>JACVVK020000515.1:37500-137500 GCA_018292915.2 Batillaria attramentaria
GTGGTCTCCAGCAGCCGGTTCATCTCTGGGATTCAGATGCGTGTAGTTCGACGCCTCTCCTGGGTCAGTGTTTCCGGTGTCTCCAGACGCTGTAGTAGTGTTCGGCTGGGCACGAGTGGAGGCACTGTTCATCCGAGGGTGAGGTTCCAGGTAGCCGTCTGATGCGACTCTTGGGTTCCGATGTCCACCTGCAACATGAGAGAAGGGCACCTGAAAGGTTATTTGTGGCAAGAAACACTTATGAGATCAGATCAAATGGAAGGCGAGATGGGATAGGAGCGGGGCAACATGAGATAAGCAGGCCATGTGTGAAAGGAAACAAGTGAATGTAGATGTGCAACTTGAGACAATGTAAGGCACGTGAGAGACAAGCGAGAAGCGGCACGGAGTAGAGAAAAGCTCCATCGTGAAATGCAAAACAGTGACATACACCTGACCAAACCACAGCCCTAAATGACTTGTTCTCTTTTGACTACGCTGGTTTTTCTTGTTATTGTTTGTGTTATTGTTGTTGTGGGGATTTTTGGTATCGTTTAAGATTGTAAAAAAAATTAAGACAAACATCGTAAACACAATGAAAATCGAATCGAACCTTCTTAAAAACAAACCTGTGTTTTCCGAGACATTGACGTCCTCGATGTCGCTGCAGTTGTGTACACTGTGAAGTGACGGTATCCCTGGCCTGGATGGAGCAAACTGATGACGAAGCGGCGCACCTTCTGAATGTTCGTCAGCGTTCTCCGCTGGTCTTCGTGAGCGTTTCCCTGTAACGAGAAAAGCAGGCCACTGTTACCCAGACCGACACTGAAACTTATACAGTTTACAGTGTCAAGAGTGACACTTCGGAGATCCCTGAAAAAAAAAAAACCGGGTTGAAGCACTTGCTCATGGCCATTTGCAAGTACATTTTAAACTAAACTGGCCATGCGTAACTTCTTAGATAATGACATAGTTTCCATTCTGATTCTATTTCGCTTTGGACAAAACCCACATGGTTGAGACTTTAGAGGTTAAAGTTGTGATCAGTACTTTTGTTGTATGGAGGCAGTGGTGTGGACTGTGTAATTGAGGCTAGATTTTTTTTTTCTTACGGCTACTTACTTTTTGGTTATCGGTTACTTACTTTTCATCGCGTACACAGAAAGAACGGCGACAATAACGACGATGGCAACAACGGCCGTGGCCACAACGATAAGTAAAGTTGCTGAGGGTGCAGATTGCTCAGAGTCAACTGCTGACGGTGCAAGTTCGTCACGGTCAACTGCAGGCGATCCATCCGTGTCCACTGCTACAAACAGACAGTTCAAACTGGCGGCTGCACAGCTAGGACATTCAAGTTTGTGAATCAAGAAGCTAAAATTCACAGATAATTCCTCCCCTTCTGTTCTGGAAATGTTCAGTCCACAAAATCTGAAAATAAACCCAACTCTAAATTCCGAAACTTAAATTGCTGAGATGACTCTTTACACCATGTGATTGTAATGTGTTCATGTCCAGTGTGTCAGAGAATGCGTGTGGTTCACGTGAGCGTTCGTGTTGGGTTCAGTTCGCGGCGCGTTGAGCTGATTCAAGAAATTGGGTAAAGCGCCTATTATTATTATTATTATTATGTGGCACTGAGCCGAATTTCGTTCTGAGAAGTCTTCGCAAAATTGTTCCAGAGTCACAGGCAGCTGTAATGCTATGCAAATAGGCGTGACATCAGACAACACAGAACCACACACAAGACATAACAGACGGACAAACCAAGGAATGAACAAACAAGCAAGCAAAAAAGTAACTAGTTAGACTTGATTTCATATTGACAAACAAATTAATTGTGCCACACTCTTTCATAAAAGAGAGTTTAAGTACAAGTGAAATCGTGATAAGCAGAATAAATGGATTAAAATGCAGGAAAACAAACTGACTCCATAATTGTAATGAAACGAAGATATTCGTCCCTTCCAAGTACCGCATAATTCTCGCTGTCTCTCTGTCTCTGTCTGTCCGTCTGTCTGTCTGTCTGTCTGTCTGTCTCCCTCTCTCCCTCTCTTTCTCTCTCTCTCTCTCTCTCTCTGAGTCTGAGTCTGAGTATGAGTCTCTCTCTCTCTCTTCCAGCTAATCGCTTAAAGCAAGATTACTCACTTGTGGCGCTATGTGACCAAGATAGTGATGGTGATGTTGAGCCAGATGGCACAACAGTAGCTGTTGTTATAGCTTTCTTGACGTAGCAGTCAGATGTCCGGTAATCGATGTTGTCCACAAAAATACCAGTATTTGGTCCCGGTCTTATATCTCCTGCAATTATTATCTGTGCACACACACACACACACACACACACACACACACACACACACACACACACACACACACACACACACACACACAGAGAGAGAGAGAGAGAGAGGGGGGGGGGGGGTAATGTCAGAATAAAGCACATATACTATGTGACAGAAGCATATTCGTACTATGTACTATGGGTGCAAGCGCAGGGTCCTATTCAGATATGTGACTACCTGCAGACGGAACGAGAAAGACAATAACAACGTAACCACCTCCAACTACAGCTACAAAACAACACAACCAAGAGTAAAAATACAAAAACAAAATCGAGTATGCTTTGACAGGCTTGCAATGTACACAATGGAGAGTTCATGAAGACTGGTCGGGGCCATTGAACTTCATTGTCATGGCTTTGTGAAAGAGCTTTGAGGAAATGTGGCCGAACCCCAAAAAGCTATCAGCATGTTAAATTTCAATAAAATAATACCTTAAAACGCTCTGTGGCTGTGACTGGTACTTTGACCTGTCTCCACTTCGGTGCTTCTTCTGTAACATTGCGTAACGATTTCGTTTTGGTTGAATTTCCATAAGTGAGATACACTTGTAAAGTGTTCTGTACGTCGTTCTTTTTGTAGTCGAACGAGAGACAGCTATTTTGTGACTGTGTTGAACAAAACCAGTCGCTCCCGATGGTTCCCGTCAGACTTTCTGGAGCGAGGTGCAGAGAGATTTCACCTTTCTCTGTAAAACACAAACATCTTCAGTTTAGCACCAGGTAACCATCTGAATAGGGTTATCATAACATATGTATTTGCAGTCAGTAAAAATGCACCATACATTAAAATCGGCCTTGTTTATTTCGGATGTAGAATAGCTAATAAACTGGATATTTTGCACACGCCAAGGCCCGTTCTGAGGATATTCATCAACAGTACTGTTCACGTAATGCTCAGTGTCTTGAGGTGTATGGTGTAATGGTAGTTCGACAAATCACAACAAGATAAGCTGGTTGTTCATTTAGGCGTTTAGCAAACTTTTCCGCTACATAGGTGATACAAAAGAAGAAAATGTCAGCACAACGTTTTTGGTCCAACCCGGGAATCGAACTCACGACCCACTGACAGCCCAAAGCTCTAATAAAACAAGGCCGTCACATGAACAATAGAATTTGTCATAAGCAGGGACTGATCTTATCTCAAGCTAGTACAGGCAAACCTCTGACTGAAAATTCCTTAGGTAAAAACAAACAAACAAACAACAACAACAACAACAAACACAACAACAGGAGGGTTGCCCTGACTAATCTCAAGTAAGCATGTTGTAAATGTTACTATGCGATGATCGTGTAGCGCTTACTTACTCCCAGTCCATTTGTTCCTTTGATAAAATAAGCTTACTCGTGGCACTACTTTGCAGCAACTGTCATGTAAATGTAGTGAATTTCATGGACAGAAAGCTGTATACAAAAAGAATCGATTTGGAAACTGTACGAAACAAAAATGCTAACCTTTCTGTACAGTCCAGTTTGTATATCTCCAGTGACAATCCGTTTCGCCAGAAATGAAATAACAGTCACCTGCAGGCAGAGATCGGTAATGATGATTTATCAATGTTTTCGACTTAAGAGTTTTGACTGAAAAAAACACAAAGAGAGAGAGAGAGAGAGAGAGAGAGAGAGAGAGAGAGAGAGAGAGAGAGAGAGATGATGATGATGATGATGATGATGAAACCTTATTTTCCAACGGTTAAAGTTTTGACAGAGAAGATCGTCAATTTACAAACTTGCCGTTGCTACACACTACTAAAACACATCCAGCAAAGAAAATTAAAACATTGAGGTCAAATATTTACAGGTGACTCTCTCTCTCTCTCTCTCTCTCTCTCTCTCTCTCTGTCTACTGTATAGAGATCTTTGTAATATATGATATTGTATTCGTGTGTTGCCTACCTCCCCCCCTTTCAGTCATGGGCCAAAAGCCTAACTGGAATAAAATTGTCATTGTCATTGTCATTGTCTCTCTCTCTCTCTCTCTCTCTCTCTCTCTCTCTCTCTCTCAAGCACTCATCAAGAGAGAGAGAGCATTGCATACCTATCCTGTTGGCACACTCCCATGCAAGTTGTCCGCTGGAAAGCAAAGCAGGAACACTGTTATTTCATATCTAACAGCTGCTGTAATTGCATAATGCTTTGTTATTGGTGTTTTTCTCAATCTTTCTTTACATTACACGAATCGTTTTAAAATATTAAAGCATGTGTTTTCCAAGCGGCAGCTGAGGAGCAGATCTTTTATCACCAAATTATAAAAACATGTAAAGGTTTCACAAATCTTCAGTCACTTACGTCCCGTTTGTTACAGAGACGAGAAAAATCAGAGTTGCAAACAAAATTGTACGAAGTGTTAATGTAGGCATGATTCTCCCGCTGTTTCTTGGCCAACAAGTCCCGAAGCTGACCTGCACACACACACACACACACACACACACACACCACACCACACCACACCGCAACACAACACAACACAACACAACACAACACAACACACACGCGCACACACAGATGTATTTGAAACAGTACCGTACACGCACACGGATTTTAAACACTATCAGCTTACTTACTTATACACTAGACAATTTTGATCGCGGGCTGCTTTTTTTTTTTTTTCTCCCTCTTCTCTGATTAAGATGCAAATTAAAGATTAATTAAAGATGCCAAGTATAGGAAAACTAGGCTTCACAGAAGATGACCTTTATTTTGGACCACCTGCCCTTATGAGTGTGCCTGTACGCTAAACCTTACAATTCATGGTACTCAGCCCCATGGAATCGATACACTGAGGCTTGCTGGTCGTGCAAACGAGAACTGCAACGGTCCGATCCTGTTCTAGTTAATCCCAGTCAATCGGCCTATCCTTGGATTTCTAATGGCTTAAGTGTTTATGATGGTATCTGCCTACAGTAACTATGCTAGACGGACACCACCAAAATAGCTACGATCGATTTGCAAGCCTGGAAATGCCACAAAGATGGGCCTTAAAACTGTAAACGTTACCCAAACACAGCTGAGGCTTGAACTGGTCAAGTACATTAGGCCGCTGACTGTGTAGTGACCTGGTTTTGCATGAAGACCACCGTACACCTTCAATAACAGCAGAACATGCCCCGCTACTAGACAGTACTTGTGCGCGCCTATTCAGTGTAAGCTCTTGTTACGTACGTTCCTGTTTACTGCAAGCACGAAAAAAAAAAAAACAAAAAAAAAAACCACAGTTGTAAACCAAAGTGTAGAAGGCGCGGACATGATTCCTCGGTATGTATTGACAATGTGCAAGTCCTGGAGCTGACCTGAACACACACACACACACACACACACACACACACACACACACACACACACACACACACACACAGAGAGAGAGAGAGAGAGATTTCTCAACGGTAGAGATATTGACATTGTTGTCCACGTAGTCATTTTACGTATCTGCCGTTGCTATAAACTACTGAAGAACTGCAACTAAAACTACGACCACGGCAAAGAAAAGGAAGGCGAAAAAAAAAATCGAAAGTGTCCACATGCTCACGCACACACATAACACACACAAAAACATGCAACCAGCAATAAAAGGAAATCAATCGGCATCATGATGAATATACGGTGGGGAGAACAATATGAGAAAATAAGTATGCGGTAATGATGATAGAAAATGTGTTCCTAGTGGGAAAAATATGAAAATATCAGAAGACATTGATGTTTGCGAGATGTTTTGTAAAGAGTGGCTTTAAAGAACGGCAGAGAGAGAGAGAGAGAGAGAGAGAGAGAGAGAGAGAGAGAGAGAGAGAGAAAGAGGGGGGAGGAGAGAGAGAGAGGCAGACAGACAGATAGACAGACAGAGAGAGAGAGAGAGAGAGAGAGAGAGAGGGAGAGAGAGAGGGAGAGAGCGAGAGAATGACAATGACAATGACGATGACGATGACGATGACAATGACACTTTATTTTTCAAAGATAGCAGATTGCTACAGTAATAAGGTGAATTCATAATTAGTAATATATAAACAAGAGAGAGAGAGAGAGGCGTATGCACACAATGTGAATAGTTGTAAGTTTCAACGGCATGGCTTACAGTCGTATCTTTAAGGACTTCCTTAAACTTAGTAGTAGTTTTGTTGATAAAGAGAACGGCAGTAAACATCAGTAATATTGTGACCCTCCACCACGAAATGAGTCGTCTTGTAACATGAACAAATAGCACAAGAAGACTCACAGTGAAAATACAGAGAGAAATGTAAAATTATACAATATGATGAAGCGTAAAAAAACAGTGTGATCAACTCACGTTCTCATTCAGATTCTGGCAAAACGATCCACACAAATCTGTCCTGTTCATCGTGAACACCGGAATCGGATCTTGAAAACTTTGACAATACTACATTTGTACACAGTAGAGGAGGAAGAAGATGTGTACAATGTATGTATACATGTGACAGAATGTCCTAGTTTCGAACAGGGAAGTGACACAATTATTCAGGAGGAAAGCTTGGAGGTGTCGGGGTTTCACGCGCTCTCGCACGAAATACGGGTGATATACAATGAGGGCTTGTAGCTGTGACGAATTCGATTTGGTCTAAAGCCCTGTCTGTATGTCTGTCTGTATGTCTGTGTCTATGCATGTGCGTATGTATGTATGTATTATTCTACGGTTCTTCACCTACAGTATATATATTTTTCATTATTATTGGTTTTCGTTGGGTTTTATTTCTTGATATGTTTATTTGTTTTATTTGCTATTGTAGGCTTTGCGCGATAAATGATACGGTCTGTCGAAAACATACAAGCGGTTGTGTATGCTGGATTAGGTGAAATCTAATTTCACAGCCTGTTATCTGCAAAAAGCAAGAAGCAGTTATCCCGAAACTACACAAAACATTCATTCTTGATGGATGATCAAACATTTGAACGAATACTGGAGCCCCTTAATTACAAAGAACAGCGATGCTAAAATATAATACTAATATACTACTGCTGCTACTACTACTACTACTACTACTACTACTACTTTTACTTTGCTGCTGATGCTACTACTCAATGATGATGTTGCTGATGACGTTGACGTTGAAGACAACGACGACGACGACGACGATGATGATGAGGAGGAGGAGGATGACGACGACGACGACGACGATGATGACAATGGTGACGACGACGATGACGATGATGATGAGGATGACGACGACGATGATGACATATTGTATAATTTCTATCAGAGGAAGGAAATAATCGATTGTAAGCGTCGCCACACTCCAACTTTTGTTTGCTGAACACACGGACGATTGTGGAACGAATGAGTTATATCCGGAGTGCAGTCCGGAACGGAAGGTTCTTCCACATGTAGGGCATACGTGGGTGGGTCCGGTGGTAAGCGGTGTGTCAGCCCTGGCCTTTCAATCAGCACACACACACACACACACACACACACACACACACACACACACACACACACACACACACGCACACACACACACACACACACACACACACACACACGCACACACACACACACACACACACACACACACACACACACACACACACACACACACACACACACACACACGTCACCACCGATAAACAAACTGTTATCACCATCAATACAGCAAGCAGCACAATAATTAATACCACCTTCATCATTTAAAAACAAAATCAGCATTCTTACGACAACTACCCCCTTTGCTACTAACATATCCAGCGAGACTTTGGTTTCTGTATGTTTATTATGTACAACTGATTTTTGACAGTGCCTTTTTTTTCTACATTAACTGCAATTTTTCTGTCACGACGATGTACACAAGGTGTAGTTCTTGTAGGGTGCATGAACCTCACGCTGTGCAAACGTATGTGAGAGAGAGAGACACAGAGAGAGAGAGACAGAGAGAGAGAGAGAGAGAGACAGAGAGAGAGAGAGAGAGAGAGAGAGAGAGGTAATTACGCTTCACACAGCAACAATAATAATAATGACTTTTGGCAGGGTTTTTTTTCAACAAAACAAAAGTATACATGTATTTCTTTATACATAATTTATGCACAGTTTCCGACTATTTTACCAATGCGGGAAGTATGAGTAGATACACATTTGATCATTGCAAGAATTATGAATATCTACACGAAAGGACAAAGCGCGGTCCACTGGTCCTCCAGGTTGGGGGTTAGGCATCGGGCTAACAACCCGGTCCCGTAAAAAAATAGCCTTGTTACAGAAACGCCAACAAGAATTTTAAGGGATCTTTCGGCCCTGGGAGAGGATGGATCTCCAGCTGGAGATAGTATGAAGCCCGATGGCGAAAGCCGGACACGTCCGGAAACCACCGAGCCGACGACCATCATGTCAACCAGGACCCCCATCACTATCGGGACATGGAACGTCCGGACCATGTTCGAAGCCGGCAGAACTGCTCAAGTGGCCGCCGAGATGAGGAACTCTGGCGCCGCGACCTGGAGGCGGATGCCAAGAGCATCGGATACAGCTGGGGACAGCTGCAGAGAGACTGGCCCAGGACCGAGAGGCCTGGAGAACCCGGGGCAAAAGGCGAAAGTGAGTGAGTGAGTGACACGAAAGGATGATGATGATGATGATGATGATGGTGATGATGATGATGATGATGATGATTCACAAAAAGCATCAGAACAGTCTGTCTTTCAAGCGATACAGTATTACTGTACACCATACCAAATTACCGTACACAATACACATATAGCGAATATATAGACATCTTGAGGCCCTGTGTATTTGTGTTCTTCGCCCACACAAAGACTGGTATGGTATGCTATGCTATGCTATGGTATGCTATGCTACTGGTTCGCGTTTTACCCCCCCCCCCCCTTTTAAACTGCGCAAAGACTATGTTGTCTGCGGACACTTACAGAAAACTGAAGAAATATAATAATATGGTTCATTTTCCGTGACCGTCGGAATTAAATTTCATTCTCTTTGAGTTGCGAATTGCGTGTACATAATATAAGCAGAGTGTTCAAGTCTCGCAACATTATACAAAGTGCGACATCGAGTAGTTCTTGTCACTCCGCGATTACTACGCACTGTTCTCATACACAGGATTGTGACGTCTCGCCGGACCCATAGCGATGTAGTCATCCTGGCATTCCTCATTCCCCTCTCCGCCGGATCCACTGACCTCACGATCGCCTGACAAACCAACAGGCATCAAAGCCGTGTAGGCACCATCACTACCAGCTACTGGATTCTCTTCTCTTGGCCCAAGCTGTGTGTAGTCGCTGGAGTTGCCTCCCTGTCCTAATAACCTCAGAGGCGTGTAGTGGTCTCCAGCAGCCGCTTCATCTCTGGGATTCAGATGCGTGTAGTTCGACGCCTCTCCTGGGTCACTGTTCCCGGTGTCTCCAGACGCTGTAGTAGTGTTCACCTGGGCACAAGTGGCAGCACTCTTCATCAGAGGGTGAGGTTCCAGGTAGCCGTCTGATGCGACTCTTGGGTTCCGATGTTCACCTGCAACATGAGAGAATGGCACCTGAAAGGTTATTTGTGGCAAGAAACACTTATGAGATCAGATCAAATGGAAGGCGAGATGGGATAGGAGCGGGGCAACATGAGATAAGCAGGCCATGTGTGAAAGGAAACAAGTGAATGTAAATGTGCAACCTGAGACAATGTAAGGCACGTGAGAGACAAGCGAGAAGCGGCACGGAGTAGAGAAAAGCTCCATCGGGAAATGCAAAACAGTGACATACACCTGACCAAACCACAGCCCTAAATGACTTGTTCTCTTTTGACTACGCTGGTTTTTCTTGTTATTGTTTGTGTTATTGTTGTTGTGGGGATTTTTGGTATCGTTTAAGATTGTAAAAAAAATTAAGACAAACATCGTAAACGCAATAAAAATCGAATCGAACCTTCTTAAAAACAAACCTGTGTTTTCCGAGAGATTGACGTCCTCGATGTCGCTGTAGTTGTGTACACTGTGAAGTGACGGTATCCATGGCCTGGATGGAGCAAACTGATGACGAAGTGGCGCACCTTCTGAATGTTCGTCAGCGTTCTCCGCTGGTCTTCGTGAGCATTTCCCTGTAACGAGAAAGCCGGGCCACTGTTAGCCAGACCGACACTGAAACTTATACAGTTTACAGTGTCAAGAGTGTCACTTCGGAGATCCCTGAAAAAAAACGGGTTGAAGCACTTGCTCGTGGCCATTTGCAAGTACATTTGAAACTCAACTGGCCCTGCGTGTTCAGAAATTTCTTAGACAATGACATAGTTTCCATTCTGATTCTATTTCGCTCTGGACAAAACCCACATGGTTGAGACTTTAGAGGGTAAAGTTGTGATCAGTACTTTTGTTGTATGGAGGCAGTGGTGTGGAATGTGTGTTGAGGCTAGATTGTTTTTCTTTTCTTTTTTCCGGTTACTTACTTTTTGGTTATCAGTTACTTACTTTTCATCACGTACACAGAAAGAACGGCGACAACAACGACGATGGCAACAACGGCCGTGGCCACAACGATAAGTAAAGTTGCTGAGGGTGCAGATTGCTCAGGGTTAACGTCTGTCGGTGCAGGTTCGTCACGGATAACTGCAGGCGATCCCTCCGTGTCCACTGCTACAAACAGACAGTTCAAACTGGCGGCTGCACCGGGCATTCAAGTTTGTGAATCAAGAAGTTAAAATTCACAGATAATTCCTCCCCCCCCTGTTTTGGTAATGTTAAGCCCACAAAATCGGAAAATAAACCCAACTCTAAATTCCGAAACTTAAACTGCTGAGATGACTCTTGCTCCACGTGATTGTAATGTGTTCATATCCAGTGTGTGAGAGAATGCGTGTGGTTCACGTGGGCGTTCACGTTGGGTTCAGTTCGCGGCGCGTTGAGCTGATTCAAGAAATTGGGTAAAGCGCCTATACAATATTATTATATATAATATCTATTATTATTATTATCATTATTGTCATTATTATTATCATGTGGCACTGAGCCGAATTTCGTTCTGAGAAATCTTTGCAAAATTGTTCTAAAGTCACAGGGATCTGTAATGCTATGCAAACAGGCGTGACATCAGACAACACAGAACCACATACAAGACATAACAGACGGACAAACCAAGGAATGAACAAAGTTTTAACAAGCAAGCGAAAAAGTAACTAGTTAGACTTGATTTCATATTGACAAACAAATTAATCGTGCCACACTCTTTCATAAAAGAGAGTTTAAGTACAACTGAAATCGTGATAAGCAGAATAAATGGATTAAAACGCAGGAAAACAAACTGACTCCATAATTGTAATGAAACGAAGATATTCGTCCCTTCCAAGTACCGCATAATTCTCGCTGTCTCTCTGTCTCTGTGTGTCTGTGTGTCTGTCTGTCTGTCTGTCTCTCCTTCTCTGTCTCTGTCTGTCTGTCTGTCTGTCTGTCTCTCTCTCTCTCTCTCTCTCTCTCTCTCTCTCTTCCAGCTAATCGCTTAGAGCAAGATTACTCACTTGTGGCGCTATGTGACCAAGATAGTGATGGTGATGTTGAGCCAGATGGCACAACGGTAGCTGTTGTCATAGCTTTCTTGACGTAGCAGTCAGATGTCCAGTAATAGATGTTGTCCACAAAAATACCAGTATTTGAGCCCGGTTTTATATCTCCTGCAATTATTATCTGCACACACACACACACACACACACACACACACACACACACACACACACACACACACACACACACACACACACACACACAGAGAGAAAGTGAGAGAGAGAGGGAATAAAGCACATATATAATAATTATGTGACAGAAGCATATTCGTACTACTAGGGTCCTATTCAGATATGTGACTACCTGCAGACGGAAAGAGAAAGACAATAACAACGTAACCACCTCCAACTACAGCTATAAAACAACAACAAAACTAAGAGTAAAAATACAAATACAAAATCGTGTATGCTTTGACAGGCTTGCAATTTACACAATGGAGAGTTCATGAGGACTGGTCGGGGCCACTGAGCTTCATTGTCAGGACTTTGTCAATGAGCTTTGAGGAAATGTGGCCGAACCCCCAAAAGCTAAAACCATGTTAATTTTCAATAAAATAATACCTTAAAACGCTGTGTGGCTGTGACTGGTATTATGACCGCTTTCCACAACGGTGCTTCTTCGGTAACATTGCGCAACGATTTCGTTCTGGCTGAATTTTCATAAGTGAAATACACTCGTAAGGTGTTGTGTTCGTTGTTCATTTTGTAGTCGAACGAGAGACAGCTATTTTGTGACTGTGTTGAACACAACCAGTCGCTCCCGATGGTTCCCGTCAGATTATCTGGAGCGAGGTGCAGAACGTAATATTCATATGAATCTGTAAAACACAAACATTCAATCTTCAGTTTAGCACCAGGTAACCGTCTGAATAGGGTTATCATAACATATGTATTTGCAGTCAGTAAAAATGCACCATACATTAAAATCGGCCTTGTTTATTTCGGATGAAGAATAGTTAATTAACTGGATATTTTGGCGACGACAAGGCCCGTTCTGAGGATATTCATCAACAGTACTGTTCACATAATGCTCAGTGTCTTCAGATGTATGGTGTAATGGTAGTTCGACAAATGACAACAAGATAGGCTGGTTGTTCATTTAGGCGTTTAGCAATCTTTTCCGCTACATAGGTGATACAAAAGAAGAAAATGTCAGCACAACGTTTTTGGTCCAACCCGGGAATCGAACTCACGACACACTGACAGCCCAAAGCTCTAATAAAACAAGGCCGTCACATGAACAATAGAATTTGTCATAAGCAGGGACTGATCTTATCTCAAGCTAGTACAGGCAAACCTCTGACTGAAAATCCCTTCGGTAAAAACAAACAAACAAACAACAACAACAAACAACAACAACAAACACAACAACAACAGGAGGGTTGCCCTGACTAATCTCAAGTAAGCATGTTGAAAATGTTACTATGCGATGATCGTGTAGCGCTTACTTACTCCCAGTCCATTTGTTACTTTGATGTATTTTACAAAATACTCGTGGCACTACTTTGCAGCAACTTTCATGTAAATGTAGTGAATTTCATGGACAGAAAGCTGTATACAAAAAGAAACGATTTGGAAACTGTACGAAACAAAAATGCTAACCTTTCTGTACAGTCCAGTTTGTATATCTCCAGTGACAATCCGTTTCGCCAGAAATGAAATAACAGTCACCTGCAGGCAGAGATCGGTAATGATGATTTATCAATGTTTTCGACTTAAGAGTTTTGACTGAAAAAAACACAAAGAGAGAGAGAGATAGAGAGAGAGAGAGAGAGAGAGAGAGAGATGATGATGATGATGATGATGATGAAACCTTATTTTCCAACGGTTAAAGTTTTGACAGAGAAGATCGTCAATTTACAAACTTGCCGTTGCTACACACTACTAAAACACATCTATCAAAGAAAATTAAAACATTGAGATCAAATATTTACAGGTGACTCTCTCTCTCTCTCTCTCTCTCTCTCTCTCTCTCTCTCTCTCTCTCTCTCTCTCTCTCTCTCTACTGTATAGAGATCTTTGTAATATATGATATTGTATTCGTGTGTTGCCTACCTCCCCCCCTTTCAGTCATGGGCCAAAAGCCTAACTGGAATAAAATTGTCATTGTCATTGTCATTGTCATTCTCTCTCTCTCTCTCTCTCTCTCAAGCACTCATCAAGAGAGAGAGAGCATTGCATACCTATCCTGTTGGCACACTCCCATGCAAGTTGTCCGCTGGAAAGCAAAGCAGGAACACTGTTATTTCATATCTAACAGCTGCTGTAATTGCATAATGCTTTGTTATTGGTGTTTTTCTCAATCTTTCTTTACATTACACGAATCGTTTTAAAATATTAAAGCGTGTGTTTTCCAAGCGGCAGCCAAGGAGCAGATCTTTTATCAGCAAATTATAAAACATGTAAAGGTTTCACAAATCTTCAGTCACTTACGTCCCGTTTGTTACAGAGACGAGAAAAATCAGAGTTGCAAACAAAATTGTACGAAGTGTTAATGTAGGCATGATTCTCCCGCTGTTTCTTGGCCAGCAAGCCCCGAAGCTGACCTGCACACACACACACACACACACACACACACACACACACACACACACACACACACACACACACACACACACACACACACACACACACACACACACACACAACACAACACAACACAACACAACACAACACAACACAACACACACGCGCGCACACACAGATGTATTTGAAACAGTACCGTACACGCACACGGATTAAACACGATCGGCTTACTTACTTATGAACTAGACAATTCTGATCGCGTGTTGCTTTTTTATGTTGTTTCCATAGTAATGGAAACAACATCATAGGACGGGCTAAATTTTCCACGTTCATGGGCAAGCATCTGTGGTACAAACGCACGTCACTGCCGATCTCCCGCAGAGACGATTTTGCAAGTGTAACTCTGACAATGACGTAAGAAAACGTGCGTCATCGATGCTGACATGTACGGTGCCCTGAACGCGCTTCTCCTCCTCAGTGAGTGCCGTCTGTGCGTATGTGCGTGCGTGCGTGCGTGCGGCTGTGTGTGTGTGAATTGTGTCCAGGCCCGTTTCTTGGAAAATACTCAACCGAATGGCTTCAAATTTGGGGTATCCAAATATATCAAAATGTTACATTAGAGGAACCAAGCGTGTGATGATTGCTTAAGTGATTTGGGAGTTATCGCCCTTTTGAGACAAGTTGGTTGTCTTTCGTGTACAGGCGTAATATTTATTTAAATCACTCAATTTTTTTGGCAGTAGATATCTTGAATACGGACTCTGAACAGAGTCACTACTAGAAAATGGTCGCTCTTATAGTTTTCATGTAAACCGAACCTGAGTTGACATTGCATGTGAACCCAGTTCAGATGCCTATTTCTCCGAAAATACTGAACCGATCGATTTCAAATTTGGGGTTTCTAAATGAATCAAGATTGTTGAATAGAAGGCCCGATCCAGGTACGATTGCACACATGATTTGCAAGTTATCGCCCTTTTCAGAAAAAGTGGCTTTCTGGCGTTTAATGGCGTAATATTTACCTAAACCACTCCATTTTTTTGACATGGATAAAATGAATACGGACTCTCAACTATGTGAATTTTGGAGGTTGTCGCTTTTATACTTTTGGCGTAAGCCGTACCTGATGAAAGTGCTGGTGAACACACTTTAGATCTCAAAATCGCTCCTACTATACATAGATAATGAGCCTGGGGTGCCAGAAAAAATATTTAAAAAAAAAAAAGTAGAAAAATTCACTGCAGCCGTTATCGTCAGTTGACTCGAAAATTTGTACTCACAGCACATTTCCTCTGCAAGCCACACGCCTCACAAACATCGAAGAAGAGACGCACGCGCACTGACGTAAAGTAAGTGCGTCATGTTTGATTGACGTGATGCTGTTTTTTCTTGGGGGTGTCTCGCCACTTTCTTTCCGAATTCCTCTGTTTGGAGACGTGGTGTATTTTACTTCTACTATGTCGCCATTTTCGTGCAATCGCAGAGAAGATACGGGATACAACAGAATACAACTCCAATACTTTATGAACAGAATATGCACGGAGAACAAATTCATGAAAGAAGAAGAACCCAGAACGCTGTGACGGGCTGCTTACGTACTGAACAGGTCAGATCTAGAACATTCCTGAACCTACTGGAAGGTTCGATATCTTTCCAAGGTGACGTAATCTACTGACGTTACAGCACCAGCATGTTCTGGGTTGGTCTAGAAATTATTTTGCATCGAAATGCAGTATCGTTTCGCGATCTCTACAACTTGACATGTGGAAAGCGGGAATTTCAGTGGGTTTCGTTTTTGCCCTGACTCACACTCAGAAGCGTGTGTGTGTGTGTGTATGGGGGAGGGGGGGGGGGGTGCGTGCGTGCGCGCGCAAGCGCGCGTCTAAGGCGAGAGAGAGAGAGAGTAGGCGAGTCTAATTAAGCATTTCATATAGCGGAAGGTAGAACAAATTTGATCCTAACTTTTTATTACAGAAATCAGTAGAGCACAGGCCCCTAATGCTGTGGTGGTCTCCGTGAATTTTTTTCTCCGTCCGCGTCACCGTTAAAAACGACCGTTTATCTTGCCATTTTCACTATATGAGCCCTATAAATGGGCTTTTGAGGGTGTGCACAAAGTATGCGTGTTTGCGGGTACAGAAATGCGCAGAACTCCACTCTAAATACGGTTACTGTTAGACAAGACATGCATTGTTGACATACTGAAATTTTACCTCAATCAGAATGATGCTTCCTGGAAAATTGCGGCCATCAGTTTGGCCGTTGATTCAAAGGACCCTGTAAAACGGCAGTATTTGATGCTTGTGCACTTATCAGGTCACTGCAGGTGACATGTATCGCGGAAAACATTTACGAACATTGAACAATTTAGTCAGGAAACGCTTCTTTGGTGTTGTGAAGTTCCCTTGTCACCGCATGTGCAGGTACGTATGAAATATGATATCCAAGTGAGCACTTTTTTCGGTAGCGATATTTTGGGGGTGTACTTACTAAAGTAGTTGCTGCTTTGTTAGTAGTGAACGGTTTTTCTCAAAGAGCAGTGCACACTCAAGAATAGTATCCCAGTTGTGTCATATCAAAAGTTCATTGAAATCGCTTTTGTACTTTTGTCACAAACAGCCAACGAAAGTGCAACCTGTTTAATAATGGCTGAATATGCGTAATGATGGGAGTAGGGACACTTGATTGGTTGCTGTGATAAGGTGTATCCGCGAAAACAAGTATAATATGATGCAAATATTCGGGCACATGCTCGGTGTTTCAGAAGTATCTTCAAGAACTTGTATGAGAGATTATTGCTTATAGATGGCCGTTAATTGAAGCTATCAGTTCCCTATAAGGGCTGAAAGCGGTGCTTACCAAAAGAGCCTGCCATAATTGCTACACTTGATGCAATTTCCTTTTATACATTTGTCTTGGAGGAAAAGACAATGACTAGTCGTATGAAGAAAGATCCCTGAATCTAAACAAGCACGTCTTCTTTACAGCGGTCATTATTTTACCCATTTTTTCCCATTTCCTTCATTACATGCTGCGTGGGGGGTAGGTTTATATTTTGCTGCTAGCAGCCACCAGTTTTAACTTGTCATTGTTTTACATATTGGAAAAAGTAGAGTGATTCCAGGAGAAGGAAAACGTGCATCCCACATCAAATTTGATGAACTCTTCACTGCTTGAAATAGGTGACTTAAATCACCTTTTTCTAATTAAACAGAGCATTAATTGCTACGGGGGTAGGTTACCAAGTAGCCAGATATGACGGCCACAGTGTACACAGCGTTTTTTTGTTACTGACCAACTTTTAGAGGAGAGGCTTAGCACTTACGTGTTACTAGCCCATCCACTATGTCCTTTTGGCTGTGAGGGGAAATGACGGGAATCCATATTGTGGTTGGGTTCAAAAACTGACTATACACAGCAAAGATTACAAATGACGCCGCTGCAGCAGGTATTGTGCACACACTTCAAGTTTGACTACTGGATATGTTAGGCCAGACACCCTGTGGTGGTCCAACGAAATGACGACAGATTTGCCTGTAGAAGCTCTCAGTTATCAAATCGTCCTTTTTCCATATAGACGCCAATTCTCTTACTGATGGGGACCGGGCTGACATATTACGCTGCTGCAGCTGCTACGCTTGACAGATCATTTGCAGACGCACATCATGCTTTAGAGAAATGGTCCAGCAACCCTAAAATACTATTACAAGTATACCTTTTTGCCTCAAATTCTAACTCACTCAGAAACTGTCGGACATTTTCATTAATTCCTGTTTTAAGGTACAGGTACAGAAATTAGACAAACCTAATATGAAACGTCCAGAAAAATAATATCACACAAATGCAAATGAAAAACAATAGACACAAAAGCAAATCTGTGAAATCTCTTTTATTTTCAACGTGTTTTTCCTTGGGAACAAACGCCGTTATTTTGCCTCTTTTTTTGGACATTCATAAGTTTACAAATGAAAATCACTGGCATACATTACTGGCAAAATGTGATGGAGGGTATGTAGAACACAACATCAAGTCTACAGTAGTAAGTGGCTGAATTCATTTCAAGTGTTATGAGGTATGTTAATCACACGGCAAACATGTTTACAAGGTAAAGGTCATCGGTTCGTCTGTTTACTCCCAAACATTTTCTTTCATCGCTGTGTTAGAATAAGCAAACGAACAAGCAGTCACAAGCACCAGGCAAAACAAAATTAGCACAAACGATGTTTGTATGAGAAGATTTCTTGTGGACAACTTTGGTGACCTTGACCTTGGGAGTAAAGGTCATAGAGACTGGGTGAAAATTTTCTAAATACAACTTTTGGCATAACATTTGCCTAATATGCATTGATAAGAATGCCTTTCTGGTGACCTCTAGTAAAGGTCAAGGTCACGCTTGAGTTATGAAGATTTTGCAGTCATATTTTTATTCTGAGGATGTTGTGAACTCACCAAACCATGGGGACAAAAGTTAGCAGCACCAAAATGCTTATTCTGAGCGATGAAGTAAAATGTTTTGGAGTAAACAGACAAACCAATGACCTTGACCTTGAAAACATGTTTGCCGTGTGATTAACATACCTCATAACACTTGAAATGAATTCAGACACATACTACTATAGACTTCAGGTTGTGCTCTACATAATTTCCATTGCACTTTGCTATTACTGAACTAGCAGCCATTATTAAATAGGTTGCACTTTCGTTGGCTGTTAGTGACAAAAGTACAAAAGCGATTTCAATGAACTTTTGATATGATACAACTGGGATACTATTCTGGAGTGTGCACTGCTCTTTGAGAAAAATCGTTCACTACTCACAACGCAGCAACTACTTTAGTAAGTACACCCCCAAAATATCGCTACCGAAAAAAGTGCTCACTTGGATATCATATTTCATACGTACCTGCACATGCGGTGACAAGGGAACTTCACAACACCAAAGAAGCGTTTCCTGACTAAATTGTTCAATGTTCGTAAATGTTTTCCGCGATACATGTCACCTGCAGTGACCTGATAAGTGCACAAGCATCAAATGCTGCCGTTTTACAGGGTCCTTTGAATCAACGGCCAAACTGATGGCCGCAATTTTCCAGGAAGCATCATTCTGATTGGGGTAAAATTTCAGTATGTCAACAATGCATGTCTTGTCTAACAGTAACCGTATTTAGAGTGGAGTTCTGCGCATTTCTGTACCCGCAAACACGCATACTTTGTGCACACCCTCAAAAGCCCATTTATAGGGCTCATATAGTGAAAATGGCAAGATAAACGGTCGTTTTTAACGGTGACGCGGACGGAGAAAAAATTCACGGAGACCACCACGGCATTAGGAGCCTGTGTTCTACTGAAATCTGTAATAAAAAGTTAGGATCAAATTTGTTCTACCTTGTTCGGCAATTTTCCTAGCCTAGAGGGTCTCTTCTCCGATACCAGTAAGCAATCGTCTGTCAGTCAGGTCTGCGAGAAGTAACTCTGTCAAAGGGGAACGACTTTATTACAAGAATTCATTCACCCATGTAGAACCTCGCATACGCCAAACGTTTGTGACGTCAACCAGCTAGGCGAGCTCACACGACCTCATGTGTTTGGGTTTATGCAAGTGCATAGAGGCACGATAAGGGTTTTCAGTACTTTCTTTATGTCAGCATGCTTGATGTCAGAGAGCTTGCGTTCCGGCGTGTGCCCGCGGGCTGCATACATGACACAACGACTACGACTGTGACTAAAGCAGGTCATTGAATGGAAACAACATATTGGGCTGGTGGCCATCTTGTCTTTTCTCTTCTCTGATTAAGATGCTAATTAGAGATGCCAAGTATAGGAAAACTAGGCTTCACAGAAGATGACCTTTATTTTGGACCACCTGCCCTTATGAGTGTGCCTGTACGCTCTACCTTACAATTAATGATACTCAGCCCCATGGATGCGATGCACTGAGGCTTGCTGGTCGTGGAAACGAGAACTGCAACGATCCGGACCTGTTCTAGTTAATACCAGTTAATCGGCCTATGCTTGGATTTCTAATGGCTTAAGTGTTTATGGTGGTATCTGCCTACTATGCTAAACGGACACCACCGAAATAGCTACGATCGATTTGTAATCCTGGAAATGTCCGAACATGGGCCTTTACTGTAAACGTCACCCAAACACAGCTGAGGCTTAAATCGGTCAAGTTCATTAGGCCGCTGACTGTGTGGGGAAGTGGTTTTGCATGAACGCCACAGCAGAACATGCACCGCTACTAGTCAGTACTTGTGCTCACCTATTGTGTAAGCTCTTGTTACGTATAGTCCCGTTTACTGCAGGCACGAGACTGACTGACTGAAACTTTATTTTCCAAGGATGAGATGATAGACGCACAGGTCTCTCTTACTGTCCTTGCCACACACACACACACACACACACACACACACACACACACACACACACACACACACACACACACACACACACACACAACATAGATAGCATTACATGCATGGCATATGTTACATGCATTACCTACAGTAACACACATACACAGCATAGCTGTGTACAACGCGTGACACTGTACAGCACAGGGGTAGCACACTGAGCACAGAGAGAGAGAGAGAGAGAGAGAGAGAGGCGTATGCACACAACATGAGAAGTTGTCAGTTTGAACGGCATGGCTAACAGTTGTACCGTTAAGGACGTCCTTAAACTTAGTAGTTTTGTTTATAAAGAGAACGGCAGTAAATATCATCAACATAATACCGAAGAGAGAAGGGAGGAAGCGGAAAAGCAAGGGTTGTTGGGTGATATCAAAGAATGGGCAACGATGAAAAAGTCAGGACCCGTATGTAAAACTCGAGGTTAATTTAACCCACGGCTACGGGCCTAACCCAGACTAGGACAAAAGAAACCCCCCAAAAAAATTAAATTTACAAAAGGAAGCGAAGAAAGAAAGACAAAAATCCTTCTATAACGGCATAGGCACCTTGCTGGAATGGATCCGCTTACTGATTAAAAAAACAAACAAACAAACCAAAAAAAAAAAAAAACCCTAGAGCTAGTTTAGTTCGAGGTTAGACTCTAACCCGGGGCTAAACTCCCTAATTCCCGACTTTTACATGCGGGGCCAGCACAAGTATTTTGCCCAAGCCGAGATACGAACGCATAACCCGAGCATTAGAAGTCCAACGCTCTACTATTCGGCCACCTCGGCTCCCGGAAATGCAGAGAGAAATGAAATGAAAAATTACACAACATGGTGAAGTAAAAAAAAAAGTGTGACCAACTCACGTTCTCCTTCAGATTCTGGCAAAACGATCGACACAAATCTGCCCTGTTCATTAAAAACACCGGATTCGAATTTGAAAACGACGACAAATACTATATTTGTACACAGAAGAGGAGGGAGAAGATTCGTACAATGTATTCATACATGTGACAGAATGTCCTAGTTTCGAACAGGGAAGTGACACAATCATTAAGGAGGAGTGCTTGGAGGTTTCCGGTTCTTACGTCCTCTTGCGCGATATACGGGTGATATGAGAGACGGATACAATGAGGGCTTGTAGCTGTGACGAATTCGATTTGGTCTAAAGCCCTGTCTGTCTGTCTGTCTGTCTGTGTATGTGCGAATGTATGTATGTATTATTCTCCGGTTCGTCACTTATGTATTATTTTCATTATACTTGTTTTTGTATTGGGTTTTATTTCTTGATATGTTGACTTGTTTTATTTGCTATTCTAGGCTTTGCGCGTTAATGTATGTTCTGTCAAAAACATACAAGCGGTTGTTTTTGCTGGCTTAGCTGAAATCTAATTTCACAGCCTGTTGTCTGCAAAGCAGGGCATTATCCCGAAACTACACAAAATATTCATTCTTGGTGGATGATTAAACACTGGAACGAAGACTGGAGCCCCTTAAAAAAGAACAGCGATGCTGAAATAGAATACTGCTATACTACTACTAGTATTACTACTGCTACTACTACTGCTACTACTTTTGCTGCTGATACTACTACTCAATGATGAAGTTGATCATAACGTTGACGATGAAGACGACGACGACGATGATGATCATGGTGATGATGACGACGACGACGACGACATATTGTATAATTTCTATCAGAGGAAGGTAAAACAATATGAAATAATCGACTGTAAGCTTTCCTACACTGCCTTCTTTGTTTACTGAATGCACGGACGGTTGTGGAACGAATGAGTTATATCCGGAGTGCAATCCGGAACGGAAGGTTCTTCCACATGTAGGGCAGACGTGGGTGGGTGCGGCGGTAAGCGGTGTGTCAGCCCTGGCCTTTCAAGCAGCACACACACACACACACACACACGCACACACACACACACACACACACGCACGCACGCACGCACGCACGCACGCACACACACACACACACACACACACACACACACACACCACTGAGGTTGTGCGTGGGCTGTTGGTGGGTGCATGTGTATATGTGTATGCGTGTCTTTATGCTATGTGCGAGTGTGTGTGCGAATGCCTTATATGGGAGGGCGTGCCATGATATTTTCAGGTTTAAATCGTCACCTTAGCATAGTTTCAGCCAATAAACGTAGTAATCTAATGAAATTAACTGTCTCTATCTCAGATATGTTTTTATTAATTTTGTTTACTTTCGTCCTTGCCTGGTAATCAGGCTAAAAAGTAATTTTACTCACGGGATCAATAAAGAAGTCTTGTTTTTTGTAAATTGTACACACACACACACACACACACACACACACACACACACACACACCACCACCACCACCACCACCACCAACAACAACAACAACAACAACAACAACACTACCATACTACCATCTACACTACAACCTTCATCATCGCAAGCATTACGACGACTACCATCTTTGCTACCAACAAAAGCAACGAGACTAAACACATGGGTTATTGTGTTTTTATTATGTACAAAAGTAAAGGCTTTTGGTGGTGCCTATTTCACAGAATAAGAGAGTTTTTGCGCAAACTTAACCTACGGTGATTCGGGAAAGGGGCTGGCGGTGATGTTAAAGAGTTGTGTTTTGTTTTGGTTTGTTTGTTTGTTTGTTTGGCTTTGTTTTGCTTTGTTTGTTTGTTTGTTTGTTTGTTTTTTGGGGGGATGGCTTTGTACAGAAAATGGTATGGTATGGTATGGTATGGTATGGTATGGTATGGTATGGTATGGTATGGTATGGTATGGCTGGGCAGGGCAGGGCATGGTATGCTGTGGTATGGTGTGATGTGATGTGGCATGGTATGGCATTCAGTAATCTGGCATGGCATGATTTGCTACGGTTCTTCTCGGAGCACTTCCTTCTAATTTTAAAAATCTCAAGGCGCCGCAGGACTAGAAAATGAAGCAGTGAAAACGCGCTGCTGCTATGCGCCACTGTATATACAAACATTCGCACAAAGTCAATACATTTGCATTATATATACAGAATACTGAAGATATCAAGCTCTAGTAGAGTATTTTGTTGACATATATTCACTTCACACAGGTTAATGCTTTTTTTTTTCTTCTTCTTTTTGGTTGGACACATGGTGGCACAGCATCGATATATGACTAGCGAGTTATACCAATATAGGCATATATATCTACTCTAAGACATGGATGTCTTGGTGATTGGTCGTGAGCGGCTAAAATCACCAATTCATATGGCTTTGGTTGTACCGACCATTTTCCTTCCGGTGGGAGGGGAATGGGGGCCCTATTGGGAATGGGGGCCCTATTGGGAATGGGGGCCCTATGAGGAATGGGGGCCCTATGAATGGTGTGATACCCTTAGATCTGATAGACGTTTCAGCGGTAGGATGGTAGATTCCCCCCCCCCCCCCCCTGTCTATAGCATAACAGTGATCTAATTCTCTGTTCTATTTACAGAATTTCAAAGAAACATGCCAGTATAGTAAGTCCAGTTGGTCAAAAATCTCATATACTCCCTTTTCATATTTGCGCTCATTTGTTTTTTCAACTTCATGCCTCTCTTTCAATGCTTTTATAAACAATGCAATATTCAGATCTCGTTTCTGTGTGAAGTTAATGCTTAGTCGTAGTCTTGCAGTAGGCGGCTGTTTGAGTAAAGCACCAATGCTTTTTCTGAAGTGTCCATCTAGCGACTTATTCCGCTCATAGATAGTTCTGAGTTGTTTTGGTAGTGTCGAAAACCGTCCCAATTATTCACATGCACAGCCATTGCCTCTCAGAAACTGGCGCTTAGCCAACAGAAGTTACAGTTAAGTGTGACGTGAAAAGTAGGCGTCAATGAAGTCTTGCTGTCACTCGCTGAGAAGAACGTCTTTGGGCCTGTTGAATGTTTGTTCTCACAGCCACCAGACGGCAAAGTGTTGCGCTCCGAGCTTTACTTATCAATAAAGATAGATTATTTCGAGATCACAGGCACACTCTCATCTCACGCGCAAATGTTCCAGAACAGAAGTTCCTCTACAAAGCCAGGTAGTCCGTAATCAGGAACAGCCGCGTTGACAGTTCATGTACCCACTCCGAAGTGACTGTACTCGGGGTGGTGCGTCGATGTGTTCTTCTCTCGCTGCACGTGAGAATACGTGTCTGGGTCGTCTGCCTGAGGCCTGTCGTACACCCTCCCACCCTCAGCCTCCTCCTTCTCAATCCTGGGGACATCCATCTTCGCCTCAAACGACAATGCATTGTACTCCGTGTCGTCCACTGTCCCGCAGCTCTCCTTGGAACTTTCACCGGTACTGTGGACATTCTGGCAAGGGGCAGGCACCGTGTAGTCGGGATCTGGGTGACTTCCCTTGGGTTTCGGCTTGTTCACCTTGGCGTAGAGGGAATTAAGGGGGTCGTTGTCGGCCGCTGATGGGGACGCGGAAGCAGAGTCCTCCACTAGTTCGTAGTTGGCATCCAAGGTTTTGGAGGTCACGTCCTCGGAACCAGGGTCACGGTGTGTTAACAGTTGTTTGGATTCTCCCTCAGCATTCCCTTGTAATGATAATTATCAATGTTCGTTCACTAAGTATAGTCTTAGTTCTTTCATAATCCTTGTCATTTTTGTTTTTCTTTCATAATAATAATAATAATAATAATTCAACTGCAGAATCAAATTACTTTATTGTCCATTAAATATAAGGTTTAGAATGAATAGGCCACAACAACAACAACAACAACAAATAATAATAATAATAAGGTGTGTCGGTTACCATTTATGACAAATGTCGAGAAGCTGACATAACCTACCCAGAATTTACTCTAGAAATCATAACAGCCAGACTCCCCCACCCCCATCCCCCAAAGAAGAGCACAGTTTTACTATTTTCACATTCTTATGGCTGTAAAGATATACTACTTCGAGGTCACATCACATCACATTCGATATTCATGACGGTAAAAACATTTTTTTAGCCAAAATTGTATTTCAAAATTAATCATAAACTTACCATTTTCAGAGTTGGCGCCTTCGCTTTTGGTCATGGCAGCTAACGGACTTTCCGCGTCAGTATATTGTTCGGCAGGCTTTTTGGGTCTGCCACAAAAGATTTGTTGATTGCAAGTTACACACACACACACACACACACACACACACACACACACACACACACACACACACACACACACACACACACACACCAAAAAAAAAAAAACCGCGATCTTGGACGCAGGAAGATGAGAGAAAAACAGACAGTAAGAAGGAATGAGTGAGAAAGCTTAAAGGCAGGGACACCACAATAAGCTTTGATTTCCTTTTTTCCTCTATGATTTTGCCCTGGAAAGCATGCATCAAAGTCGATTTCAGCATGAACACAACCACATGGCAAACAATCACACAGCCAAATAAAACAAAATTAAATAAAATGAAATAATGGCTATGTGAAACTTGCAGGTCCACGATTATTCATACACTAGGAGATGTACCGACTTCGCATCGCACTCACTTCAGTTACCACAGTAAATCGAGGGATTACAGAAAGTGCCTTGAAAATAAGTGGAAAAAGGGGCTTATAACAATTTTCCCAGATTTTTTTTTCCTGCAAGATTCTTTCTTGTTCCACCGGACTACAGGCACCAATTTCGCTCGCGATGTGAGAACTCTAAATTAGGTTTCATGCTGAACAGACAGACAGACGCTGTTCATTTATGCATTCAGATATATACATGTACATAGTTTGCAATCGGACACACAGGTTAGCTTACACAACCCAGTGAAATAATGCGGTCTCATGCTGTCTGATGTTAGAGCGCACCGTACTTTCAACTTGCGAATGGATGCAAGTAAAACAAACCTGGGCCGTCTCCGCCTAAGGAGACAGCAAACGACAACAATGATGATGCAGATGACAAGGCCAGCAACAACCACGCCAATAATGAGGGTGAGGTTGTCAGTAGGTGAGTCCTTTGTGGGTATCTTGGTGGTTCCCCCTGTTGTGCCTGTGGAAAACAGCAAAACAACAACTAGGCCTACTACTACAACGCCAACAAACATTCAAGTGTAAGTTTCTCACAATTTAACTCTGATTTCTGAATGGTTCACTTCATATTTTTTTTCTTTTTTCCTATCTCTCAAAACACACAGTTACACTGTTTGAGAATAAGTTATGTGTATTTCGACAGGGGAAGGGGGTGAATGGGTAGGGGTAAAAATAGGGAATGTGATAACTGATGACACAGTAGACCAATCGCTATGCTGACAGCCCCATGTCAGTAGAGTTTGTAAGACTCAGTGTATCCCAAAACCCGTCTTTTTTTCCAAGCTCAGGCATTTTGTTGACGAACCCACTAGGAAACTTGTTCATAACAGTCACGTCAGGCCACACTTAGATTACGCGTCTACTCTCTGGGACGGCGCCAGTGACGGAAGTGTAAAGAGGTTAAATTCACTAAACCAAAGCAAACAAGCTCAGGGACAGATCTGCGTCATGGAGCAAATACTCGTCGGTATTCATCTGAGTCATATGATGTAACAGCTAATTACCATAATTATTCAAACGGATGAAACAAAAATTGCAACAGTACTTATTTCTTTTATTATAATAAACTTGATAAGGATGGTCTGAAAATTGATATATTTTGCTGTTTCATTCATTTATTCTCTGCTTGCTGCATTTTTCAGTCGGTCATAATGATTTTATGCTTCTAGTTTTACATGAGTTTGTACGAATGTTTCTTCTTCTTCTTTTTGTTTTCCCCCTTTTTTGTTTGTTTGTTTGTTTGTTTGTTTGTTTGTTTGTGTCCTGGTCTATCCCTTTATTTTCTTGATTTATGCGGTTGTTATTTGATCGTTCTGGTATTACTGTAGGATAGCAAGGACAAGACGGAAGACAGGGCTGCGCCTCTACCTCTTTATGTCCTTGAAAAAAAAAGTTTTATTTCATTTCATCCCTCTCTCTCTCTCTCTCTCTCTCTCTCTCTCTTCCAGGTTATTGCATAGAGCAGGATTACTCACTTGTGGCGCTATGTGACCATGATTGTGATGGTGACGATGTTGTGTCAGTTGGTGCAATGGTAGCTTTTTTTTGTTTGTTTGTTTGTTTGTTTGTTTGTTTTTTGGGGTTTTTTTTGTTGTTGTTTCTCTAGATGATGCACCTTTTTTTTCTTTTCTTTTTTTTGAATGTATGAATGATCTTTTTTTTTATTATTACTCTGTTTTGGCTTTTTTTTTATCTTGACACAACAGACAAAATTTACAGACATACCACTGGTAGCTGTTGTGGTTACACTCTCGCACTCGGATGCCTGGTAATGGATTTTGTCCACATAAATACTAGTTTTTGATCCCGGTTTTCTTTCTCCTGCAATTATTATCTGTACACACACACACACACACACACACACACACACACACACACACACACACACACACACACAGAGGTAATGTTAGAATAAAGAGCATATATCATGTGACAGGAGCATAATTATCTTATATACTGTGGTTGCAAGCGCAGAGTCCTTTTCAGATATATGACTACTTGTAGAGGAAATGAAGAAAAATAGAGAAAGAGAACAACAGCGTGTACGACCACCAACAAAATCTCCAAAAGAACCACAAAACTAAGAGTAATCTACAAAAAGAATCGAAAGGAGCGAGCATGTATCAACATGCTAGCAATGTACACAATGGAGAGTTCATGAGGACTGGTCGTGGCCATTCATTGTCATGACTTCGTCAGTGATCTTTAAGGAAATGTGGCCGAAATTCCCAAAAAAACAACGGAATGCTAAATTTCAATTAAAAAAAAACAACAACCTTAAAACGCTCTGTGGCTGAGACTGGTACTTTGACCTGTTTCCACTTCGGTGCTTCTTCAGTAACATTGTGCAACGATTTCTTTGTGGCTGAATTTCCATATCTGAGGTACACTCGTAAGGTGTTGATTTTGTTCTCCATTTTGTAGTCGAACCTCAGACAGCTTTCATGGGACTGTGTTGAACACAACCAGTCGCTACTGATGTTTCCCGTTTCTGGAGCGAGGTGCAGAGAGAATTCACCTTCCTCTGTAAAACACAAGCATTCAATCTTCAGTTTAGCACCTGGTGGTCGTCTGATTAGGGTTATAACATAAGTATTTGCATGAATAAAAATGCACCACACTTCAGAATTGACTTTTGTTTATTTTGGATGTAAAATAGCTAGCACATTGGATTCGCATATTCTGCGGACGCCGAGGCCCGTTCTGAGGATATCCATCAACAGTCATGATACTGAGTGTCTTGAAATGTATGGTGTAATGGTGGTTCGACAAATGACAACAAGGTAAGCTGGTTGTTCATTTAGGCGTTTAGCAATTTCTTCCGCTATATGGTTGATACAAAATAAGAAAATGGCGATCAGCACAACGTTTTTGGACCAACCCGGGAATCGAACTCACGGTCCACCACTGACAGCCCAACGCTCTAACAAAAAAGGCCGTCACATGAACAATTGAATAAGCGGGGACTGATCTTATCCCAAGCTAGTTCCGGCAAACCTCTTTGATTGAAAATCCCTTTGGAAAAAAACAAAGAAACAAACAAAAGACAGGAGGGTTGCCCTGACTAATCTCAAGTAAGCTTGTAGAAAAATTTACAAATTTGGCGTTGACTGCATGCAGTGATCGTGTGGCGCTATATTACTCCATTTGTTACTGTGATGGATTCTTTAAAATACGTGTAGCACTACTTTGAAGCAACCTTCATGTAAATTTCAGAGTTCGTGGACAGAAGACTGTAAACAAAAGAGTTAGTGTGAATATGTTTAAGAAACGATTTGGAAACTGTCCGAATTTTTTTTTTTAAACAACAACAACAAAAAAAAAAAAAACCCGACCTTCTTTTACAGTCCAGTTTGTATACTTCCAGTTACAATCCGTTTCGCTAGAAATGAAGTGACAGTCACCTGCAGGCAGAAATTCGGTTATAATGATTTATCAAATTTTAGTCAAGAATTCGGACAAACAGAGAGAGAGAGAGAGAGAGAGAGACTGACTGACTGACTGACTGACTGAAACGTTTATTTCAGGATAAAGACTTGTAGGCATGGTCTGCCTATCTTACAAGCTGTCCTGCTAATCTACGAACACTAAAAAAATAAAGGCTAACATTACAAAAAAAAAAGTATACCAGGCACAAAGGGAGTAATCTAATAAGAAAGTAGAAAAAAAAAAAAAAACATGCAAAGATACAAAGAAGCGCAAGAAATTCAAAGGAAACACATCGGAAAATAGGCGAAGAAGTAGATAGCATGGTGTTTGAAATTGTAGTATACAACATAACTTGTAAAAAGGTAACATGTAATAGTGCCATCTGATAACGAGTAATTTAGCATGGTTCAGATATTGTTCGTGGACCTATGACTTACGTAAGTATCTGAGAAGTTGAGTTTTAAATGAATGAAGCTTCGGGGTACATTTTAAGTATGCTGGCAAATGGTTCCATGAAAGTGACCCAGAGAATGAGAGGCTTGTTTTAAAAATGTCCAATCTAGGTAATGGTAATTGGAACAGGCCATTTCTTGCGTTGTGTCGCTGACTTGGTTGAAAGAACGTGGTAAGATATGGAGGAGCCTTACAGTGGACTATCTTGTGCATGAAAACACACCGGTTGAACTCAAGATGCTTGGTAAGGGGGAGAAGTTCGAGCGCTCTAAGTTTTTCTTCTGTGGGTAAGGGCCCAGGATGTAAAAGCTTTATACCACGTTTATAGAGAGAATTGATCTTTTTCAAGTGAATATCACCACATTTGTCCCAGAGGTTGGAGGCGTAATCTATATGACTTTTTATATGTGCGTGAAAGAAAACTTTGCAACTGTCGTGGCTAACTATGCGGTTAAGTTTACTTAAGAGAAAAAGATTTTTAGACAGGGTTTTACTAAGTTTTTCTAGGTGCGGCTCCCACTTCAATTGGTCGTCCACTGTAACGCCCAAAAGGCGATGCGTTGACACTTGGTGTATGGGCTCTGAGCCGAGAGATAGTTTGAGAGGTAGAGGCTTCCGCTGGTGTTTTTGGCGGGTAGTTATTAGCATGCTCTTTGTTTTGGGGACGCTGATTATCATATGATTTTGGGTACACCATTCAGATACTTCATCGAGGCTCTGCTGGAGTGTTTTGTTTATTGTTGCCTCTTTTGTGTCGGATGTGTGTAGTGTTGTGTCATCTGCAAATAACTCGCAGGACACGTTGGGACTAGATAAACAAAAAGGAAGGTCATTGATATAAAGACAAAATAAAAGAGGCCCCAAGATGGAGCCCTGAGGTACTCCATACTTAACAATCCCTTCGGATGAGAATGTGCCATTTAAAAAGACTCTCTGTTTCCTGTGTAAGAGGAAGGATGAGAAGAATGATAATGCGCCGGACCCAATGTTGTATAACCGCAGTTTTTTCAACAGAATGCTGTGATTCACCAAATCAAAAGCTTTCTTGAGGGAGAGAGAGAGAGAGAGAGAGAACACAATTGCGTACCTGTCGTGCTGGAACACCCCCCAGGAAGTTGTCCACTGGAAAGCAAAGCAAGAATACAGTTATAAGCTGATGAAATTGCATTATGCTTTGTTATTGTTATTGGTGTTATTTCCGAGCTTTCTTTACATTACACAAGTCGTCTTAAGATATTAAAACACCCGGGAAAAGAATCTTAGGAACAGATCTTGTATCACCATATCATAAAATCTGTAAATGGTTCCCAAAAGCTTTCGTCACTTACTTCCCGTTTGCTACACAGACAAGGAAAATCACGGCTGCAAAGTAAATTGCACAAAGTGATAATGCTGGCATGATTCTCCCGCTGTTTTACTGGCCAAGAAGTTCTGAAGCTGACCTGCACACATACACACGCACACACACACACACACACACACACACACACACACGTATTTGAGACAGTACCGTACACACATAGATTCTAAACACTATCGGCTTACGTATACACTATACAAGTTTGAGTGCGCTTTGCATTTTTCTTTTCTCATTTCTGGTTCAACTGCTCAGTTGAATATGCCAAGCATAAGGTAACTAGGCTTCACATAATATAATTTCTATTTTGGAACAGTTGCCCTTATGAGTGCGCCCGCACGCTCATCCTTAACATTGATGACGTTCAGCAGATAGGCCTTGACTCTTAATCGCCCACACAAAAATCGCGTTTGCTCGAAACCTTCAGAACACTAGACACCACTTGAAGCTACTATTACGCAATCTGCAACAGTCTCGCGCCTAGCGGGAATGCTCCCGCCTTGTGTAACAGTGGCTTGAAGTGGCTCCTACTTTTTAACCAGTCTTACCCTATAGTGGGCAGAGGGGAGCCGGGGTGGCCGAATGGTAGAGCGCTGGACTTCTAATGCTCGGGTCGTGAGTTCGTATCCCGGCTGGGGCCAAATATTTGTGCTGGCTTTTTCATCGCCCCGTGTTTGATATCACCCACACGTGGTGAAAAGGACGTTAAATTCCTAAACACCCACCCACCCATCACGTGATGTGTATGGGTGGGTGCGGGTGCTTGTGCGAGTTCGGAAGACAGGATGTGTGTGGATGTGTGTATGAGGAAGGAATCAGGATATATATATATATATAGAGAGAGAGAGAGAGAGAGAGAGAGAGAGAGAGCTATTACATGTGATCTTGCATCCTGTGTTAGGTCTTCCCCTCCATCTTAATTGTTACTCTTAGTGCTGTTCAGCATAGTTAATGTGAGGCAATGTGTATTTCTTAAATTGTGTTTTAGCCAATGACTGAGTGTGTGGGTGTGTAATGATGTATGCATGTATGTCGGTTTTGTATTTCCGTGGTATGTTTGTGTATACATGCGTATTTATTAGGAGGGTGGGTGGGGTGGGTGATTGGGGCTTTAACGTCCTTTTCCACCACATAGGGTGATATTAAAGACGGGGCAACCATGAAAAAGCCAGCACAAATATTTGGCCCAAGCCGGGATCGAACTCACGACCCGAGCATTAGAAGTCCAACGCTCTACCATTCGACCACCCCGGCTCCCCGTATTTGTTAGGAGGAGCAAGCCAAATTCTTCCTTGTAATTAAGAAGCGAATAAATTTATCTTGTCTTATCTTTTTTTAATAGAGGCTTCAAGTGGCTCCTACTTTTTAACCAGTCTTATCCTATAGTGGGAAGGGGGCGGTCGGGCTCCAAACACCAAACACAGCTGAGGCTTGAATAAGTCAAGTACCCACGAGCCTCTGACTGTACAGTGACCTTATTTTGCATGAAGACCCCCGTACCCCTTCGATAACAGCAGAACATGTTCTACTATCAGTCACTGTCAGTGCTTGTGCACGACTATTGTGTAAACAAGTACTCTGGAAAAGGAGGCCCAGCTACTTACAAGTCGCGTGACTATGCTGTATATTGTAAAACTGTCCTGCTGTAGGAAAGTTAGTCAGAAACCTCATTGTCACTGGCCTTTCGTAAGCCTTCACAGAGCAGAGAGAGAGAGAGAGTGGGTGGGTGGGTGTTTGGGGGTTTAACGTCCTTTTCCACCATATACGGGTAATATTAAAGATGGGGCAACGATGGATGAAAAAGCCAGCACAAATATTTGGCTCCAGCCGGGATACGAACTCACGACCCGAAAAGTCCAACGCTCTACCATTCGACCACCCCGGCTCCCCTGAGAGAGAGAGAGAGAGAGAGAGACAGACAGACAGACAGAGAGAATGCAGAACTGCCCGTCGAAATCTAAGTAAAGAGTAAACAGTGGATACTGTACGGGTAAAGTGTGGATTGAAATGTTTAAAAACAGCGGCTCGCAGGCAGAACTGCCCATCTAACAAGCTCTCCTTTTCGTTTTGCTAAAATGCTGGGTACACAGAAGATAGTGTATATAACTACACTGATTCTTTCTTACACACACACACACACACACACACACACACACACACACACACACACACACACACACACACCGAGTGGGAAGGAGACAGGCAGACACAGCACAGAGAGAGACAGACAGACAGACAGACAGCCAGACAGAGATAGGTGACACACAGCCCACCGGACAAATAATAGGTCTTCGATATCTGTAGCTCATCTCGGCAATCTAAAGCACACCTACAATGTGCCCAGTACGAAATCAATCCCGTTGTTTACTCACGTTTTGACGCTCAGAGCATACGAACACAACCTTCCAGTACCTCCTATGATTCAAACTGCAGGTCTTTCTCAGCTTGTGTGCGTGTATGTTTGTGTGTGAATAAGCAGGTACACGTTTGTACCAGGAAGTGTATAGGGAAGCCGGCCTGTGACACACATGACATCAAAACGCCCTCACAAACGGGGGAAGGGAGTCCCTTCCTTTAATGTGGTGTACCGTCCGTGGCGGTTGAGTCATGACCTAGCACAAGGAAATCCCGAAACTTTATGTCGCGGATTTTAAAGGTGCAATTTTTAACCTTTCAGGCTCACAGATCGTTTTGAGATTTCTCGGTAGTGTGTGACGAACATCGTACCACTTCCGCACAGGCACTGTGACAGCATCTCAGAGTTTTCGCTGAATCGCTGAGCCTGTAGACAGCACTGTCGCTCATTCAGAGCTCTATCAATAATTAAGATAAACGAATTTTAGTGCTTATGATACTTTGCGCTTAACATGTGAACACGTGAGTTGTAATGTACACTGCGCCTGTGCTGTATGTGTGTTACTGTCAAAAATGTATAGAGGGTGGGTGGGTGTTCGGGGGTTTAAAGTCCTTTCCCACCACATTCGGGTGATATTATCAAAGACGGGGCAACGATGAAAAAGCCAGCACAAATATTCGGCTCCAGCCGGGACAAACATGTATAGACATTCATGTGACAAAAACAGAACTGAAATAAAAAGAAAGATAAAATATTCAGGGTACAGGCGCACGGATAAGCGAAACTGATCAAAACAGGCTGGCTTCTGTGAACGCTAGTAAACATGGGAAACTGTTGAGTACTGAGTCACTTTATTGATTGTTTTAAAACGGACACTGTTTGATTAGTTCTCATGCCGGATTCTGCCGTGTTCCGTGTGGAGGAAATACAGGGCTGTACAGACAGTGTCATCCGTGTTTGGTAATACTTTATGGCTGATCGACAGTCATGGTCTCGGTTAACACTCATGGGTATAAAATTTTATTAGCGTCACTCACACACACACACACACACACACACACACACACACACACACACACTGTGATGTGTACGCGCGCGTGTACACGCACACACACACACACACACTCACACACAGAGGCAGACACACACACACACACACACACACACACACACACACACACACACACACACACACACACACACACACACACACACTTCCTTTCCCCCCTAACGTCAGCACAAACAACGGCAAAATTTCATACTTTCTTTAAAAGTTATTTAAGCCAAACAACCAGTGTCATCTACAAATCAATTAACATAAAATTAATATTTTACAGCAAGCTGATCAGGATTGATAGTAGACAGTGACATCCGTGTTTGGTAATACTTTATGACTGATCGACAGTCATGGTCTCGGTTAACACTCATGGGTATAAAATTTTATTAGCGTCACTCACACACACACACACACACACACACACACACACACACACACACACACACACACACACACACACACACACACAGGCAGACAGATAGACAGACAGACACACACACACACACACACACACACACACACACACACACACACACATATGAATACACACACACACACACACACACACACACACACACACACACACACACACACACCCACCCATGTACACACACACACACATACACACACACACACACACACACACACACACACACACACACACACACACACACACACACACACACACACTTCCTTTCCCCCCTAACGTCAGCACAAACAACACCAAACTTTCATACTTTCTTTAAAAGTTATTTAAGCCAAACAACCAGTGTCATCTACAAATCAATTAACATAAAATTCATATTTTACAGCAAGCTGATCAGGATTGATACGGACTTTTAACCTCGTGTCTTATTCTGTTAAGAAAACAACAACAACAACAACAAAACCAACAAGAAAACAAAAGAAAAATCCCCATAAAAAACAGAGATAGCCCAGATTGTTCCGGTTTCAGCATTATTAACTAGGCTCAACAGAATATTTAACACACACATTCCCTTAATAAGGAGGCGACATTCTAACCCGTGCAAAGTCCTATTATCTGGAAACACGGTAGTAATTTCAAGAGCTTGGATAATTATCAATGTTGACATGTCGCATGCGCCGGTGTAAAAAGACAAACTTACTCCCCAAGTAATTTACTCAGGAGTAAAAATATCGTAAAGAAATTCTTACTCCGGAGTAAAAAAAAACAAAAAAAACCTCGCATTTCAGAAGTACTCCCTTGGCTTGGGAGTATTTCTGTCATACGATTTTTTTTGTTTTTTACTCCACTGTCAGAAGTTCTTTACTCCAGCGGAAATCTTTCGGGGCGTAAGTTTTCCGTATTACACCAAGTCACAGCTAGCGTCAAACTCCATTGACCAGGGGCACATTCAGCCTCAAGCTGCATACACCCGGGGCACTTCAAGCCTTCAGCTGCACTCTCCCGGGGCACTCCAAGCCTCAAGCTTCTTAGGCCCAGGACACTTCACGCTGGGGGATACACCACGCGTGTTACACCGTCTCAAATGTCAGAAACTTGGTGGCTTGGGTCACACAAGTCGGGCAACTAACTCATAATGTGCGTCAATATTTCCTGCTTGTTTTACTCGTTGCTATGTAGAGACGGCCGCGAGCACAGGAAAATGATAACAGCAAATACGTCAAGATGAGAATGGTCAGTGTCCTGTAGTTTTAGCTAGATGCACTCCTCTGCGCTTTTTACTCCGGGCACTTTTAGCCCCATGCTTTTGACCCGGGGCACTTCTAGCCTTATGCTGCATTGACGCGAGGCACTTCTAGCTTTAAGCTGCATTGACCCGAGGCACTTCTAGCCTTAAGCTGCATTCACCCGAGGCACTTCTAGCCTTAAGCTGCATTGACCCGAGGCACTTCTAGCTTCAAGCTGCATTGACCCGAGGCACTTCTAGCTTCAAGCTGCATTGACACGGGTCACTTCTAGCCTCAAGCTGCACTGGCCCGAGGCACTTCTAGCTTTAGGCTGCATTCACCCAGGCACTTCTAGCTTCAAAGCTGCATTGACCCGAGGCACTTCTAGTCTTAAGCTGCACTGGCCCGAGGCACTTCTAGCTTCAAGCTGCCTTGACCCGGGTCACTTCTAGCCTTAAGCTGCACTGGCCCGAGGCACTTCTAGCCTTAAGCTGCATTGGTCCTGTCGAGACGCTTCTAGCCTTGAGCTGCATTAAACAGAGGCACTTCTAGCCTTAAGCTGCATTGACCCGAGGCACTTCTACCCCTAAGCTGCATTGAACCGAGGCACTTATAGCTTTAAGCTGCTTAGACTCGGGCACTTCTCGTCTCAAGCAACACAGGCCCGGGCGCTCGGACCCGGGGCAGTTCCAGCCTGGGGAGTACATCCCGCTTGTTACACCGGCTGAAATAATTATCAGAATCGTGGTCGCTTGCGTCACATCGGCAGGACAACTGACTCACTGTGTACGTGTTTCCTGTTCGTCCTTTCTATTTCCTGCTGGCTTCACTCATCGCTATATGTAGAGACGATCGCGAACACAGAAAACAATGATATTAGCTGTTACAGCTGAAATGGTCAGTGTCGTGTAGAGTTAGCGATATGATACACGGGTGTAACCAGACAGATGTACTCCGGCCTGGCTATAGTTTGACTCCGGGCACTTCTAGCCTCAAGCTGCTTACACCCACTATTATCACGTAGGCGTTATCAACATACGATCTACATCATTTTATGGTATAGTTTCATACTGTATCGCAATTGCATCTGTATCACATTGCTGCATTTTACCATGCTTTTAAAAAAAGTTACATCACATCGTAAAACCTCAGTCTCTGGACTTAGTAGGATTTCGTAGGGAGGACTTCGTTGAGCAGCGTAACCCATTTACATGTAAATTAGGCTCACACGGCAGAGGCCGCGAGCTGCTAACGCGCTGCGATTAGCTAATGGTACCCGTATCGTGCCTAATTTACATGCAAGTGGGTTACGCTGCTCAGCGAAGTTCTCCGTACGAAGCCCTACTAAGTCTCACTAGTGTATCTCTCCGTGTGACATTACGACATAGGAAGAAACGAAAAAAGAGAAGAAGAAAGAGAAGAAGGAGAAGAAGAAAAAGAAAAGAAGAAGAAGACACTGGAGAGGCAGAAGAAACAAAAGAAGAATAAGAAGTACATGAAACAGAAGATGAAGAAACAGAAGAAGAAAGAAAAGAAAATGAAGCAGACGAAGAAAGAGATAAACAGCAACAGCAAGGTGACACGTGAATATAAACATAATCATTACACAACACATCAACAAAACCAGTGTTTATACCTTATCACGCTTTAGAAAAATGTGGGCACATTATTTACATTCCCTTGGTATTACACTGCTACACTCGAAAAAAACGGGAACGGGCTTATTACACAAAAGCAAGCCATCCTGCACAATTAATATTTGAATTAATATTTCAACATCATTACACTGCAGTTGGTATACCGGTATGAGCATCTCGTCCGGCCCGGCAAGTTCATCTGTTTTCATGAACGTCTGTACAGTTTAACATCTGTTAACCAGTGGTGGGGGTGTGTTCTGACACGTAACATCCTCAGCCACCAACCTGATTTCAAAGACAGGGAAAGCTAGTTCTGTCCAGATTCTGTATCCGATTCAGAGCTAACTTCATGCAAGGTTGTATCACGTTCTTCTCAAGCCATGGATTCAGCGGGGACACTTGCATCAGATCTGTCAAACACGTGATCGGTGGTCTCGCCGTGATCACGTGACCGGTCCGACATGGCGGCAGCAAGTCTCGGCATCTTGGGGGACCTGCCGAAAGCTGCGTTGTCGTAAACGTTGTCCTCAAACTCAGAGTCTCTGCCGTGGATCCCTCTTCCAAACGATCCGTTTTGGATTTTACCACCTCCCTCTGCCGTCGCCTGGAAGCCGGAAAAGGCAGGTGAGTTTTCCTCCCCAAAACCTCTCGCACTGGATTGCTGGATGGAGACAGCAGCTGCACCAAGCCTCTCAAGGTTGTCTTCCCTGTCACTGACAACGAACTCGAACGGATCGTCAAACTCGTGATGGTTCAGCCAGTTGTCTCCCTTGTTATGTCCGATTGGTACAGTGTATGGAAGATGTGCTGATGGTGGTTCGCATCCCGGCGTGCTCTGCGGGTCCGGGGTGGTTCCCGGGTGTGATGGTGTTTGATCGTCGCTTTCCGAATGTTGGTTCTCATCTTGCGGTCCGTTTCGGGCTAGTGACTGCAAATCACCTGCAGAGACAAATACCCATAAGTATCGAAAGTCGAAGCAAGATTGATACCCTTTTCCCCTTACTACCCCCTCCCCCACTCCCCCAACACACACACACACACACACACACACACACACACACACACACACACACACACACAACCATGGTCGTGAGCGGCTAAAATTACCAATTCATATGGCCTTGGTTGTACCGACCATTTTCCTCCCGGTGGGAGGGGAATGGGGGCCCTATGAATGGTGAGATACCCTTAGATCTGTTAGACGTTTCAGCGGTAGGATGGTAGATTCCCCTCCCCCCCCCCCCCCTCCACTTTGGCTTGTAGCCAATATAGGGCAAGGCGGACTTGTCCACTGGCATACAAAGCACACATCTCCTAGATCTAGGGAGCGCTCTCAGCTTTACTTACTTCCCCTACTTTCAAATTGACCTGATTGAGCGCATGTTTTCGGCTTTAGCGACGCCTTTGTTCCTTTTCTATATTAAATGTAATTACATGACATTACACCTAGGCAGTTGCTCCTTCCAAATTATGTAGTCTTTTTCCGCCGAAACCTCTTGCAGAGCTTTAGGGTAGCGACGTCTGCTAGTACTGGAGACGCACCAGATTATTCTGGGGCAGCCTTTTAGTGCTGGTTGGACGCTGCAGCCTTCGTGGGTATCGCCGCATGCTCACCTGATGAGGGTCCCATTGACCCGAAACCATGGTCGTGAGCGGCTAAAATCACCAATTCATATGGCCTTGGTTGTACCGACCATTTTCCTCCCGGTGGGAGGAGAATGGGGTCCTATATATATATATATATAGGACCCCATTCTCATATATATATATATATATTCACACGCACGCACAAGTTCAGTAGCCAATCTTGACGCTGCCGCTAATAGAGGGGAAAAAAAAAGAACATCGCGCATCTGTATGCAGTTAGAGTTTTTGTTTTCATTGAAGATTTTTTGGGCAAAAGCTCACATCGATTTTAGAATACATTTGTGCAGAACTTCGAGGCCCATCATAATTAATGTCCTATCACATGCTTGCCGTTTTGTCTATGATATTATCTGTTTACTTCTACGAGGTGCGAAAGGGTGTTAAACTCTCAAACAACCCAACTGGTCTAGTTTTGCTGGTACAACATACAATGGGATAGAATATTCAACTGACCATCTGACTGTCGGCGAAAGACGACATCGTACAGGCTGTTCTGAAATCCTCCCACACCTCCGCCCTCCTCTCTGGGCTTCGGCCAACTGAAAGTGACACGCAGATGAATGAAAAGCAGACATATTGTGTTTAGAAAACATCCAGTCTTATGCATTAACTTTAAAACATAGCTCCTCTCGTATGCTGAGGGCGGCGAAAATGAAAATGGTATCAGAAAACACGTTTACTGTGATATGTAAATTCAGCCTAAGCGCCACTGGTTACATAGGCAGTTAGGCCCTTTTCCAGATGACGATAGAAATATAATTTATCATCCATTGGCACAACAACAACAACAACAACAACAACAACACTAAATAATGCTTTAGACGAATGCAGCATATAGTAGCTGGGTTTTTGTTTTATTTAACAGTCTTACCGAAGCTGTGGCAAAAACAAACAACAAACAACCAGCAACAACAACAACAAAACAATCAAACAAAACAAAACAACTACAACCAACCAGCCAACCAACCAACCAACCAAACAGAAACTTCATTACTATATTATAGATTAATGAATAGGATTTGTCATATTCAAACTTACACGCCGAGGAAAGCTGGTCTTTTTCTTCTGACGACGAAGAAGATGACGACAGCGAGGACAAGGATGATGGTAAGGGCGTAGAGAATTCCAACCACAATAGCCACAATGTTTGGTTCCGAATCTTTGCTGTCCCTCCGTTCTGCTGCTTCACACACACAAAGAATCACTGAACTATTCTGTATATTGTAAGGTTGCAAAATGGCCAAGGATGTGTGTGTGTGTGTGTGTGTGTGTGTGTGTGTGTGTGTGTGTGTGTGTGTGTGTGTGTGTGTGTGTGTGTGTGTGTGTGTGTGTGTGTGTTGAAGTACTTGGGCAGCCTACACACGAAAAACAAATAGATATACAACAATAAATGATACTCATAAAATGTTCCCGATTATAGGACCCCCCCCCCCCCCCCATCTAAATCATCTTACCAATGGCCGGTGTCATTGTGACGTCAGTGATCGGTTGACCGGTGGCTGTATTTCTTGTAGACTGCATTTCTGGCATTGTCGTTGATGCTGTTGCTGCTGATGTTGGTTTTGTTCTCGGCGTTGTTGCAATGTCTGCTGGCGTCGAAGTTGTTAAAGTGGACACTGAGGGTTTTACGGTGGTGGCTGCTAACGAAGACAGGACTCTCGGGGTTGTAGTCGACAGTGGAGATGTAGTCGTCGTCGTCGCTGTTGTTGTTGTTGTTGTTGTTGTAGTTGTTGTTGTAGTGGTAGTGGTGGTGGTGGTGGGTGGGCAGTCTGGTTCTGCTGTCGTCGTTGCTGTAGAATTGCTTGAGTTCCTGTGGCATGGAGTTTTCGTGTAGCGAATTTCTCTCACACTCAACACCTGTTGAAACGAACGCAGCGTACCCTCAATGGTTACCTGCAGGCAGAGGAATAAACACACATTCACGTATAGCTGTAGTTACTTTTTTGTCGTCTTTTGGTTGGTTGAGTTGTTGTTGCTCATTGCATGTGTTCATTCGTGTGGTTGTTGTTGTTGTTGTTGTTGTGGTGGTGGTGGTGGTGGTGGTGGTGGTTGTGGTGTACGTGTGTGTGTGTGTGTGTGTGTGTGTGTGTGTGTGTGTGTGTGTGTATGTGTGTGTGTGTGTGTGTGTGTGTGTGTGTGTGTGTGTGTGTGTGTATGTGTGTGTGTGTGTGTGTGTGTGTGTGTGTGTGTGTGTGTGTGTGTGTGTGTGTGTGTGTGTGTGGTGCGGGGAGTGGAGTATCAAGAGAAGGCTTGAATCGTTTTGTTTCTGAAATCATATCCTGTGCAAACGGTTTAATCAGAATGAGACTACAAACAAAAATAAAAATGTTAATAAATTTAGAAATGGTGTGTTCTTCACAAAAGGATTTGCAGCACCCTGAGATGTGCGGTGATAATTTGCATAGTCAAAAATATGCATGAAGCTCAGATCGCCCCCCCCCCCCCCCCACACACACACACAAAACAAACTCCCGAGAAAGTTCTCGATATCACCCTACCCAAAACGTCCCCGATGTCTCAGTGGGAACGTCGATGACGGCTTGACGCCAACACCCTCCAGTGCAACACGAAGCCTCCCATAACAATGTATCAGATACAGTGGCGTTCTTCATACGATGCACATGCACCTTGATGGCCATAAAAGAATGGCCGGTCATGGCGTAGTCGAAGGTCAGGCAATGAGTCTCGTTGTCCTGACTGGCTGGCGAAAACAGTCGCTTTAAAGACCCGGCCCAGTTGTAGTGGTCCAGGTAAGCAACGTGTCTGGAATCTGGATTAATTGATAGCTGAGCTGTGATGAGGGTTTTATCAAATACGGGCTGGCGAGAAGTGTGTGTGTGTGTGTGTGTGTGTGTGTGAGAGAGAGAGAGAGAGAGAGAGAGAGAGAGAGAGAGTGTGTGTGTGTGTGTGTGTGTGTGTGTGTGTGTGTGTGTGTGTGTGTGTGTGTGTGTGTGTGTGTGTGTGTGTTGTGTGCAGAAGTTTAATGTATTGTATTGTCATGGTTACATTTTGAGCAGACATTTAATTGCCCTATGAAAATAGGGACTGACAGACAGAGACAGAGGTAGAGACGCAGAGACAGACAGAGCGAGGGAAGGGTAGGCGGGGGGAGTGGGGGGGTGGAGGGGAGAGGGGCAGGGGGGGATTTGGGGGAAGGGGGAGTAAATCTATCGACGTATGAGCGACATTAATTTTGCCGTGTGGAAATTAAGCGGCTTAATTTTACTCACGGTCGATTGTCCAGTCCTGATTTTGCCATTGACAGGAGTCGTCAAACTTACAATCGTCTGTTCACACACACACACACACACACACACACACACACACACACACACACACACACACACACACACACACACAGAATCAGTACGAGTTTTACTCATTCTCATAGTTCAGTCTCACCAACAGTCACTCTATCACTATGACACAACACGAACAACGATTGCAGTTACAGGAAAGTACACCAGGAGATGAGTGAGGAGGACGCGGTGAAAGCATCTACCGGCTAGCTACAAGTGCAATGCGTAATGTCCGGTACAGTCAGAGGAGGGATTGCCGGAGCTAGTTCGGGTAACCCATGAGTGATCGGGGAAGTCACATCCTGGGTTAGGGATCCAAGCGAACAAACTTTTTCGTCGCTACATCTTTGGCGTGGTGGCTAAGCACAGGGAAACGTCAGGCTAATGTAAGAAAAATGGCAGCGTACCTAAACTATACGATGATGTTTACTAGCAAAGCTTGATTAGAATGGGATCCCCTATGGCGCACGGCGAGCCTCACCTCGCAGCGTTGGACACTGAGATACGCACGCACTGTAGCTTGTAGGGCTAAAGTGTATAATATTCATGGAGCGTCATTCAGCGTCAATTGTGTCCTATCAGTACCGGTATAAATATTGGTCCTATCACCACAGAGATATTAATGTGCTGATATTTTTCCTATGGTTGGATCCATGACCCTCGACTACAGGAATGGGACATCATGACTATGCCGGAGCGTGAGTGCATATTTCCAGGCTACTCTAATGTATCTGTAAATGCAGCAGGATGCACAAATGTGACCCGTTCTCACAAAAGGGACAGTAAGTCGAAAATTATCAATTTTGAAATATGTGTATCACTGCAATCTACTGGTCATGCAGTTTAATTCAATATAAGAATGAAAGCTGTACTACTAAACTTGACAGAGATATCAGCAGTTGAAGTTGGCTACTCACTAGGCGGCCATACTGACCCCCGGCAATCTGTTCGCCTGTAGCGGCGTTCGGCCTAGTGCGACTTACGGTCCCTTTCGCGAGAACGGGTCACAAATGTCGCCGTCACGGATTCAAACTAGGCTGTATAAGCAGAAAGCGACAAACACTTGGACGGCTGACATCAGTATAAAATTGTGTCAAGATGATCTGACGTGTCGGTTTAAAGACAGTGCGTTCAAGTTTTTGGGATTACTTTGTCAAAATGCATTACAGGTAAAGCAAGATGTCAGATGCCCATTTACGAAGCTTCAAGCTGGACGTGATATAGTTTGTGAATATAATCAGTATCTATAATACTAATAACCTCCCCCCCCCCTTCTCCCCCCCCTTCTCCCCCCCCCCCCCCCACACACACACACACCACAAATCAGATTCTTACCCGGCCCGTATTCCTCAGTTTGTCTGAAAAACAAAATCACAAATGTCTTTCCACTGTTCTGACTGACTTTGCCTGACAGCAACAGCATTCGAAATTTGGCTAGAGGCAGGAGCATGTGTGTTTTGTGTTATTTTACGCGCCATTTTGACTGCACCCTCTGAACAGCACTACGAGATAAGAGCAGGACATTCCGTTGTTATCTCAGAGACTTGCACAGGGGAAGTCTGTATTTAAAAAAAGATATTTTTTTCTGCTGCTACATTTTCAAGCTTCTGTTCGTGTTCACTGAGGGGACTGAGTGTGTTTCACACGATAACAAAATCTACTCTACCAAAAATAAAATGAGGTACAGGCTGTTTTATTTGAATAAGACAACTTTACATGAGAGGGAAAACTGCACAATACACACCATTTGATAGGATCATGGGATGGTTTAGTAGTACAGTCTGCCACATTAGCACGAATTCACGAAACACTCGTACTTCTAAACAAATTCTAAAGATATATATACCTCAAATGATTTGTTAAGTTTAATTGCTAACTGCTTGCGAATCATCTGTAGAGTGTTTTGCTTTGTATTTGTTTGTTTGCTTGTTTTGTTTTGGTTCTGATGGAAAAATCCATTTTCGCAGTAAGGGTGGGTGGGGTGGGTGTCTGGGTGTTTAACTTCCTTTTCCACCACGTAAGGGTGACATCCCTACATGGTCCACCCCTTGTCGTGGGGTAGTGGCTTGTGTACCTCAATGACCCAGAGAACTATGCCAGCAGGAGCACATGCTCCTGGCAGGGTCACCCAAGCTGGACAGGTCGAAGGGTAGAGGTCAGACGAATGTGGACCACCTCTCCAAGAGGCTAAACGGGTTTGCATAGGGTTAACAGCCCTACCTGTAAAAAACACTAAGTTACTGAAGCATCGACAGCAACAAACCGAGACATTCACCTGGGCGAGGAAGGGTCTCCATCCCGGAGACCTATGACGCATTGCAGTGAAAGCCGAAAGGAAGCTGCAAGGCCGACCCCCCTTCTAACACCCAGGACAACAACGAGAGTAGCCACATGGAACATCAGGACAATGTATGAAGTAGGAAGGACCATACAAGTAGCAAGAGAGATGAAGAACTACAAGATAGAAGTACTGGGACTGAGTGAGACAAGGTGGCTACAGACAGGACAGCCGAGATTTTCATCGGGAGAGCAATTGCTGTACTCTGGACACACAGAGGATGGAGCCCCCCACACTGAGGGCGTGGCCCTGATGCTGGCACCGGAGGCACAGCGGGCACTCATCGGCTGGGAACCTGTCAACTCCCGCATCATTACAGCCAAATTCATCACCAAGAAAAAAGACATCAAGCTGAACATCATCCAGTGCTACGCTCCCACCAATGATGCGGAAGAGGAGAAAAAAGATGACTTCTACCAACAACTGCAGACAGTGATAGATAGAGGAGGAGCCAAGGACATGACCATACTGATGGGAGACTTCAACGCCAAGATTGGATCAGACAACACAGGCTACGAGGACACCATGGGAACACACGGACTGGGACAGATGAACGAAAATGGTGAGCGCTTTGCAGACTTCTGTGCCCTGAACCAGCTAGTGATAGGAGGCAGCATCTTCCCACACAAGCGCATCCACAAGGCCACATGGAGATCACCGGACCATGTCACGGAGAACCAGATTGATCACATCTGCATCAGCCGGAAGTTCAGGAGATCGTGGCGGGATGTGCGCGTGATGAGGGGTGCCGATGTATCATCAGACCACCACCTTCTTGCAACAACATTGAGACTTCGGCTTAAGAGGCACACCAACGCCAACAACACACGGACCAGGTACAACGTTGGACTACTCAGGAACACAGACACACAAGCAGCATTCCGGATCAGCCTTTCCAACAGGTTCCAGCCACTGCAAGACCTGATAGAAGACAGTGAAATGGACATCGAGACACAGTGGGAACACAGCAAGAAACTCTGGCACGACACATGCGAAGAGGTCCTTGGCAAGAGAAAGACCCAACATAAGGAATGGATCTCTGCTGATACCATCCAGAAGCTGGAAGTTAGGAAAGAGAAGAAAACTGCACTGAACACGAGCCGAACAAGAAGAGCTAAGGCAAAGGCACAAGAGGAATACACAGCAGCTGACAGAGAAGTGAAGAGGAGCACCAGGAAGGACAAGAGGGACTACATCGACAACCTGGCCAGTCAAGCAGAGGAAGCAGCCCGACAAGGGAATCTAAAAGACCTGTACCAGGTGACCAAGAAGCTCGCGGGCAAATTTCAGCAGACAGACAAACCAGTGAAGGACAAGAACGGGCACCCACTGACAACAACTGAGGAACAGCTGAAACGATGGGCAGAACACTTCAGGGAGCTGTTAAATCGCCCCATCCCTGAAACACCACCAGACATCCCACCAGCAGAGACAGAACTACCCATCAACTGCGACAAGCCCTCTAAGGCGGAGATCAGGAAAGCCATCATGACACTGAGAAATGGGAAAGCTGCAGGGCCGGACGAGATACCAGCAGAAGCCATCAAAGCAGACACAGAGACAGCCGTCAACATGCTGCACAGCCTATTCAGCAAGATCTGGGAGAAGGAAGAGGTGCCAGCCCAGTGGAAAGAAGGGATCGTCATCAAGCTGCCAAAGAAAGGGGACCTCAGGGACTGCAGCAACTACCGAGGGATCATGCTCCTGTCAGTGCCAGGCAAGGTTCTCAACAGAATTCTACTGGAGAGGATGAGAGAGGCAGTCGACCCCATGCTCCGAGACCAGCAGGCGGGCTTTCGCAGGAACAGGTCCTGCGCTGACCAGATTGCCAGCCTACGCATCATTGTGGAGCAGTCGCTGGAGTGGAACTCCCCCCTCTACATCAACTTCATAGACTATGAGAAGGCTTTCGACAGCGTAGACAGAGAGGCACTGTGGAAGCTGCTAAGGCACTATGGAATTCCTGGGAAGATCATCTCCCTGATCCAGTGCACCTACCAAGACATGAGCTGCAGGATTGCCCATGCTGGCCAGTTGTCAGAAAGCTTCGAGGTGAAGACCGGAGTCCGCCAGGGATGCCTGTTGTCCCCGTTTCTCTTCCTCCTGGTCATCGACTGGATCATGAAGACCACTACAGCAGGCAGGAAAAACGGGATACAGTGGACACTCTGGACGCAGCTGGATGACCTCGACTTCGCGGACGACCTGGCGCTCCTGTCTCACAGCCACAGCCAGATGCAGGACAAGACTACGTGCCTGGAAGCCACATCAGCCGGAACAGGGCTCAAGATCAACAGGAAGAAAACCGAGCTGATGAAGATCAACACCACTGCCAACACACCAGTCACAGTCGGTGGAGAGCCCATCAGGGAGGTGGAGTCTTTTGTCTACCTGGGGAGTGTGGTTGATGGACAGGGAGGCACAGACCGAGACGTCACAGCCAGAATCGGCAAGGCAAGGGCAGCAATGGTCATGCTGAAGAACGTCTGGGCATCCAAAGTTGTCAGCATAAGAACCAAACTTCGCATCTTCAACTCCAACGTGAAGTCAGTTCTGCTCTACGGATGCGAAACATGGAGGACAACGAAGACGATGCAGCAGAAGATCCAGACATTTCTCAACACCTGTCTGAGGCGCATCTTCAACATCCGATGGCCAGAGAAGATCCGGAATGAAGAGCTGTGGGAGCGAGCGGGGCAGGAACCAGTGGCCAAGCAGATCCTGCGGAGGAAGTGGGGCTGGACTGGACACACCCTCAGGAAGCCAGCATCCAGCACCACACGCCAAGCCCTGACATGGAACCCGCAGGGGAAAAGGAAGAGAGGCCGGCCTCGCAACAGCTGGAGGCGGGACACTGAGGCAGAGCTATGTAAGCAGGGGACCAACTGGACTGGAGTGGCAAGACTAGCCCAGAACAGAGTGCGATGGCGAAGAATTGTCGATGGCCTATGCTCCACGTGGAGCCAAGGGCCTAAGTAAGTAAGTAAGTAAGGGTGACATCAAAGACGGGGCAACGAGAATAAGGCCAGCACAAATATTTGGCCCAAGCCGGGATTGGAACTCACGACCCGAGCATTGAATGTCCAACGCTCTGCCGTTCGGCCAAGGTAAAGGATGCCTCAGTGACTAAAGAAGTGTAATTTCTCGTACTCTCCGCTCCTCATCGGAAAAGCTCCTGAAGGTTCCCAAGTTCAATCTCAAAACCTTCGGTGAGCGCTCGTTCAGTTTCTGTGCCCCCCAGGTATGGAATTCTCTGCCTCCCTCCCTTAGGAACACCCAGACCCTCCCACAGTTTAAATCAAAACTAAAGACTTATCTATTCAAGACAGCATATGATCTGTAGTATCATCTACCCCCCCCCCTTCCGCACACGTAATTAGTGTTTCATGTATGCGTGAGAATGTGTGTGTGTAGCGCACTGAGTGCTCTTTGAGCAGACTACTAGCGCTATATAAGAGCTATTATTATTATTATTATTATTAATTTCCAATGTACAATTTTCCTTCTTTTGCATAACAGATGTTTTAGATTCTCGTGAAGTGGCCTACATACCTGCCGTAGGCCTCCGTGGACGTGAGTGTGAAGACAATAATGGCACCAAGAAGACTACCGAGTGGCATGATGAGGATGTTGCCAGAAACCACTGCTCACAAACAGGCCGTGTGATGGAGACTTTGATTAGGTCCAGCTGCTGATCAATCTTTCGCTCGAAGATTTTCTTGAAACCTTGCAGGAATATAGTTATACACCTGACTGAGCAGGTACTTTTTCAAAAGCGAACACAAAGTAGACTGATAGAGAGATAAATTTGAAATATGTTTATCCGGAAAGAAAAGTTTCTGGCAAGAGTTAGCGAGTTGACTGTAATTATGCAGACATGGCTCACTGTTTTTTGTTTGCTTGGGGTTGTTGTTGTTGTTGTTGTTGTTGTTGTTTGTTTGTTTTGTTTGTCTTTTTTATTGTGGTGCACTGTTTTGGGCACCTGAGCATGGAACCAAAGTCTGGCAAGAGAGGAAATACAATAACCTATCTATATGGGAACAGTTTATATAAGTGCGCTGTATGTTTATTAGGTTGCTCGTATAGATACAGTTTTGCCGCTGAGTTGAGCGTCTGGCCTGCCTGTGATCTCAAAACAAAGGAAAAAGTAAACAGTCCAGTGAATAGTCTTCAGCATTTTGGGGTCTATGCTTTGGGCGTGAATGATCATTGATTCGACACCTCGGATCCATGATGAAATAAAAGCAAGTGTTGCAGAGTAAACGAAATAACACAAAACAGAAAAGTCAAAAACTTACGTCATATGTCGTTGTCTTACCAGTCGTACGTGTTCAAATCCCTTGAATTCATAAGTCAAACTGCTTTTGCCGTGCAGCTCAATGAAGCATTCATTGTATTGTACTCATGAAGACAGCTGTAGTCGAAAACTAAAGCACTGATCAAACACAGAAGCACGCAATAAGGGCATCAAACGTACCCGGTGAGTCGGGTCAGGTAAACATAAGTCTTTCCAGTTGGCACTTGGTAACATAACTATGCCACAGTTCGTGTGGAATCCCGCGTTCACAAGCAGCCAGTGTGAACAGATTGTATGGCCCGTGTTGAGTCAAGAAGACACATATATGCTGCCCATTCTCGTGCCCAAAGTGGCTTGGACTCTAAGCCCTCATACGGAAAAGGGGGAGTCTGAGTCGAGGTTCGAGTGATTATCGATGGTCTAAGGTTCGACAGAGCCTAAAACTGAACAAGGTGTTTGTCCTCGCCCCCCCCCCCCCCTTTTTTTTCCCCCATCGCCCCCAGTACCCTCGTTGTTGAAATCACTGTCCCGGTGGACAGCATGACACAAGAAGAATTTCAAAACACCAACCTACCAAGCATCTCACCGCTACAAACAACACTGAATGCGTACGAAACAGTAGTATGTTTGTGTAACAGCCTCTTCGGGTCAGAGAATGGCAACTCGACACAGGCTACTAAGTGTACTCACTGGGTAGCCATTCCTTATCTAAGAAGAGAGAGGTTTTCGTTTGCAGAGGTGAGTATACATGCTGACAAGGCCAGAAACCTTTGCAAGTGCGTTTGCAAAACCTCTGATTCCGACCGTTATCATTATCTGGATAGAAATGTTGCCGCCATTCACACTGCGAGTGGCCACCCAGGAAGCAAACGCTTTCTCATTGGACAAGAAGATTTTCCATGACTCAAAGCGTATGAAAGCAGAGGTTAGCTCATGGTCGTATCTTTGTAAACCAGCAAGCAAGCGGTGTGCATGACCTACTGGTTTTCTGTCAACCGCAGGTTGTAGTGACAGATAAAAGTTAAATCGCGTTTCAAATGCATGTCTCCTGTGAGGGGTCAGTATGCATGTCTCCTGTGAAAACGGCTGTTATTCTCTGTTATTCACAGATAACGGTGGAGGGGCTGAACGGTGAGGCCGCCAGTTTGTCATTTTCAGTGATGGAAAGGGACTTTAAAAAACCGCACCATTTACTACAACTCACACGAAAGATGTCCTGAAGAACGAAACACACACACACACACGATCTTAATCACGTTTTATTTTTCAATCTCAAGCCTTAGAAAACAACATGACAACCTCAAGGGTTTGTTGTTGTTGTTGTTGTTGTTGTAAACATGTCGCTGTCCATTTTGACATAGCAAAAGCTTGGGGATATGCCTCTGCTTCTGAGCCACACAAATTAAATCTAGTTACAGCAGATTAATGAGTCCCTTTTCGTACGGCCATCCCATCTCAATCAAGTCAATATTATGAATAACACGGTGAATCATAAGGGGGAAGAATGACAATACTTTCGCTTGTTCTCTGACCTACCCAACCAAATGCCCACTTTTCAAACCTGACCGGACATGGCCAATCATTGATTATGTACATGTATTTCAAGTTTACACAAAACAGCGGGTGGGGGTGGGTGTTTTGGAGTTTAACGTCCTTTTCCACCGCATAAGGTTGATACAAAAGACGGGGCAACGAGAAAAAGACCAGCACAAAATATCTGGCCCCAGCCGGGATTCGAACTCACGACCCGAGCAATGAAAGTCCAACGTTCTACCAGTCGGCCACCCCGGCTCCCCGCACAAAACAGCTCTATTAAGAAAAACGACAACAACAACAGCAAAAGCCTCAACTCAAGAACTAACTTCCACATTAAATTTGTAGAGTATTTTCAAGCGTTGTGTTTCGAAAGTAAATTTTCTATCAACGACACTGATCGATATTTTCAGGCAGCAATGTACCAAAAGTATCATACTGGAACATTCACATACTATAACCACAACAAATTAATGACAATCTGAATGAAGTATTCCATGTCTCTTAATTTAATAATGATAATCAATAATGATAAAAACTTCAATGTCCCACGTAGGGGAAACTTGACTGTAGCACTCCGGTATACAATAATAACGTCAGGGAAAGCAATGTAAACATAACACTGAACCTTATAGAACACAACTGCTCAACGTATGTAAGCATTAAAACAGCAACAGCCACCAGACTACTATTCAGAAATATCTCGTACATTATTCATTGTCTTATTTCAAGACAGTATAAATATTTGCTCATTCATTACCGGTTATAAAGGCCAGCACATACCATCACGTGGAATCTGCAATAACAACAATAATAATAATAATTGACAAAGAGCACATGCAAGATTCACACATGCATCACAATAAGGCATGCAGAAATGTCCACACTGAAATCTTTAAAAGGCACAAATGGAAGCACAAAAAATTGACAAAAGACATTTCAGCTATGTACATTGCAAAAATGTGGCACTGGTAATAATCATACGGTGTGCTGTTCATCTGTGCAAGTGCATTTGTATCCAAACATTTCTTTGAAACCTTTACAGTTAAGGTAACTTAAGGTATTGGTTATCGGTTCCCAAAAGTGAGGAAACAAGCCAAAACAGTTGAGAGAGAAAGAGAGAGAGAGTGAGAGAGAGAGAGTTCCTAATAAACAGCAAAAGCCGCAAAAGACTGGACACATTAATTTTGTTGCTCAACAAGTTTGCCAAAGGAATGTGAAGGAAACGTTACAGTACCGTTGAGCTACCAGGTTCAGTCTGATGTTAGTTTGACAGTTACTGGCCCTTATCGTACCTATCACAATGGCTACCTGTAAACCCTGAGCTCTACCAGGCTGAGTTCTCTCAACTAGCATTACATCACGAAACCAACACATCACCCTGTAGAAGCTGATCAACTTGAAAACTTAAGCCAGTTTGAATCTGAAGCGTGAAACAATTAATACATAATAGTTGTGCAGGCTAGGTACTGTTTCCCTGGCTTGTTTTTGGCAGACACCGTCACTGACATGGATGTTCATTCAAGTCACACTGGAAGCGCGCCCCATAAAGTTTTGAGCAGTATTTCTCCTGACACACATGTCGCCAGCTGACACTGTGCTGACTGTCTTCACTGTCCAAAAGTGAACTGGCTGATGTCCAGCTTGCACGCTGCCTGTCGGTCCTCCACCAGGGCCGGTGAATCTGTAATGGAGGCAAGATAGGCTGTCAGTGTTCAGTTACTTCCCTTCAGGGTGTAGTAACAGCACAGACAGGAGGACAGAAAAAGAAATGATAGAGTAAGGGGGACAACTAAACTGCTGTATTTTCTAGTATGTACGGTAGCCTCCATGGTGCTCCGGTGTAGGTTATAATTATAGATTAAAAAGGGCGCGGGGAGGAGGGGGGGGGGGGGGGGAATTCGTTTGCTACTCAACGGAGAAAAGTAGCAGAACAGACCTAATTGAACAGACAATTTGTGATTTATACTGCTTTACCCCATGTCGTCACAAGAATGACCTCAATTGCTATACTCTTTTAACCTTCTCTGTGTCCGAGGTCGCTTGATTTTATTGATTTTGGCTCTTTATGGCTGTGGCAACATTCTGTGATACTGCCCGGTCCGGCCTACGTTCATATTGCCATAGGTTTCACAGATGAGTCATACACGCTGATGGCGAGCCACGATGCCACATCAAGTCAAGTCAAGAACGTTATTCAGGACCCCCTAGGGGCATTGGATATTAATTACTCCATCCATAATGGTAGTCCTGTGGTCAGGGGAAAGACACAATGGCTGCATGGGGTGTGCATGGACTGAACGGCAACAAATTTCGTCAACCACTCACTGAGCACGAAGAACGTGTCCTGCCCAATCTCTGCCCGTGCAGCCTCTGCAGCGTGTTTGATGGCGAACAGAGCTCCTGATCCCAGCATGAGAGGTGGCTCTCCACTGGCTGCGTGACACAAAAGATTAATTAGTACACCCAACAACTGACTCAGCTTGTGTGTAGAGAGAGAGCGAGAGAGAGAGAGAGAGAGAGGTAGGATTACTGTAAGGTATCTGTTTGATATTTGTTTTGAGAATGAAATGGCTTCGACTGCAAAAGCCGCTCGGTCAAAAAGTGAGAAAAGTGGAATATGTGATGTGATGTGATGTGATGTGATGTGATGTTGTGTGTGTGTGTGTGTGTGTGTGTGTGTGTGTTAAAATTTTTTGTTGGGGGGTGGAGTGGTGGTGGTGATTGACGGGGGAGGAGGGGGGGGGGGAGGAGTGGAAGCGAAGTGGTTGTTTGTTTTGTTAATTTGTTTTATCGGGGGGGGGGGGGGGGGGTGCGGTGTTCTTGTTGTTAGGTTGATTCGGTGGCTGGGAGTTTTTGACTTGAAACTTAGGCTCCCGACACGGAAAACAGCTCAAAACACAAACCGTAAAATTATGTTGTAAAAGACATGTTTTAGCCGTAAATACCACAGGAGAAACACGGAAAAACCCATGTTTGCTGTTTGTTCGGACTAAAAACATTTTCGAGTCACATTAGCCTTGCCTTAGCTCTGAGCAATCCGAGGGGAGTGGTCTGTGTTCGCTTTCATTTTGTCGTTTTATTTTTGTTACTGACATTGACGCTTTTTGTCATGTTTTGTTTGGTTGATTCATTGGCTAGGTGTTCCTGATTTGAAGATTACCTTTAGCCCTGAGTATCCCAAGTGGGTTGGGGTTGTTCTTCAGCATGGTGATTCGGAAATCAATGGGAATGTCCTTAGGCATTGGCGGCTTGTATTCCTGTGTTACAAACACAAATAATTTTACAATAATAAAAATAGGAAAAACGAGGAAAGTACACATTACACTTCTGTCGACGTTTCGCGATTGCTGATTGACAGAACTAGGTCACATACACGCAATTATGGTCAAATCTCGAACAGTATGTCTTAAACACAGGCACAGCTGAGTTGTCTTTTCTTTACTGGCTATATATACTGTAATTATAGGATAGGTTAACCTACCACAAGAAAAACAATCAAATAAGTCCATTTTAGGACTTCGGTCCAATTTTGGACTGTATCTGTGGATAGAGTGTCCATTTCCGTATTCAGCAGCGTGAGTAATGACCGTGAACTCGATTTCCTTTTTTTTTCTTTTTTTTCTTGACCAGGAACGGGTGGGTCTGCTTGCAGTTTCGTCTCCAGCCTTCTCCTGTTATACAACCAGTGAAGAAAACACAACTCAACTCTGCTTGTGGTCATGAACTAGTCTGGGCGACCCTCTTCTTTTTTTCCTCGAGCTTTGATTCTGGTTTGTGTGTATTTTCTTGTTCTTGTTAATTTTCCTTTGTTATCTAACAGTTGTAGCGACGGTACGTTAGAAAACTGACCTGCGTGTGAATCCTTCCACCGTTGACAAATAAAGAACCGCCGTCATTGTTATTGTCGAGGATTTTCATGTTGGGCATACCCGAACTAGTCCTGAAAGCGTGAACCCTAAGAATGGGCCTACTTACCCAGGTGCCATCTGTGAGCGCGACGCCAGTGGTCGGGTCATACTTCATCTTCTCCGTCAGGTGGTAGCCAAGACCCATTGTAAAGCCGCCCTCGATCTGCCCGATGTCAAGGTCAGGGTTCATGCTGCCACGCACAGAATATATTACGTTACGTAAGCTTTTGGGATCTAGCAGTTAATTCTAACGTCTTCACCCTTGACTGCCGCCTTCCGTAAATTTCAAGTAATAATAATAATAATAATATAATAAATTTCATTTATATAGCGCACTTCTCAGAGACAGTGACTCATTGCGCTAACACACATCACCCATACACATTCACACTGTACAGACAAACACGTCAATCAGTACATATTACACATCACACAATACAAAGACACATCAGTTAAAAGCCTGTTGAAAAAGGTGCGTTTTCAGTCCAGATCCAAAAGCTGATAAAGATGGTTGTTGTCTCAGCCCCATAGGCAGAGAGTTCCAGGCTGTAGGGGCGGCAAAACGGAAGCATCGTAATAATAGTAAGAGTGTATTCTGTTGGCGCTTTACTCAGTTTCTTGGACTGGCTCAAAGCGCCGCGAGCTGAACCCAACAGGCACGCTCACGTTAATCACACGCTCTCTCTCACACACTGGACATGAACACCGGCATTGCAGTCGCCTGATGCCAAGGGTCACCTCGGCTATTTAAGTTTCGGAATTTAGAATGGCATTTATTTTCGATTTTTGTGGGCTGAACATTTCAAAAGCAGAGGGGGAGAAAGCCGGTGTATACGGAGAAAATCCCCGACGATCCACGAATGAAGTACCTACTGTGGTATTGCCAGGCGACTATGTAAGTAAAATTCACATTGCCTTGTTACCGGTAACTGCACCGATAAACACACAAACGGCAACTGTTCATAAACGTTTGGTGGCCTTGACCTCAGAGGCCAAGGTCACAGAGAGTGCCTGGGCGAAAGTTTTGAAAGTTGTTTTTGCGGCAGTCAAGGAGCTAAACAAACACACCTGTTCTAAGATGACAAAGCTTCACACAAAACGGCATGTTGTTGATGATGTTGTTGCTGTTGTTGGCGGTGGTGTTAACACAGAGCACTCAAGTACGATCTATATACCTGCAGGTATGCAACACACTGACGTCTGCTGCAGCGTAAATTTAAAAAGAAAATAATCGAAAGCGCTGTTAGTAACAGAGTGACAGCAAAACTCTAACAAAGGCCTCGCTTTTCCTTTTGCCTTTAGCCTTCCGTTGATTCACTGCCAGCTTGTACGTGCAGTACTGATCACGTGCACGATCAGGAAATGTGTTTATATACTCACCTCTCCCCGCCATCATAGAGCAGGTCGACACGGTTGATCTGCGACTGTCCGGTAAGCACATCCAGTTCCACTTCAATGGCTGCGGCTGCGTACACATTGTACCGGAAAGCTCCTTTTTCTGTTGGATTTGTGCTGACGAGACAACAATCTGCAGTTACTATCTTTCTTATCTACGTATAAGGTATTTTGCAGTTGGCATGGGTGCCACTTACAAGAGTGTACGATCTGGACACACTGGGTACCCATTCCTTATCTTGGGGGGGGGGGGGGGGATGTTTGGGAGCGTATTGGTGATATCAAACAACGGGGCAACGAAAAAAAGGCCAGCACAAAAATATGGCCCCAGTCGGGATTCTATCTCACAACCCGAGCACTGAAAGTCCATCGCTCTATCGTTCGGCTATCCCGGCTCAACCATTCCTTGTCTAAGCAGAGAGAGGTGCGTATATATATACAGGCTGACAAACTCAGAAACCTTGAGGTGTGCGTGTTCAAAGTCTCTGGTTTCAGCTGTTACTGTTACCCACGGAGCACGTTTGTGTTGCCCTAACCACGCGTGGACGTTCATGAAGGAAAGCGCTTTCTAGCTGGAGGGGAAAGTATCTGAAGTAAGAAGACAAGAATGATTATCCAATAACTGTCTTTCTTTGTAAGGTATTTTGCGGTTGGCATGGGTAGCTACACAATACAGGGATGACACTTTCAGAGATCATGTACATCTCCTCTTCTTTTGATTGGACAAGGACATAGTTGTAATTATAAAATTCATTTTTACAGGATGGTCAGTTTACAGTGGTTAAATTAAATATAATATGGGAGTTACAAAGCTATTAGATGAGCGTGATCCATCTTAAGGGAAGAAAAATGTATTTAAAGTACATAGTATTCATTTATGTCTGATTTTTTTTCACTGTCAAGATTAATGCATTTTCTTATTGTCAACGAATTAAACAGAGGGGATGTAAAGGACTTTTGTTGTTGTTTGTTGTTTTCCTCCACTGCGGACCGTACACTGAATTTTGCAGTATTATTTTGCCAGCTTACAAGTAATGTGCAGACAGGTCCACTCCTTGGTTCCAGCATTCTTTGACCAGTTCTTTCCATGTCGGGTTGTCCATTTTCTGCCGGACTGGTTCCATGCGGGCTTTCAGAGTCTGACAACACTCGATCACACCCTGTGGACAGACAGACAGACAGACAGACACACACACACACACACACACACACACACACACACACACACACACACACACACACACACACACACACACACACACCAAAGTGTAAGGGTGTATGTCTCGATCACGTCGCAATGATCACGTCTATCATACGTAAACTGTTTCAACATTAGGACTTAAAACTACTTAGTAGTGTTTACAACAGCGCAACAGGTATGTTACTTCCGCGCGCGCGCGCGCGCGCGCGCGCGCGTGTGTGTGTGTGTGTGTGTGTGTGTGTGTGTGTGTGTGTGTGTGTGTGTGTGTGTGTGTGTGTGTGTGTGTGTGTGTGTGAAAACTTCAGTCTACTGTTTTTCCCAGAGATGAGTTTTTTGTTCACCACAACGAAACAAACAAACAAACAACAACAACAACAACAACAAAACTACCGCAGGGTTATGGCAAAACAGACGTTTGTGTACTTGCACAGATAACTCTTTTACCCAATCCGGACAACTCTGTCTAATGTTTGCTTTTTGACCGAAGCTTCTGAGCGTTCTTCAAACAAACCAGTGCGCGCGCTTTTACCGGGCTAATGTACACGCCGTCCATAATATGCCCTATAACTGTTAGGCAAACAACACTCCGGCAAACGCAATTGCAGAGCTGAATGCCATCGGTTAATCAGAGCTCATTGACGTGGATAGAAAACCAGACTAATAAAATGTTTTCGAACACTTAGATGAGCCAGCGTCATCAGATAAGGCGAGCCAGACACTGGGCGACCTCTGATCTTTTTTTTTTTTCTTCTTTTTTTTTGTTCAGTTTCAGTCAGAATTTATTTTTATTCCCTCGTCTATGGGGAGTCACAGGCTTTAAAATCGCTGTGACCAAACGGCCATAGCCTTCGTTTGAGATGCAAATAAGTTTAGAAGCATTGAAAAATTTCATTTCATTTCGTTTCGTTTCTTTTCGTCAAAATTTTCTGACTGAAAAAGTCCTGAGTTATAGCGACGGTCTTCTTTTACAGGAAGTAACGATAAATAACTGATTTTATTTTCTTTCTAAAACATGAACGAAACGAAACTGTTATGGTGTTTTCGAAACCAAACATTCTGAGAAGGAAAGAAGGTGATTGTACAAAAGAAGGCCAAAAAGGACTGCGGATCAATACATGAAAAACACACTTTCGTTGTTGTTACATTTTCTTGTTGTTTCACGAATTTACGTGAGGGTATATGTACCCTCCCTGATCTTCTCAGCTTGGTCTTTGGGTGCTGTGCATAGCAGTATAAGAAACAAATCGTTAGTCTGCCTGTAGACTAGAGAGAGTACATTCGCCTTTCAAGCGGGAAGTTCCCCTGAGTATATATAGCTAGGGACTAAATCCTTCATGTAACCCCCCCCCCTCCCCCAACACACACATACACACACCCCTCCCTCACACACCCATCCCGGTTTCCTGCCCCTTGACCCACCCCATCCCACGGGCGCTGCAGGCATGGGACTTATTCTTGTAAAAGAACGTGATTTTAGTTTTCAATGTCTGTCTGTCGCCTATTTCGTATCTAGAAGTTTGTCAATCATTTCAGCCGGCTGTCCTCCTTCCTTCACCGGTAACTGCAAGCACGCGAGGTCACAATTAGCATAAAATATGGACGGCCCGTGATCAGAATTATCAGCGTTAATAAAACACTGCCCGATCGAAGCAAGCATCAGAATCAGCTAACGTGCGCCCAAGAACTGCTCTAGATTTTGAGTCTGAGTGTAAGTGAAGAGCTGGAAGAATTGACCGCCAGCACAGAGCGCAGGGTATAGCCGAAACAAATGCTATATGCTTGAGCAGATGAGAAGAGCTGAAGGCGTTTAGAAGAGGTCAGATCATATAAAAGCAGAAAACGAGAGAAGGGCGTAAGGAGTTGATTGTCTTCAAACAGCGCAAGCTGAGTAAAAACAACTATCACCGACTCTCTATCCGTGGCAAAAAAAAAACAAAAAAAAACTCGTACAAAAACATGGAGAAAAGGTCGTGTTCTTTCAACTCCTTGTTGGTTCTGCTGACCCTCTCCGGATTCTACATTTCCATACCCCGGCTATGTTCTCGCTTACAGATTGCCAGGAGCATTCTTAGTTTGCTGCTCTGTCTACTCCTGGCTGGGTGCCCCACAGCCTGGTATGTGTATCTGATCATAGTCACGTCTTCTGCATATGGGTCAGGTATTGACTGGGGAATTCTCGGTGGCGAGTTCTTTATGTACGGCGTCAGCGTTTTCACGATCGTCTGGCGTTGTTTCATGTCTGTGTTCTTCACCTACTCCATGACAAAGTGTTTGCCGAACTTTCTAGAAGCCCTTGGTCGGCACTACCGGGAAAACGGTCGGGAATCCACGGCCAGGAAAGTCAGTCGCTTTTTTGGTGTTGTCTGCTGTTTTTCCTTCCCTTTGGTCGTGTTTTTTAGTGGTGTTTATATGCCGTTGGTTGATGAGACATTGACGTGTTGGTCGATGATGAACCAAACCATAGGTGAACAAGGTTTATCTGTTATTTGCAACCAGATTGCACTTTGGCGCACTCTTGTGTTTATTGTAGCTTACGGAGGTAATGCACTTCTCTACGTCCCTGACATTGTGTACTACGGTGTGTGGGTCGTCTTGTTTCTGGAGGCGAAGAGCTTCAACAAACGTCTCAGCAAGCACAATTTCGTCACTTCCGCCAAGCCAGACGAAGACCTGGAGCACTTCCGCTTCGGCCATGAGGCGTTGTGTGTTCTCCTCGACAAGGCCAACGTTGCGTTTCGTCACTTCCTGTTCGCGAGATACGCCTTCGGAGCGCCTGTTGTGTTGTTTGCCCTGCGGTTTCTAATCTTGAATAAAAAGAATGTTGCTGTGACCCAGACCGTGCTGGTCATTATGGGGGTTATCTGCGTTCAAATGGCCATTGTGACAATCACTGCAGCGGCGCTATCAGTGCAAGTGAGTACCTACGTTTTATCGAGTGAGTGAATGACTTCAGTTAATCAGCCAATCAGTTATCATAGTTAAAGGCCTAATTTATCAAGACAGATGAGTACTTATTAGCGCATTTAATAATCCACAGCTATTAATAACCCATGGTTGTTCTATAATTATTCTGTAAAATATCATAACGTCTGGTTTCCAGATGCACAAACCTGTCACTCATCTGTATCGGATCAGAAATGAAAAGATGTGTGGAAGGGGCTTTGAAGTGGTGAGAAAGAAATATAATCCGTTTGCCTCTTTGGTTGGTTTGTAGGGTTGTTGCTGTTGTTGTTCTTCTTCTTGTTCTTGTTGTTGTTGTTCTTCTTGGTGCTATTGTTGTTGTTATCGTTCTTGTTGTTGTGCTTGTTGTTGTTGTTGGTGGTGGTGGTAGTGGTGGTAGCGGTGTGTGTGTGTGTGTGTGTGTGTGTGTGTGTGTGTGTGTGTGTGTGTGTGTGTGTGTGTGTGTGTGTGTGTGTTATGTATTTATTCATTTATTTATTGAAGGGGATGGGGTATGTTGTTGTTGTTGTTGTTGTTGCTCTTCTTCTTCTTCTTTTCCACGAGAAAAACTCCCAAACACAAATGCTTGTACCGCTGGTTTTCTACAAATTACAGCCAGTTTCATTTGTGTTAAACTGCCTCGTTGTTTCCTTTCTTTTCATCAACAGATGAATATTTTTCTATCACGACTTCAGTCCGGCTCCATTGGTTTCAACGTGTATGGTCTCTTCACCATCGACCTGTCTGCCGTTCTCATGGTAAAGACGGAGGGGAGGGGTGGGGGACGCCCTGTGTGATTTGCGGGTGTAGGGTCATTGTCTGGAATATTTGCTTTTTATTTATATTGTGGGGGTATTTCCTGTTTGTTTGTTCCTTTGTTTCTTTGTTGTTGCCTTGTTTGTTTCTAAGTTCGTATGTTTGCGTGTGTTTCCTTGTTTGTGTCTTTGTTTGTTTGTTTGATTCTTTATTTGATCGGAGCTTATTGTCGTCATCGTTGTTGTATTGTTCCTTTATTTTGTAGTTTTATGTTATTGATTTATTTTGTTGTCGTTTTTCTTTGTTTGCCTCCCCCCCCCTTCCGGGAGGTGCTCTTGAACTTAACCTTTATGTAGGATGCAGGTTCTACGTGCATAGGAAGATGGACGCTCAGTGTCCTTACTTCTTGTTCACGAACACGATACACAATATACACTTATTATAAAAAAGTCAGATTGCGTAACATTTCACACTACAATACAAGCTAAAAATATTTGTTGTTGTTTTTGTTGTAGTTGTTGTTTGAAAGACAGATATGCACAACACATAACTGGGAGAACGGGGAACCCCCGTGTCCGGTACCTATAACGTGTTAAATGTGTCCCCAGATCTGCGGCACCCTGATGACGTACGCCGTGATCATCCTTCAGTTCCAGCCGGTCACTGGCACCCTGGTCACCACCCTCCCCGTGTCTACAACCCCCACGCCCACCCTCTCCTCCGTCAACGTCACCGCAGAGGAATAAAGACTACGGCCGTCTGCTCGACACGCTCCCTGTGGCTATGTGGAGGGTTTGTTGCTGTTTCAGCGTCGGTAAAGTAGTGTGCTTGATGTCTGGGTGAGACATTCATCTGATACGGAGCACACATAATGAAGTAACTTTATGTTTTGTGTTAAGTTGTTTTTAGGGTTTTGTTGTTGGGCTCTTTTTCTTTTCTTTTTTTCTTTTTTTAGCCTATTACTTGTTGTTTTTGTTGATTTGGTTGTATTGTTGTTTTATAGTTGTTGTTGTGGTGGTGGTGGTGGTTTGTATCAAGATTTTATTCTTTGACTTTGGTTGTTATTGTTGTTTCTTGTTCTTGTGTGTAGGGATTTGAACGTGTGTCTAAGTTGGGTTTTTTTCTTTGGATTTGTGTTGTCATTGATGCTGTTTTTATTGTTGTTGTTGTTGTTAACTGGGGATTTGAAGGTGTTTGTTCGTTGAGGTTTTATTGTTTGATGTTTGTTGTAGTTGTTGTTGCTATTGTTGGTGTTAATTGGGTAGTTTACTGAGATTGTTTGTTGGGGTTTTATTGTTGGATATTTACTGTTGTTGTAGTTGTTGATAATTGGAGATTTAGGAGTGTGTGTTATTGGGTTTTTATTGTTTGATTCTTGTTGTCACTGTTGTTGTTAGGGTTATGGGATAGGTATTAATAATGATCTTGTTAATAAGGGATTTGCAAGTGTTTGTTCGGATTGTATTGTTAAAATGTTGCCGTTATTGATGTTGGTTTTTTTTTGGCTATTTTTGATATGGGATTGTTATTGTTATTATTGTTATTTTGATGTCGTTAATTGGGAACGTGAAGATGTCTGCTGAGGTTTCATTGCTGGATTTTTGCCGAGATTGTTCTTGTTCTTACTGTTCTTGTTAAATCCAGATTCAGAGGTGTTTTACTTGTTTCTTTAACTGGAAAAAAACGTCGGGCTCTAGATCAAAGAACTGTGGGTTTAAATCCCAGTAAGACCAACACCTCTCCGTGTCTTTTCGTGGTCCGCTCGTGACTGCTTTTTAACCGTACTGTACACGTAGCCTCTTTTTCTCTACCACAATACCTGCATGTGAAGCTTATTGTGTTAATGATGGTAGACAAACTACACTGCAACACCAACGGTCAAAATTATCTTCTCATCGTGAGCTTTTCTTTTCTGTTTCTATGTTTTTCGATGCTGTCTACATCTACGACCTTTCAAACTTTATTAATCGAATACTTTTAGCTGCGTGTGGCTTTTCGTGTATTAAAATTTAAAAATGCCTCTTCTTACCCTTATATTACACTGTCCGCTGTGTGCGCGCGCGCGCGCGCGCGTGCGTGTGTGTGTGTGTGTGTGTGTGTGTGTGAGTGTGTGCATGTTCTGGGTTTCTGTTTTCTGGGGCTCGCCGTGATTGTATTTTGGGGGGGGGGGGGGGGAGGGGGGAGTTATATAAATAGTTCACACTACTGACCATGCAGTTGAGTTCCGTGCCGATAGAGCCGCCGTTCATGGTTGAGTTGGCATTGGTCACGGTGTTCAGCCTCTTGACACGGATGTTCGACAGCGGAACCCCCAGCTCGTATGCACACACCTGGGCCGCCTGCAACAGATGCCTGTCGATTTGAGGCAGCTGCCTGCGTTGGTATAGCATGAACTAACGCCTTGTAAACAAGGGGTGGTCAACAACAATATTATCTACTACGTTTACAAGAATTTTCAAACTGACGTAACTTCTTTGAATGCGATGGAATAAACACCCAACTGCATCTCCTCTTCAGGTTGAAAATGTACTATAAAAAGAATGACCAAAACTTGCAAAAGAACTTCGTCCAAAATGGCCAGTTCAAGTTTTGGTCAGTCTCATGTTTCGGTCAGGCCATTGTTGTTGCTTCTGTTGTTGTTGTTACTTTCATGGAATATCTCACTTTGCAGTGAAAATTGGTCCGGAGATTTTTGTTGTTGTTCTTGGGTGGATGGGTGTTTGGGAGTTTAACATCCGTTTCCACCACGTATGGGTGATATCAACGACGGGGCAACGAAAAATGGCCAGCACAAATATTTGGCCCCGACCGGGATTCGAACACACGACCCGAGCTTTGAAAGTCCAACGCTCAAATATGAAAAACCAGTTACATTTACCTTCGTGTTGATTCCCTGTCCCATCTCTGCGCCACCGTGGTCGACAGCCACAGTTCCGTCCCCGTGGTAAATGGACACAAACACGCTGAATACACCGCCAACCCAGCCGATGCCGAATTTTGTGGGCACACAAGACAGGCCACGCTTCTTCCAGCGGTTTGCCTGCATGCAGAGAACACGAATTAATAATAATAATAATAATAATGAGTATTGTATAGGCGCTTTACCCAATTCCATTGAATCGGCTCAAAGCGCCACGAACTGAACCCAACACGCACGCTCACGTGAATCACATACATTCTTTCACACATTGGACATAAGTACACTACAATCACGTGGTGCGACGGGTCAGCTCAGCTATTAAAGTTCGGAATTGCATTTTTTTTTCAAATTTTGTGGGCTGAACTTTTCCAAAGCGGGGGGGGGGGGGGGGAGCTAATTATCAAGTAGCTTCAGGGGTAACAAAGTTTTTGAGTCTGCAAAAAAACCTGTATGTACGAATGATTAAATTGTCCTCATGCTGCCAGTGGAATTGACACCTCAATTCTAACGTTGCCCCTTGTTTTCTGGTTCTGTGAACCGGACTTCTTTGTGCATTATGCAGTCAAAGATTATGGAACAAATGTGGCTGACCCGTCAGTCTGTCTGAATTCAGTAGTGTTCTGTAGGCCTGTTCAGTTAAAGAACCAGCTACCCCTCCTCCCCCCCCCCCCCCCCCCCACCACCACCTAATGACCCGATAACCAACCCTCCATTAATCTGCCCCTTAGGACTGTCTCCATTCACTCTCGTGTTGGGTAGGTTAACACACACTAACGTACCATCAAACCTCATGCTGCAGTTTACTTCGCTCACCTGGTTGAAAGCCTCCACCTGGGCTTTCCGGGTGGCAAGGTCACATGACGCCTCCAGCTGAGGCACGAGGTCCCGGATGTTGCAGTAATCCAGGGTCATTCCAACAGGCGTCGTCTGAAACAGCAAGGACGCGTGAATACGCAAGGTGTACTGAGCTGTAGTTCCATTCTTAGGAGTACGCTGCACAGTCTTTGATGGCACAGCAACGTCACCTTATGCTTTTGTTGCAGAAGAGGGTCTACTAAGAGTTCAGTTGAATGTGGTCATAGAAAAAAAAGAAAGCCTTGAGCAGTACTTCTTCTATACCCCGTCTGTTTTGAACCCCATGTACAGCGTGCGTCAAACTGTTTGGTGTGAATGTTCAGGGACAGTCCCCCCCCCCCCCTCCAGCATCTTCAGTTTCTTGAGAGAGTCAAACTTATTTTATAAAATCTAGTCCTTGCAAACACTACAGACTCTCCTTGGCTAACCTTCCTTATCGTGAAGCCTTTCGATAAGTCTTGGACTTGAATCGATAAAAGACATGTCATCTCATTTAAACTAGCTGCATTTTAAATATAATTATATTTGCATCATGCTTTAAGTAACACCATTTTATGTTTTAATGACTTGGCGGAGGAAGACCCTGTTTAGCCGCGATTTATTCTTTGTTGCTCGCGCGGCATTAAGCACTAACTAACTAACTAACTAACTAACTGTTTCGTGTGAAATGCGTACTTCTGATACGATTTGGTAGGACCCTTACCTGTCCCTTCTGGTAGAGGTTGAGTTTGCGGACGTCAGTCGGGTCCTTGTTCAGGTACTTGGCCACGTGCTCCATGATGGATTCAATCATGAACTGGGCAGGCAGCGATCCTGTGTGATACATGATTTGTTTCAATGTACAGCGCCTCGCAGCAGAGACCATGTGTGTGTGTGTGTGTGTGTGTGTGTGTGTGTGTGTGTGTGTGTGTGTGTGTGTGTGTGTGTGTGTGTGTGTGTAGATTTGTGTCTTTAAAGGTCCTAATATTAACATTTGTAGGCCTACAGATCGTTCTGAGTTTGTTTGTTTGTTTGTTGTGTAGTAGTTGTTGTTTTGTTTTTTGTTGTGATCTACAACGCGTCCCAGCAGAGACCGTGTATATGTGCACGTCTAGTATAGCGTACCATAGGAGTTTAAACTCTGCCTGAATAGATAACACTTTGGGCCTTTAAAGGTCCGATATTAACATTTGTAGACCCACAGATCGTTGTTGTTGTTGTTGTTGTTTTATTTTTTGTTTGTTTGTTTGGGTTTTTTTTCTGTTTGTTGTTGTTTCTACAACGCGTCGCAGCAGAGACCGTTTATAGAGTAAAATAGGAGGATAAACTACGACTGAATAGAAAACACTTTTGTGCCTTTAAAGGTCCTAATATTAACATTTGTAGGCCCACAGATCGTTCGAAAGTTTTATTATTGTTGTTATTGTTGTGTGTGTGTCTAGTATCACACCATTAAGTCACATACACAAATACACAGACAGGTTTGCATTCAGCTGACTGAAGCAAAAACGCAGTAGCTGGTGACAGTATGGTTGCCACATTCGACCTTGTAGTTGAGAGGGGGAAAAAACACGCTTAAAAATACCTGGCGATCTGCAAGCAGTGTTGGCGGGCTTGTTCGTCTTGACTCCCTTACAAGTCACCTTCCAGTTCTCGCAGTAGTACGCTGTCAAGAGATACAAACGCAAACAGTAATAGCAGCAATAATAGTAGACGTAGTTGTAGCAGCAGTAGCAGAAGTAGTAGTAGTAGTACTTAGTGGTAGCACTGGCAGTTGTAGTAGATACTGCTGTGAATGTTGTGATGGTGGTGGTGCTGCAGTTGTGTTGTTGTCCTCGCTGTTGTTGTTGTTGTTGTTGTTGTTGTTGTAGATAATATTTAAATATTCAATAGAAAACAGTTAATGGTGAAGATGCAGAACAAGGAATATGATAACGTTTGTAACAACGAATATGAATACTTAATTCATTCGATGAAAGGGGTAAGAAAAGTACCGTTGTCAATGAATCCGCCGATGATCCCCATTGCGCTGTCGTTGTACACACATCCAGCATCGCCGTACACTGTTGCACGCAATCCGTTCAGCTTACCATCCTCAGTGAAGCCAACCTTCACGTGAACAAATGATGAAAAAGTGAGTCACAGTGGTATTTCCTTTCAGTTGGTGCCAAATACCTTTGGCATTGTCATCCGGCATGGGTATTCATGTGATGATGACAGCAATGGCCACGTGAATGTATACGTGATCATGAGGACGTCACCGATAATGACGACGACAGTGATGACGACACACGCGAGCGCGTGCGCACACACACACACGCGCGCGCGCACACACACACACACACACACACACACACACACACACACACACACACACACACACACGCGCGCGCACACGCACGCACGCACGCACTCACGCACGCACACACACGCACACACACACACACACACACACACACACACACATAAGACAGACAGACGGTTGGCGCTGCACTGCGTTGGCTCGCTTCCTCCGGGGAAAGTAGCCCAAATTTCCCGAAAGGGATGATAAATTAGCAAAAAAAAACAAAAAAACAAAAAAAAAAAAAAACAGAGAGTGAGGGAAGGAGGGGTTGGGGGGGGGGTGGGGGTGGGGATCAGGGGGTGGAGTCCTCACCTCATACTGTGTCAGATACGGCCAACGTTTGCCGACGCATTTCATGTTGGTGTGCAGATCCAGGTGCATGCGCACTGGTCTATAAAAACGATAAAACAAAACAAAACCAAGAAACCTTCACGTTTCTGATGACTTCAACACGTTTGTCGAAACATTAACAAGGCGTTATGTTGGATTTTTACGATGAAAACAAACAAACAACAACGGCAGCAACAACAAATAAACAAACACTAGCCAATCAAACAAAAAACTGGTCTGATAAACGGAAAACCTGGATGAAGGGAAATGTTACACGCAGCAGACAATGCCACAAAACTAGTTTCAGGTAACTAGGTTCGGGGACTATGCTTTCAGCGCATGCTGAAAACGTGATCTTTTTCCCACTTGCTGATACAAAGTGTCCACTGAAACTGATTCAATCTAAATATACAATTAATCTGACGGACGATAACGAGGAAATGTACGTAAACTTTTAAAAGTGAGGTAGGTCAGCACACGTATTACCATCGTATTGCTCGATGTACCCACCGTTTTGTCAGCTGCGCCGCCAGAGCGCATGCGCCGGTGGTCAGGTGGCTGCGGAAAAGTTTCGCTCCAAATCCTCCGCCAAGCCTTTTCACGTCAACCCGCACGCTGTGGACACACAGGCGTTACGATTATGGTTGTGAGGAGATAGCCATTTAGTATCAAACAATATCAAAGGATTTCTCGACAAACAACAACAAAAAATAAAAATAAGTAAACACACTTTGCACGCAGAAAACAAGCACTATGTTTGACGCTTTACGCTCTGCCCCCCCCCCCCCCCCCCCCCCACACACACAACCGCCCATCCCCCCTCCCCGGCCAAGCACAACCACAACCTCCGCCTGGTGAGCCCGAATTTCAGATACTATGTAGTGTGTCAAAAGATACAGACCGTTTGGTTTTGTTGTTGTTGTTGTTGTTTTGTTGTTGTTGGTTTGTTTGTTTTTTTTTAGTGGAGCCGGAGGGAGCACTTCCTTTCTTTCTCTGTCGCTCACTCATTCCTTCAGTCGGCCAGTTTATTGTGTTCTTACAGTTATAGCGTTCGTTCTCTCTCTCTCTCTCTCTCTCTCTCTCTCATGTCTCAATCTCTCTTGTCTCAGTGTCTCAACTCTGCTCACCTGCTTTGCGGAATGTTGAGAAGAGCTGCCACGATCTCCTGGGCACCATCCGCCCACTGCGTCGACGCCTGGATGTCCATCCCTCCGTCATCATTGGGCACACAGCGTGAAGTGTGAGTCTCCACGTGGAAGTGGTACTGTGTACCCATCTGAATGGTGCCCGTCACGCGCCGAGCAGACTGCCGAATGGCTTCTGTTATTGAAAAAAACAAACAAACCGGAAAGAAAAGAAAAGCAGAGTGAAAGACGTCTTCTGGGGTTGAGAGAACTGAAATAAGGGGAGGGGGAGAGGGGTTGCAAATGTGGTATCTCTTAACAGCCCGAGCCCGACCATGACCATCCCTGCCCACTAAGACTGGTTAACAAGAACAAGCCACACTGCACTGCACACCAGTAGGAGCCACATCAAGCCAATTATTATTACGCGAGGCGTTGGCCTTCCCTGTTAGGCCCAAGATCGCTGCAGACTGCGCAATAGTGGATTCAGGTGGCGTCTAGTGATCTGAAGATTTCAAGAAAAATTGCGATTTTTGCACGGGCTTTTAGGAGGTACGACCAGAATGGTGCTGGGAATGGCGGGGGCAGGGGCAGGGGAGGGGAGGGGGGGGGGGCGTGGTCGTGTCAATTACGTATGCACGGTTACACATTCTTAATATTCCAATTTGACGAAGCAAATGACATTACAAGTACTGAAGCGAACTTCCCTCAAAAACATGAAACCTCACTAAACCCACCATCAGCGTTACCGCGCTCCATGGGATCGACTTTGTCATCGAAGAAGGAGCCCTGCTGGATGGCCTCCTCCAGGTCCAACAATGGTTTCTGAACGTTCGTGTACGTCACCTTCACCACGCTGGCCGCTGTGGACGCCACTAGTGGGTCATCTGGTCAAGGAAATAAGTACACATGAGCTGGTGCTGGTATTATTACGACGACGACGACGATGATGATGATGATGATGACGACGACGAAGACGACGACGACACAGCGACGGCAATGATGATGAAGACAAAATGAGCTTGTGCTACTTTTACTTCGTGATGATGGTGAGGAGGAGGAAGATAATGATGGCAACGGTGACGACGACGACACTACGACGGTAATGATGATAAAAAAATATATGAGCGGGCGCTACTATTATTTTGTGACAATGATGATGACGACGATGACGGCGGTGATGATGACACTACGACAGCAATGATGATGTTTTTGGTCTAAAAAAATGGTGTTATGATGATAATCTTGCCCCAGCTCTATCACACTATTCCCCCTGTAAAGGCAAAAAAGATTTGGCCCAAGCCTGGTACCGAACTCACATCCCGAGCATTGAAAGTCCAACACTCTACAACTCGACTGCCCCTGCTCCCCATTATACATCGGGAAAATTATAAAAACGAAACACAAAAACTGGCTGCGTACCTGCAACAACTATGGCGACTGGCTGTCCTGCGTACATGACTTTTCCACTACAGAGAACCTGTCATCGAAGAATCACAGTTACTGAGTTACAGTCTCGCAAATGTTCTCAGTTGTCAAAAAAAAAAAAAAAAACCCGCTCTATTTTGTCGCTCCTCTCCAATATAAATCCCTTTCAAGTCCGGAGCGTGTTCTCTTAGACATGCAACACATACTAATCACACATACACACACTGACATCACACATCAGCCCCGGTCAGTCTATCTCTACTTTCTCACAAATCAAACACATAGCATGCCACCGCCTCATGCTACTGTCTACACAAAACAACCCCCAAAACCAGCGGCTGCTCTTGCCGAGGACACTTTATTCCAACCATAAAGTGCCAAAAATGACGGGAAAATTGATGAGGGAAAGTGTTCCATCCGGTGTACATTCGCTTGTTTTCCTCCTCTGGAGGCTTCTTAAACTAAAAATAAACAAAAAGAACGGTCATATCAAAAAGTATTACTGTACAACTGTAGCAAGTTTGATTTCGTCCTCACAAAACAACAACAACAACAAAACAACGACAGCAAATTATGACAGGTAAGAAAGAACAGATCGTGGGACAAATTAAGCTATACCTCTTCAGCGTACTTGAATATACTGGGAGGCATGTAGTTGTTCTTCCCTCCAGTGGGGATATCTGATGCCTGGATCACCTTGACAACGCCTGGCATGGCCTGCACACACACACACACACACACACACACACACGCACGCACGCACGCACGCACGCACGCACGCACGCACACGCACACATACACACACACACACACACACACACACACACACACACCACACACACACACACACACACACCCCGACTGAACTCACGAAAAATGGACAAACAGCATGCAAAGTGCATGCATGTAAATGCAAAGACGAAAAATCTGCTTCTATAGCGTAGCGGATCTATAGTCTTTGGTAAATTGGTTGGTTGGTTGGTTGGTTGGTTGGTTGGTTGGTTGGTTTTTTTTAGGGTTTAACGCAGTTTCTACATAGTAAGTTTGAGGTTGTGCACAACTGACCTCACTAAAAAGATCATAGTTACACTGTATTTTATTTTTGAGTCTGCATGGATTTAAATTTGGCTTAGTGGGAGTGTTGCACTTTGATTACATTCATGTTTACTGTAGTAAGAGCCGTCAAAGAACAGTTAATCTTCTCTGATTTTCGCATACGGGGCAACAACAACAACAACAACAAACCCGAAAAAGAGTGTTTTTTTTTTAAAGTTGGATACTCGTGCGCGGTGTGAAGTGTCAACGGTTTAGTTTTGTTTGTTTGTTTGTTTGTTTTCACAACAGACGGGTGAAATCGAAGACTGGTCAACGAGGAAAAAGGCAGGATAAATACTTGGCTCCAGTAAAGATTCAAGCATTGAAAGTTGCTCTACTGGCTCAGCAATCCCGCCCTTTCCGTCTTTGGTACATGGCAAGAACGCATTGTAAAAATGCTATACAAAGACGAGAGTGAAATGGCTGGTAACAAACCAGAGCTGCCGTGGCGTCCACAGAACCGATGGTGGCGTTGCCCTCCGTAGTGACGGTGAAGGCCGCGTACAGCTCCCCCTGCACCAAGGCCTCGTCATCCACGAACCGACTCATGCCGGATGTCTGTAACAAAAAGTGAGGAATCAACATCAGCTTTTTCCGCAGTAAAGTAAGTAAAGTTGCAATACCTCTTAAGAGCACGAGCCCCCCCCCCCCCCCCCCCCCACCCCCCCCCCCCCCCCCCCCCCCCCTTCCCACTATATGATAAGACTTGTCAAACAGAACAAGCCACTGCCCACCAGTAGAAGCCACTTCAAGCTACTATTACGCAGGGCGTGGGTCTTCCCCGCTAGGCCCAAGACCGCTGCAGATTGCGTAATAGGGGATTGAAGTGGCTCCTAGTGATCTGAAGATTCTAAGTAAAAAAGCGACGATTTTTTAATGGGCTTTCAAGAGATACAGCTAGCTAGCACATGGGAAGAACTGAGACAACTCGAGCGAGGACAGAGCAGAAGATGTTCACACCCACACTGAATTAATTTTGTGGCTCCCTGATGTGTCATGGGATTATCATCTCCGAGCATAATTATTTATGCATGGCTATTGTTTGGTTTCCAGAGGTGATTACTTTTGTTGCTCTATTTGCCAGGCTTGTTGAAGACCCTAGACTTAAAAGCAGCTTTACATATTTTAAAGATTGAGCTGATTTTGAACTGAGGACCATCTGCCCAGGAAAGCAGGGGTGGGGGGGGGGGGGGTAGGGGGGGGGGGGTCGTGAAAAGGCAACAAACACATTTTGACCTTTTGAGCAGTGTACAAAAAAATAATTTGATACAAGTGCGCGTTCAGGATGTATGTGTGCGCGCTCGGAGTGTGTGCGTGTGTGCGTGCGTGCGTGCGTGCGTGCGTGCGTGCGTGCGTGCGTGCGTGCGCAAGAGAGTTCAAGAAAGAGCAAAAAAGAGCACGAGATTTAGAGTAAAAACGGTCAACAGACAAACCTGGTACTCAGCATCCAGTTTTGGCATCGCTTTAGTGAGCGGGTATTCGTCTTGCCTCGTGCCATAGGTTTGAACCCCAGACGACACTGGTCGCACCAGCTGTGTAGCTCCACTCTGGTACCGCTGAGCCACCTTGTCCGGCATCACGCTCAGCACAAACTTGACAAAAACAGAAATCGAGTCGGTGAAAGAAAAAACGCAAAAGAAACAATCTCGTTATACTGTTTGTTAGAAATAACAAGAAGAGAAAACGGACGCCACCTTCTTCTGAGAGCAGGTAACGCTGCTAAATTCACCGATTTGTTTTGCGAGTGTGTTCATAGCGTTAGGTCTGATGTTTATTATGATGTTTATGATGTTCTTAAGCATGCTTTTGATTTTTTGAGTAATGAATTAATATGCTTTCTTCGTAATTTCAAAGTTTCAGGCCTGCACTATCAAATACCATGCGGCTGTATATAAGATTTTCATTTCTTTATTAGTACCGGTTGTTGTATTATTTTTTCAAGCCCGTCCCAACATTTAATTGCCTCTCCGGGCTTAAATACAGGATTTTGAACTTGATTTTTTTTCTTTGCCACCAGCAGACAACAAACAGACCGTAGGTTTACCTTGTAGAAGAGGGCGGCTGCCAGGTCACGGCGATATTTCGGACTGGCCAGGACAGGGTGAGGGGTCGGGTTGATCTCACCCACCAGGGTACTGAGAGCTCCTAGACAACCACAACATTTGCAGTATTGTGCTTGGTGTGTCTTCGTTTTACTTGACGCTTCAATTCAATAAGCCACAAGGACTGTTTTTGTTTTGGTATGTGTGCCGGACTGTGGGACCATTACTGATACTAGAACAGTACAAACTCTTCTCTGGGCCACATTCTCGTCCTCCTCCTTCTCCTCACCACCACCACCACCCCTCACACTTACCCCCCCCCCTCCCCCCGCCCAATACTGAGCACAACTGTTTGTAACAATCACTACTTACTTCAGTAATTTGAGACGGAGGTGTTTTCCCAATGTCTAATTTACTGGTGTTAGTTCCAATAAAAGTGCTTTAACTAGAATTTTATGATACGACTAAAAAATGTGCTCGTTTTATAATCTGCTTACCTTTGAGCACCTGGGGATCCCCAAGCTGTTTTCCAACAAGGTACTCCTCTGTCTGTGTGGCGTGGTTCTGTCACGATGCGAACATTCAGTAGTACGATACGTATAGCACAGTTACTTATCGTTCGTGTCATATCAAACTATATTGGTTGTGCGGTGATTAACAATACCACAATCACCACACCAACGCTTCAGTTTCCAAACGACTATTGAGAATATCAGGTTAGGATCGAACTTACGAAGGTGTCGCTGATCCCTTGGAAGACCATCCGTGGTTTTTCCATCACCGTGTAGTTCTGGGTTTTGTCCAGCTTGAAGTTAAAACCGGCGATCACGTAACTGTGGTCCAACTACGAAAGGCGACAGGAGAGTGTTACTCACAGCATAGAATGGCTGGGTGATTTCGTGACCTGATGGGATGGGATGCATGGATGCATGGATTGACTGACTGACTGACTGAATGATCGATTGATTGATGGACTGATTGATTTGTATGATTAATTATTTGTCGTTTTCTGCGAGTGATCAGTGACTTAATTCTTTGAGGTAAGAGGACAAGAATGCTGCAGCAAAAATTCAAACGATCGAAACAAAAATACAAACAAGCAATACAAACAATACAAACAAGCAATACAAAAAATACAAAAAAGCAATACAAAAAAATACAAACAAGCAATAGAAAAACACAAACAAGCAATTTAAAAAAATACTAATTTGAGAAAAATTAAGTCAAAAGTTAAGTTTCTAATTAAAGACTAATTTACTGTTGATGTTGCTGTTGTTGTTGTTGTTGTTGTTGTTTGTAGTGAATAATGTGATCGATGTGGAGACAGTTTTCTTTCACGCAAATGGACAAGACTAGTATAAATTTATCCCAGGTGTACTAAAATAAACTTACTCCTCTAGGGATTTACTCTGGAAACAAATTCTTACTCCTGAGTAAAAACCTCTTAAGACAGTAGTATTCGCTTAGCTCGGCAGTTCTTCTGATCGTACGAGGTTTTCACTCCGGATTAAAACTATTGTCCGATATTTGTTTTTACTCCGGGTGGGTGGGTGTTTGGGAGTTTAAAGTCCTTTTTCACCACGCATGGTTGACATCAAAGACGGGAAAACAAGAAAGACGACCAGCACAAAATTTTCGCATCAGCCGGGATTCGAACACACGACCCGGAGAAAGTAAGTAAGTCCTTTGTGGGTGTAAGTTTGTCGTGTTACACCGGAACGAGGCTCCAGCTGAAGGTGAACGCCCCCACTACAAACAACAACAACAGCAACAGCAACAACAACAGCTACAGCAACAGCAAAAGCCGAAGAAATCAAAAAGCTGAAGCAACCTGAAGACGTTGTGAGACTCGGTACGTCTGTATGTGTACGTTGTCCTGCCCACTGTAGGTGGGCAGGAGGCAGGCTCTGATGACCTTGCCCTTCATGTCCAGCTTCAAGAAGTCGGCCAGGGATACCTGTGTCTGGTTCTGATCGCCGTCAACTGGAAGCAAGAACAGCAGGCTACAGTTGAGCAGTGAATGAATGAGTGGCACGTGCGATCAATTATACTGTATTTACAAGATGGGACTAGTTAGAGTGGCGCCGGATGCTGTGAATGTAGGTAACATGTCCTTAAAGTATGCATCTAATATCCTCTCTCTCTCTCTCTCTCTCTCTCTCTCTCTCTCTCTCTCTCTCTCTCTCTCTCTCTCTCTCTCCGTACCCGGTTTGTTGCTAGAAAATACTGGAACCATCCAAGCAGCTTTCGACTCACTTTGCTAATGGCCTCAAGTAACTATTATACAATTAAGAACCTGGCATTATATATGTTTCTAGCTTTAAGAAAAAGACACCAGTTGCTCAGCTGAGTTGATATACTTTATTTTGCACTCTGGTTATTTCATGCACAAGTATTGATGTGTATAAGAATGTCTGGATGTCACTCTCAACTTTGAATGGGCCTAAGGCGTATCAATAAACAATTCTGATTCTGATTCTCTCTCTCAGAGACAGAGGCTAGTGCACCAAAGTGTATTTTTTTTTAAATCCCCACACAAAAAAAAAAAACACTCGGCAATGACGCTGGTACTAGTGAAGATGTAACAACATCAAGACACTGACCAATCAGAAGCTGTGTACCAACAGTCTCCAGCATGGTGAACACGTCAGAGATGAAGTCCTGGTGTTTGTGCTTCAGCATCAGGTTACCGGCCCAGCTCGCCAGCTAGAACACAAATCATAATTATGTATGTATGTATGTATGTATGTATGTATGTATGTATGTATGTATGTATGTATGTATGTATGTATCTATCTATCTATCTATCTATCTATCTATCTATCTGTCTGTCTGTCTATCTGTCTATCTATCTATGAGGATGAAAGAAGTATAAAAATTTAGGGGGGGGGGGGGGCATTTAGTGCACCTAGACAAGGGACTGTCTGAGCTATCGACAACTTAAAACAAAACAAAACAACAACAACAACAAACACAACGCCACCAACAAAACAAAACAATAAAGAATTTGAAGCAACAACCAACCAACAAACCAACCAAAACAATACACACATACCACCACCACCACCAACAACAACAACAACAACAACAACAACAACAACAACAACAACAACAACAACAACATACGGAGGGGGGTGGGTGCAGGGTGAATTCATGATTAATTTCGAGCCTTTCTCATTCTGTCACTGATGCCACAAAAACCAAACCCCGCCCGACGGTTCGAGATACAACGACTCACGTTTCTAATGGTGTTGGTGGCCACCTGTTTCATGTGGTTTAACAACACAGGGAAGTAGGCCTTCGTGGCCGGGTCAGTAGCACCACGTTCAAACAGCCCCAGCAGGTTGTTCAGGCTCAAGTTGGACCCGAACACGATGGTCGGATCAAACTGATGACAGCACAAGCAGATAATAATAATAATAATAGGGGGGGGGGGGGGGGGTGTTTGGGAGTTTAACGTCCTTTTCCACCACGTAAGGGTGATATCAAAGACGGTGCAACGATGAAAAAGCCAGCACAAATATTTGGCCCCAGCCGGGATTCGAACTCACCACCGGAGCATTGGAAGTCCAACGCTCTACCATTCGGCCACCCCGGCTCCCAATAATAATAATAATAATAAACTCATTAGTGTAGGAGTCCGATCCAAAATATTTGGCTCAAAGCGCTGCGAGCTAAACCCAACACGCTCGCTCACGTGAATCACACGCATTCTCCCACACACTGGACATGGACACTTTACAATCACGTGGTGAGAAGGGCCAGCTCAGCAATTTAAGTTTCGGAATTTTAGAACCGCATTTACTTTTGAATTTTGTGGGCTGAACATTTCCAAAGCTGAGGTGGAGGAAGCCGGAGTACCCGGAGAGAACCCCCGACGAACGGTCGCAACATAACGAGAAAGAAAAATTCTTCGCCCCGAGTGGGGCTCGAACCTGACCTCCCGCACTGGTGACTATGTCTTAACCACTAGACCATCGACCGTCAGATAACGACAAAAAAGAAATTTGAGTAAAATATTGAGGAAAATTCGAGTTGGCGAAATAAAAACAAAAACACTAAGACATAGACACAACAATGTAGAAGTAGTAGTGGGCACCAGTTGATCGTTGACATTGTTCTGTACTCACGTCAATGCCGTAGAACTCTGTGATCCCTCTGATGTCTATCAGGATGTCATACATCCACGGTCCGATCTCCTTGTAGATACCTGTGAAAAGATATATGCTGCAACTGAGCCTTCAATAAATCCAAAGCAAATAACCCTCAGAAAAAAACACCTAGATTGTGCCTTTAAAAACGTGAACCTAGTTTAGTTCGAGGTTAGACTCTAACTCGGGGCTAAACTCCCTAACCCCGACTTTTACATTATGGGCCCTGTAAGCTAGGTGTACAGCTTGAAAATATTGATACAGTTGTCTTGTCGTTGCTTCAAGTAAATACCCTGCAGGAAACACCAGACTATAGTGCTCTGACCCACTCACCGTAGCCCGAGTTGCCAAAGACAAGCCGGTAGTTGTCGTTCTGGTACTGTTTGAGCAGCTGACACAGTTCTGCCTGTGTAGTGGGTTTGAACCACTGGGCCCGCGCTCCCACGATGTGAAGAGGCCGACCAACACGTCCCTTTGTCTCCTTGTCTTCTTCTGCCTTTGGAGTCTGTCTGGTGTTGGATTTGCAATGCCCTGTGCACGGCTGGCCGCTCTTCTTGCACATCTTTGGGGTCAAATCCTGAAAACATGCGGCGTCAGTAGTAAATGACCCAACCTAAACCAGCGTAGGTATATTTTCTGCATTTTAACTTATGCTGAAGTTCAATAGTCATGACAATATTTTCACTGAAGCACAATAAAATCGTGCATCATTAAGTGCAACTACAGTGCGTTTAGTGTCTGCCTTTGACGTTTTTTGACACTTGATATTAATTAATTAATTTTAAAAAAATTCACACAAAACACTACCTAGACCAGAACCAGGCGTTTACCAGGCAAATTCAGTGTTATCATTCATTATTGTATTTTGGCCAAAAATAGAGATACGTGAATATCTCGACCGTGCTGCTTATGAATACCTCAATGTCAATGGGACCGTTTGGCAAGGGTCGCTGTGGTTTTGGGGCGTCCACAGCAAAAGACTTCATGGCGTCAAGAATGGGCCTGTAGCCTGCAAAATTAATCCAAAACGTTTTGAACCCATTTTTCTAAAGATATACGAACAACATTTCTGTCAGTACTCTTTACATTTTTCCCTGGTGGATGTGTTCTAGTAAATAAGGCGAATTCTTCATGGACAGGCAATCTTCATATCAAGCATCTTTTTTTAACTGTAGCATAAAACGCTGAACGCTTTCGTCACTTAGAGAACACAACAAGAAATATTTTGGCTGGCTTTTCTGACACGAAGATTGGTAAACATCAATGGAAAAGAGAAGGCACCACAACCACCGTGGCGGCCGCTACTACAGCAAAAACAAGACCAAGAGCAAGGACAACTTCAGCTCTCACAAGAACTATTATTTTACCTGTGCAGCGGCAAAGTGTTGAGTCCACATTGTCCTCAATCTGCTGTTTGGTGGGCTGAGGGTGAGTCTGCAGGAATCTGGAGTAATGATAACTCGATGATACCAATAAAGTCTCAAATAATTATCTCAATGTCACACGCGCCACAAGTTCAAAAGCGTACATTAAATATACCGCAATGTTATGACCTTTCCCGAAACCCAGCGACCCCCCCCCCCCAAAAAAAAAACAAAAAAAAAACAACAACAACAACAACAACAACAACAACTGGATGCAAACTGGCACTTACCCATACATATTCATGACGTGTGAGGGGCTACAGTAGCCACACTGAGAACCGTTGTACTGCGCCAGACGCTGCTGGATGGGGTGGAGTTGTGTATCAGGACTGCCCAGCCCCTCAATGGTCGTGATTTCCCACCCATCACACATGTACAGCTGAGTCAAACACTGTTGGAACACAGTCACATTTACCGAGTATACACGTGTTATATTCCTCGTACCATCATATTGTTAATGTGAGCACTTTTAGACTACGGTTCAGGCTTTGGGCAGTTACAGCTTCTTCTTCTTCCTCCTCCTCCAGATTTTTGTTTTACTTCTTACTTCTACTACATTATCCCTTTCGGGAAATTCGGGCAGCTTCCCCAGGGGGTTGCACGTTGTCGCGACGCAGCGCCACCAAATACCTTTTATTTTCAATTTTGCTGGGGGAGGGAAGCCGGATAACCCGGAGAGGAAACCGCAATGAGCAGCCCAGTCGCCAGGAAAAACCGGTATCACATAATTATCACAGCCAGACCTGGGCTCGAACCCACGGTTCGCCGTGACAGCAGTGACAGCCGTTTAGTAGTATGGTGCAGCGGCTAAGTCCGACGCGCTACATATCAGACCCCGCTTGCCCACAGTCATGATTGGGATGGGGAGAGCTTTCTGGCAGAACGCCAGCCTGGACTGAAAGGAGTCCACAGACGCAGCTAGCTACCTCACTAGGCAGGCTTGACCACTCTGGGACAGTTCTTAGAAAAAGAGTCTCCTTTTAGGCCAGCGTCCTGTGGGTTGGGATGGCGTATGCGTTATTGTTGGTGTGTGTATTATTATTTTGTCGCTGATCGTGTGCACTCAGTCAAGATATCTGTGTGCTTGTACAAGTACCAGCCTACAATTTGCACGCGTTCCCCACCCTTGACCGTGACACAGCTGGGTTTTCTTGCGTTCTCAGTACGCACGAGTACATCTATGATCTTGTTGGTATGAATGCGGGAGTACGCGCGTGGAATCACTCTACGAGAATTGTGCGCTATATAAGTACAGTTCCTTATCATTATTATTACTCACGGAGTTGACGGCATACACCTTCTGCGTCATAGTGATGGGTTCGTACAGCTTGACGGTGACGATGCAGACGCCGCATCCACCCTCAATACACATCTGCTTCGTGCCCTTGGACACGTTGGTAGAACGTAGCCATTCGTTTAAGGACGTGGCCGGGTCAAACTCGTTCCCCACTGTGATCAAAACCACAACTGTTTTTACCAAAACGACTGCATTATGCACACTCCAAACTTTGTCATGCAGAGCGGGGTATCTTTTTTTTTTTGGGGGGGGGGGGTGGGGGGGGGTGGTGGTGGTCTTAATATGAATAAATATGTATTTTATGTAAAGCGCTTAGAGCTTAGATAATGTTAGGCGCTAAATAAATATTTTACTATTATTATTATTACAAAAACATCGGCAATCAACAGTGAACCCAAGGTACACACTGCGATCTTGGCTTCCGTGCATTTGCATATTGTGTGCGAGTAACCAGCAGTTAACAGAATTCTATTAGAAAATACGAATATGACGATTTATATTTGAGCCAAATGTGAGGCATAGATCTGAACAAAGCCTCTGTTATGAGGGACTGGGTTTGTGGTGAATGTCTGTCATGAAATGTATCTATCTTCGTTTTAGAAGACGAATTCTATCTGACGACGGTGTATGACGTTTGTGACGTCGCTTACCTGTGTGTGACGTCCCATTGACAGTGAAGGTGACGGTGCTGGCGGTGGGTTCCACAGCGCGGAACTTGAAGAAGAAGCCACAGTTCTGACAGTTGGCCGCGTACACGCCATTGGTCAGCTTATCAGACACCGGGAGGTGGCTAGAGGTATAATATACAGTGATATACACTCGGACGTAATAAATTAAACGTAAAGTGTATTAAACCTTGCTAACAATTTTTTTAAATAATGCGAATTACTAGCTGGAACCTGCCTACTAAAACTCAGATAATTATCTGGTTTTGAACATGTCTTGTGAAAGGTCACACAAACGAAAGGTCTTTTATAAGTAAATAAATTGAATAAAATTGAATGAAATTGAATCGAAGAATTGAACTGATCTGAATTAAAGCTGGCTATATTCAAATTATCATGTCCCTTTCTCATTCCCCTCCCCCTCCCTTCTTTCGCCAACATTACGCCTCTCAAGAACCGTTGATTGTTAAACAGCGTAGAAGAAAAGCTCAGAATCACGAAGCATGCAAAAACACATAAAAAAAGCTTCCTTCACCCCCAGACCCACATTATACACTCGTCTTCGAACAGGACTGATGTGTGAAAGCTAACTGTCGCAGAACTTCTCCTCCGACTAGGACCAATAGCCACGAGACATGTGAGATGACATAACTACAACAATAACGCACATGTATACGCGCAAAACCCAAGGTTTCCAACTTAAATGCTAAAGAGCCCGAGAGCTGGCGATATTAACTATCGTACCTGGTAGCGCAGACGGGACACTTGAAGGCTTGTAAAGGAAGCGGCATGGTGTCGTGTGCTGTTCCTCGGTGTCACAAACACAACACTGAAGAACTCCTGTACCGTCAGGTTATTTACTCTCCTTATACTGATGACTGGCGTGCCGCATTCAGCACGCTCAGCGTCTGAACGTCAAGTGTTCCGAAGCTCAGATGGTGTGATACATGTGATAAGGGGCGTGTGAGTGATAGTAACTTGATTACAGTCACGTTATCGGTTCTAGGCGACGCGGCACACATATAGAGTAAAGATATGTTGCTTCTATTTAAAACCACAGTGTGTGTGTGTGTGTGTGTGTGTGTGTGTGTGGGTGTGTGTGTGGTGTGTGTGTGTGTGTGTGTGCCACGGTGTGTGTGTGTGTGTGTGTGTGTGTGTGTGTGTGTGTGTGTGTGTGTGTGCATGCGAGCATGCGTGTGTGAGAGCTCGTGTTGTGTGTGTGTGTGTGTGTGTGTGTGTGTGTGTGTGTGTGTGTGTGTGTGTGTGTGTGTGTGTTCTCTCAGTGAGCATGTTCAGTACACAGTCAACTCTATTACAGTCACACAGATTACAGCAAATCCGAAAACCAAATAAGCACCAGAACTAAGCTTGAATGCACTTCGGCAAACGATCATTTTTTTTTTAATTTCCAAATTGCTCATATAAATACACTGTTTGTGGCTTTTAGTTGAAATACCAGCCACACCCCCCCCCCCCCCACCCACACACACACACACCCGCCACGTTCTTATTGTACTTGGCGATGTTTCCGGAGGGGCCTTTTAGCATACACACTAGCATACACACAGGTTTTAGAAGGGTAGCTTGACTTAGAAGAGCCCTGGCTTCACCCGAGTGAGGTCAAACTCTAACCGAAATTATCGTCGCATGTAAGGGTACATGTGCACTATAATGTAAGGATTAATTACACTATGTAGATACCATCGAATCAAATAAATAGAGCCGTCTACCAAAGGTGTAGTGATAATCACAGGCGACCGTAAGGCTAGGTGATACTGATTAATAAGCTTTGCATATACATCATATCGTGCAAATAGTAGCACCCACGGGAAGTGTTGTGACCCGTGTTCATCAGCGATTTGTCAGTCAAGTTTAGCAATTATACTTCGACAGCGAGTGATAATATCAACACTCAATACATACCCACACAACCACACAGCAATACCCACCTAAAGTCTCACTCCGTGATTGAGATAATTGAAATGATACAAGTCCTAAGCGGTTTATTTGTAATGTAAGATAAGTCACGTGAAGCAAATCAGCCAATCATTTTCGCCCATGAGGTAGTCTTATCCCATTATCATGCGATATATACAAGTCTGTGGTAAGCAACGCTAACAGTTGTTGTGCCCTTGGTAAGGTCTGATGTACCTGACCGAGACAGACACAATAGCAGATAAAAGGAAATTAATACCATTCCGATAACGCTGATAAAAATGCAATGTAAATTAAACTGTAAAACTGCATTGTCACGCTACTTGGCCATTGGGTAACAAAAAGTGTCAAGTCACTGTCATTGTATCTCTGAAAGAAACGAAAAGACAAATGAAATCTTTCAGTATATCCACATTCTTTTAATTGTAAATATTTGTCCTCCTAACATAGAACCCGATGTCATTGTGAACCAGGCAACAAAGCAATAGCAACAACAACAACAAAAATATAAACACTTTGTCAGTATAAGCTTCAAAGCTCTATTTTCGTCAAACAAAACACACACACACACACACACACACACACACAACACACACACACACGCAGCAGAAGAAGAAGAAGCAGTTTATTACCGTAACAATGACTGCAGCCGTTTGTTGTAAGAAAATATTCGCGCACATAACCATATTCAACGGAACTGATATCGTAAATTGCAAGTGAGACAGCCAGACGAGACAAGTTTGTTTGATGATGACGGTTTTGTTAGGAGCACCTATACGACCTGCGGTTTTCAAAGGCCTCATTATTTGATCAAAGTGGTGCAAAGCAGGTAGTGTACATGACGACAGCAGCTCGTGTCATCGGCCTTAATCACATTATCAGTAAGATGTACAGATATAAGTGAGATGGAAATATTGTCAAATACTATCAATTTAAGTAATAGTGTTTCATGCACTGAACAAGGGCTTTTTGATTTTATGCTTGTATATATGAGGTTGCCTGTGGTAACGTAGTGTAACACGTGGGAATAATTAAAATAATAGTGGCAATAATTTTCTAATGTCTAGGTTTTGAGGGCAGTCTTTCCCGGACAAAGCCAAGGTCGAAAAGTTCTGTGCGGGAAAAATTGTAGTTGAAATCTTTCCTTCATTTTCCTTTCCTTCCTTCTTTCCTTCTTCATGATTGATTGATTGATTGATTGATTGATTGATTGATTGATTTTTGTTCAAAGGAAGGGGTGGGTGGGTGGTGGTAGTGGTGGTGGTGGTGACAGTAGGTTATTGCCATATCTAACGTATTCTTCGTCTGACCTGTCCCCGTGTTGCTAGCATTGATAATAACACAGCGACTGAACTACTTTAATCAGCTATCGGATCCTTGTACCGTGTTTATCTGAAATGCTTGCCACAGCGACAGATAAAACAATTAGTACAGCAGAACCGAAGGCTACATGTGCCTGTCATTAGGACAAGCAGCTCGGCACATTTTGCTGTGAACTATGCACCTATCGCGTGCAAATCAGCTCCACTCATGTTGCTCTGATCCATGCACCCATTGCATTAACTCAAATCCTACCAAGTAAGTTTAGGGTTGTAACCAGTGGCCTCGCTTAACTCTTTACGGACGCACGGACGCATAATTATGCGGCCTTACAGCGCACATCGGGTTCAGATGAACAGCCGCATAATTTATGCGGATGGTGATTGTTTTGTTGTACAACATGACCAACAACAAAGATATTTAAGTTTGAAAGTTGAAATTTCAGCAATAGCTGCATGAATATGTTAGTAAACTACCCTGAAAATTTCACGTGTGTATCTTGGGGGGTTGTATTAATGATTTTTCTTTTGAACCTCACAAGTCTGCAGGGGATGGCTGAGGAAAAATCGGCCCGTCTTGAATGAGTTAATCACAATTAATTCATGGATTTTAATTTCACCTAGTGGGAGTGTTGCACTTTGACTATACTCGTGTTTGCTGCAGTAAGAGCCGTTATGGAACCGTGAATCTTGCTCAGATTTTGCACAGAGGACCAAAGCCGAAAACGAGTCAAGAACTTGGTATACTCGTGCGTGGTACGAAATGTGTTAAAGAGTAAAAAGACAAAGATAAAGAGACAAGCAAATCGGCAAAACAACAACAGCAAGAACAACAACAACACATTAGCAAAACAAAAGCAGAAAGGTCACCAGATGTCTCCGGCTATGTGGTTGCTGATGACCATTTCCACGAATCTTTACGAAAGGACAGCCACACATACACCAATTTCAAGCAGAAAACTGTGAAGAGGCCAAATTTATGGCGAAAGAAAAAAAAAAAAAAAGGCGCGCATAGCGAATTTCACAAAACAGCTCAATCCAATGAAGACATCAATACACACATAGAATCAGTATTCCGGCTTTCTTAGGCACAAGCTATACTATGGCTGCAGCAGTAATTATTGTGAATGACAGTATTTATGCCAGTGCAGTAGCTGCAAGAGTTCCAGTGTTGTTCACTGGCCAAAGGTAAACTGCGAGGTGTCAACCAGGCAGGCTGTTTGGCGATCTTCCACCAGCGCTGGCGTGTCTATAAAACAGAAACATAAAATGGTGTGAGCGGTAGTCTAATAGGTAGCGCGTCGGATGTAGCCGCTGCGCTACTGAACGGCCATCACCAATGTCACGGCGATGAAGCGTGGGTTCGAGCCCAGGTCGAGCTTGTGATATGCGATACCGGTTTTTCCGGGCAGCCGGGCTGCTCATCAGGGGTTTCTCTCCGGGTTATCCGGATTTCCTCCCCCAGCGAAATTGTAAAAAGTACAGGATAGGTATTGGGTGGCGCTGCACCGCGGCGACGCGCTTCCTCCGGGGGAGGCAGCCTGAATATCGATATATCCCGAAAGGGGCAAGAAAGTAGTAAAAAAGAAGAAAAAAAACCGAATTTCCCCTTGACTGCTACAAAAAGCTTAATCTTTTCCCTACCGCAAATGAGACACTTGAAATAAACATAAAGATACAAACACCTGATTCCACGCTTCTCACACGTCAAAAATCCCCATCCAGTTATCAAATCTGAACCGTGCCCAGTTTCGCTCGTGAGTGCGCCTGTACTTTAGATACTTTATCTTGATGATTTTTACAGTTCTTAATGTGATGCAATGTTGATACACTTTGCACGAGCGGCCGAACATTCAAAATCTACCACTGTTGTTACACTACTGGAGAGCTCGGTGTGATCGTCGCGTCACCGAGTAAGCTTCTGTTGGCTCAGTGCCAGCGTTACAGACGCTGTCACTGTGCAGGTGTCCAAGTGGTGTGATGATAGATACCACAAAAACAGCTCAGAACGATCTGTGAATATATTAATGGTAATTTCAGCCCCTTCAGCACCAACAAACATAATATCACCACCATCCCAACAACAACTATTGCAATGTTCTTTGGGATGCGGGCAGCCGAGGTGGCCGAATGGTAGAGCGTTGGACTTCTAATGCTCGGGTAGTGGGGCCAAATATTTCTGCTGGCCTTTTCATCGTTGCCCCGTCTTTGATATCACCCTATGTGGTGGAAAAGGACGTTAACCCCCACCCCCCACCCCCCACCCAACCCTACCTACCCTCTTTGGGATGCGTACAACCCAAATCCACAGTATTGTACAGCACTCACTGAGCACGAAGAACGTGTCCTGCCCAATTTCTGCCCGTGCAGCATGCTCGGGTCGTGAGTTCGATCCCGGCTGGGGCCAAATATTTGTGCTGGCTTTTTCATCGTTGCCCCGTCTTTGATATCACCCTATGTGGTGGAAAAAGACGTTAAACCCCAAACACCCACCCACCCACCCACCCTGCCCGTGCAGCCTCCACAGCGTGTTTGATGGCGAACAGAGCTCCTGATGCCAGCATGACAGGTGGCTCTCCAACCGCTGCAATAACAGACGCTGATAAGATTTTGTTTTATAACACACACACACACACACACACACACACACCTGACAGTCAGGCATCTGCACACAGTTACTAGGCACTGTTAATGTTTGAATATCTTTGATGACACCTGGTCTTCTAGCCAACATAGTCTCTGGTATTTATGCTGCGTCTCTAGTCTCGTGAAGTCCGTCAGTGTAGTTTTGCTAAACGTGACTCTGAACAGGGAGTGAGAAAGTATCACAGACTGGAATTTTAGGAGAGGACTTCCACAAATTCCTCTGTGTGTGTGTGTGTGTGTGAGAGAGAGAGAGAGAGAGAGAGAGAGAGTTTTATCTATAGCCGTCATGACAGTACCACCTGCTACCTGCAGCTCCATGAGCGAAATCGGACAAATCAGAATCAGTTTCAAGTGCCACGGCACGCCGTCAGCGTGGTGTTTTGAGACAGCGTTGTTTTGCACCCCTCCACCTTCCATATAAACATACAGATTCACGTGAACATAACGACCTTGACACAGTGAGCTGAATGCAGTGTGAGGTAACTAGCCGCAACCAGTGACTTGAGTCCCATCGGCCCCAGGCGGCTGCCACACCACTACACAGACACCTCGCTCGCCTATTGACGATAAGTCACGCAATCACAACTCAGCTGAATGTAACTGTAAGTAGCATAGCTTTTCCCTCAAACACCCTTATCTTTAAGGTTACTGTGCTGTGACATTGTGCTATGAACGACTGCGAGAACTGAAACTGAGGTGATGGTTGACATACTTCAGCGGTACGAGCGTACCGTGGACGCACTGTGGCCGAGTACTGTTTAGATATTTGACAACGACGTCATTATTGTTTATCCGTGTCCACTACTCGTACTTACCACTGCTAGTTTATGAAAGTTGTCGTGTAAATGTACCTACATTTTCGTAACAGTTGTACAGGTCACAGTTGATTGCAACTACTCAATCACCTTTCTAATTCAAAGTTTTGTGTGTGTGTGTGTGTGTGTGTGTGTGTGTGTGTGTGTGTTTTAATTATACGAACTGCAGAACGTTAATTGGTACAAATGAGATTCAGCGCTAATACTGTGCAATGCTGTGCTGTAATGACGTCATAGGGACTCCACTGCTTTCAAGGCTCACGACCTGTGCATACCTGGTTAGCTAGCCTAGTCCGGCTGAACGGGGACGGGTACTCCATGCACCCCGACTCGCCTGACTGCCCTGGAAATACGCGATCGCCTACAATAACTGACTGCCACCCGAGCTTCAATCGTGTGCAGATCTGTGTGTGTGTGTGTGTGTGTGTGTGTGTGTGTGTGTGTGTGTGTTTTTAATTATACGAACTGCAGAACGTTAATTGGTACAAATGAGATTCAGCGCTAATACTGTGCAATGCTGTGCTGTAATGACGTCATAGGGACTCCACTGCTTTCAAGGCTCACGACCTGTGCATACCTGGTTAGCTAGCCTAGTCCGGCTGAACGGGGACGGGTACTCCATGCACCCCGACTCGCCTGACTGCCCTGGAAATACGCGATCGCCTACAATAACTGACTGCCACCCGAGCTTCAATCGTGTGCAGATCTGTGTGTGTGTGTGTGTGTGTGTGTGTGTGTGTGTGTGTGTGTGTGTGTGTGTGTGTGTGAGAGAGAGAGAGAGAGAGAGAGAGGGGGGGGGGGGGGTCTGTGGCGGTGATAGTATTATCTGCTTCCTACAGCTCCATAATCGCAATCGTACGTAGTGCACAAATACAGACTCAGAATCAGTTTACTTGTCTGGGGCACAAGAGGGCAGAGGGGCTTGGTTTTGAGCCAGCGCTGTTTTGCACGGCGTATTACCAAAGGCTTCACAGTTTATCAGCAAGCTGCGCTACAGCGATCTTTTCTGCACAGCGTATCACCAACCTGAAATACACGCTGTTGCACAAAAGAGACTGAAATACCGTGAGTTAACTGCTGACTGCCATCCGTGTAAAACCTGCTCTTAACTGGGCACAGCACGCGAAACACACATGTGCACATCACAGTCGTTGCGCTCGGTGTGTCTGCTAACTACAAAACTGAACGCAGCTGTGCTCGGTGACAAACCGATTGTAGATGCACTGTCCGCCATGTTTGCGCGCCGAGTGACGTAGTACAGCCAATCAGAATCTGTTGTGGAAACCACAGTCACAGTTGTGGCTATTTGGAATACAGGATGCTGTGATGACACCACAGCAGCGGAAACCCCCCAAAATCACAACTGTGTCACAACTGTGGACAGCATTGTGGCGCTCCGCAGTGCCCAGTTAAGGGCCGGCTTTATGTGTTTTTACTTACGTATCCCCACCGCGCGGCGTATCACAAACCAAGGGTGTTAACCCACACTGGTCGGGTACATCTCCATCTCCGAGGCTGTTATCATTACAAAATGTATCATCCCTTGTACGTGTGATATCTGTGTAGATAGTGTTCAAGCCGGACAGAGCCAGCAGATAGAGGGAAAGAAACTGGATGATCAAGCTGTGATGTGCTGGTGACAACAACGAGAACAGACACAATGCCACTTTCCTTACCATCCCTCAAATGTCCTGTTTGTGGAGTCAGGTATCCATTGATATTCTTGTCACGTTATTGGTTGTTGTTGTTGTATTGTTGTTGCTGTTTGTTTGTTTGTTTGTTTGTTTTTGCCTTCATTCAAGTAGTGGCTAGGAAACAATGAATGTCTGCGGGCCTGTACCAAGACAAAATGTAAGTAAAATATGTTCAACTATTAATAACGTATACAACTCAGTACTCGTAGAAATTGTCAGAAAAATGCCAATATGCATCCTTGTAAACTTTATCTTTGTAATACTCATGTGTCAAGCCTTTCAAAGGAAACACTTTTTCTGAATAGAGATGAGCTCCTATTTTACTATTGATTCTAGTCACGTGTCACTGCCCAGTGAGTTGGCCAATGGCGTGTACGCGGCCAACTGTCAGAGCTGTGGCTTCTTCTTCAAGTTCCGCGCTGTGGAACCCACCGCCAGTACCGTCACCTTCACTGTCAATGGGACGTCTTACACAGGTACGGGACATCGCACGCACGCACGCACGCACGCACGCACGCACGCACGCACGCACGCACGCACGCACGCACGCACGCACGCGCACACAGCAGAGAGAGAGAGAGAGAGAGAGACAGAGACAGACAGACAGACAGACAGACAGACAGACAGACAGACAGACACGGGTGGCGGGGGGGGGGGGGGGGGGGCACATCACCATCTATCTACACGACTAAAGCAATGTGGTAAATACGTTTTCGAACGTGGAACTTACGCAAAATCACTGTTTTGAATATTGAAGACAACTGAATAACAAGAAATCAAAATGATTAGCCCTGTGTTTATGCGAACAGTGGGGAACGAGTTCGACCCGGCCACGTCCCTGAACGAGTGGCTACGTTCCACTGGCGTATCCCGGGGCACGAAGCAGATGTGCATTGAGGGTGGATGCGGCGTCTGTTTGGTGTCAGCGAAGTTGTATGACCCAATCAGCGACTCCATGCAGGTCTACGCCATCAACTCTGTCAGTATACAATTAGAATAATTGTACGTTTCTTCAGAATCCACAAGTATAAAAGACACAATTAATGCGGAATTTTATGAATAACTGATTTTATTTGTGCAATTCGATCTTTAGAGACCACGGTTTCCATTCTCGAAGTATTTGTCATTGATTTGGGTGTTTGGTTTACTTTGACGTCCTTTTCCCAACATAATTATGAGGATGATATCGAAGAAAAGGCAACAAGGAAAAAGCCAGCACAAATTGTTGGTTCCTAGCCCGGATTCGAACTTACTACCCCAGCTGTGAAAATGGGGCGGCTACCGGGGTGCTTCTGGCTAGCAGGCTGCTCATCGGGGGTTTCTCTCCGGGTCATCCGGCCTTCTTCCCCAAGAAAAATTGTAAAATAAAAAAGTGAAAAATAGAATAGGTAGGTAGGTTGATGCTGCACCGCGGCGACGCACTTGCCTCGTGGGAATTTCCTGAGAGGAACAATAAAGTAGTTTTTTGTTTTTGTTTTTTTAATCCAACGTTGTGCAAGGTCGACTGTCCCACCTCCTCTGCTGTCACGGAAGCCTGCATTAACAAAAAAGCTACTTTTTTTATCCCTTTCGGGAAATTCGGGCTGCTTCCCCCGGGGGAAGCGCGTCGCCGCGGTGCAGCGCCACCCAATACGTATCCTATATTTTTTACAATTTTGCTGGGGGAGGAAAGCCGGATAACCCGGAGAAAAACCCTCGATGAGTAGCCCGGCAGCCAGGAAAACCCGGTATCACATATCAGAAGCTCGACCTGGGCTCGAACCCACGCTTCCTCGCCATGACATTGGTGACGGCCGTTCAGCAGCGCAGCGGCTGAATCCGACGCGCTACCTATTACACCACCGCTCACCCCTATTATAAAGAAGATAACTGTCAACAAGTAGCATGTCTTCTCTTTGGTATGCGATACAGCTGCCTACCCCGAAATAACATATCACTGGTTATGTATGCTTGCAGTGTCTTGCTCAGCTGTACATGTGTGATGGGTGGGAAATCACGACCATTGAGGGGCTGGGCAGTCCTGATACACAACTCCATCCCATCCAGCAGCGTCTGGCGCAGTACAACGGTTCCCAGTGTGGCTACTGTAGCCCCGCCCAGGTCATGAATATGTATGGGTAAGTACTTTGGTTTCCACTGCAGTCTGCAGGTCTGGGAGCTGTCGAAACGCCAAGCTGAATTTCACACACGAAAACATGCTAAATGGCCTGTGATATAGATTTGTTATCATTTATCATATATTAATACATTAATTTGTAATGCGTATATTTGTAGCAGGTATCCAAGCACGTTAAAATGGAAGATGTAGCAGCTGGGACGTGGTACAAACAAGTAATTTGGAACGAATACTTTCAGAGCTTGGGAGATTGTCAATAGGTCATGCAGGGGGTGACTACACAGACCTGGATGCATACATGTAAGATGTACACACACAGACACACACACACAGACACACACACACACACACACACACACACACACACACACACAAAGAGATTTAACCTTCATTCTTTTGCTTCTTCGCGCAGTTTCTTGCAGAGAAACAACAAGCCGACCAAACAAGAGATTGAGGACAACTACGATGCAACGATCTGTCGCTGCACAGGTAACAAACCACTGTAAACAAAAGAAGAACAAAGGGCATGGCATAAAGCATGGGGTGAGCGGTGGTCTAATAGGCAGCGCGTCGGATTTAGCCGCTGCGTTACTGAACGTCCGTCACCAATGTCATGGCGATGAAGCGTGGGTTCGAGCCCAGGTCGAGCTTGTGATATGTGATACCGGTTTTTCCTGGCTACCGGGCTGCTCATCGGGGGTTTCTCTCCGGGTAATCCGGCTTTCCTCCCCCAGCAAAATTGCAAAATTGTTTTTTTTTTTTTTTTTTTAAGGGTATTGGGTGGATCTGCACCGCGGCGACGCGCTTCCCCCGGGGGAAGCAGCCCGAATTTCCCGAAAGGGATAATAAAGTCCTAATTTTTTTTTAAGCATTGAAATGCTCCTTACTTTGTAATCATCTTCAATACTTTCTATTGAAACGCGCGTTTCCATACATACGTAAAAAGAAAACTTCCATTAAAAAAAGAAAAAGAAAAATGTGTTGCAGATGGGTAGTTGTTTGAGGGTTTAACGTTCTTTTCCCATCACATTTGATTGACATGAAAGACGGGGCAACGAGAAAAAATGCCAGCACAGATATTTTCGCCGTCCACCCGGGAATCGAACTCATTACCCGAGCATTGAGAGTCCAACGCTCAACTGCTCGACTGTCAAGGGTCCAGCAATGTATGGATTAAACGTATTTCATGCACTACTAATGTTTCTGTGTCTGCGGTCAGCGAGTCAAGCAAAAAGTTAACCTATCACTCTATGCAAAATTTAGACGTGACCAGATGAAAGTAGGTGGCACTTCGGTTGGTTGGTTGGTTGGTTGGTTGGTTGTTGTTCTTCTTCTTCTTGTTCATACAAACTTTGGCTGCTGTCTGTCGTTCAGGTTACAGGCCTATTCTTGACGCGATGAAGTCATTTGCTGCGGACGCACCACCGTCACAGCTGAGTGGACCTGTTGATATTGAGGTAAGTACCTCAGGTACGAGTCCTACTCGGGGCGAAGAATATTTCTTTCTCGTATTTGGCACCGATCATTCGGGCCGACCGTCGGGGTTTCTCTGCGGGTACTCCGACTTCCTCCCCCTCTGCTTTGGAAATGTTCAGCCTGCAAAATTCTAAAAATAAACGCAATTCTAAAATTCAGAAACTTAAATTGCTGAGCTGACCAGTGTTTGAGAAAATGCGTGTGATTCACGTGTTCGTGCGTGTTGGGTTGAGCTCGCGGTGCATTGAGCCAAATATTTGGGATAAACCGCCTATATTATTATTATTATAGTGTGTTCTCATTCCAAAGTGATATTGGCGGATGTTTTGAAAACTAAAGATGTGAACATGCAGTGTTGTATATATACATATATCTCCTAGCATGTTCGGCTTGTCGGGGCGGTCAGTGGTCTAGTGGTTAAGAGACTTGTCACCAATGCGAGAAGCCGAGGGTTCGAGCCCCACTCGGGGCAAAGATCTTTTCCTTTTCGTATGTGGCACCGTTCATTCGGGCCGATCGTCGGGGGCTCTCTCCGGGTACTCCGGCTTCCTCCCCCTCTGCGTTGGAAATGTTCAGCCCACTAAATTTGAAAAATAAATGCAATTCTAAATTCCCAAATTTAAATATAACTGAGCTGACCCTTTGCACCACGTGATTGTAATGTGTGTATGTCCAGTGTGTGAGAGAATGCGTGTGATTCACGTGAGCGTGCGTATTGGGTTCAGTTCAGATGAAATTGGGTAAAGCGCCTGTACAATACTCATTATTATTATTATTATTATTTTACAGGACTTTACCCCGAGACTGTGCAAGAAAAGTGGTCAGCCGTGCAGACGTGGCCGTCATGGTTCATCCGCTCGCCAGCGGCCACTGGCAGAAGAAGACAAAGGGACGCGGGGACGTGTTGGTCGGCCTGTGCACATCGTAGGCGCGGCAGCCCAGTGGTTCAAACCCACCACGCTACCAGAACTGTATCAGCTGCTGAAACAACACCAGAACGACAACTACCGCCTTGTCTTCGGCAATACGGGCTTCGGTAATTGTATTATAACGGTTACTTTTTTTGTAAAAGAAATAATGTAACTGTCCAAACGCATCCGTCGCTGTGACTGTGTGCGTTATTGTTGTGTGTTGTTGTCAGTATAATAACACATCATATTTATAAGGCGCCCGTCTCTGAAGGACAGGCTCAGAGCGCGCGCACACACACACACACACACACACACACACACGCACGCACGCACGCACGCACGCACGCACGCACGCGCGCGCGCGCGCACACATGGACAGAGGGTTCCAGTTATCAATGGAAAGCCTGACGGAACAGGTATGTTTTGAGCTGTGATTTAAAGGCTGACATTGTGGGGACATCACGGAGGGCAGAAGGCAGCGAGTTCCAGATTGTCGGGGCGAGGTAACTGAACGCGCGTTCACCGGCAGTTTTCATATTCCCCAGAGGAACTTTGAGAAGTTTTTCATCAGTATCAACTTAATGTGACGACCGCAGTAACAACAACAATAGCAAACACGACTTGTTGAAACTCTCGTATTCTGAAAAAAGGCATAGTTTTCGTCCATCGTCGTATATTCCTTCAAATCTTTGTACGCTAGTTCTGCTCCCCCTCCCACCCCACCCCCACCCCCCACACCCCCCCCCCACCCCCAAAAAAGAGAGAAAAAAAAGAAAAGAGTAAAATAAAATACAATAAATGAGTAAATAAAGGGCAAACGTTTTAATAAATTGAATCCTCATAGCAAGATTGTATATCAAAGCGTAAATCAGATGTCATGTCCACGACGATCTATTCATAGCTGTTTAATTTGTCATTTTACTTGTTTTCTCAGGTGTGTACAAGGACATCGGACCATGGCTGTATGACATATTGATTGACATCAGGGGGATAACAGCTCTCTTTGGAGTATACGTGAGAATATCAGACAGTTTGTGTGTGTGTGTGTGTGTGTGTGTGTGTGTGTGTGTGTGTGTGTGTGTGTGTGTGTGTGTGTGATCGATCACTTTCTGAAATAATAATGAACATAGCATTGCCGTTAGTGTTTCTTGTATTCGAGTGTTGCACTGGTGTAACGATAAGTGGGGTTGTCTCCCTTGGACCATTTAGTACGAGTCCCTAGTGATTTTCCCATGAGGGCTTGGGGGTAGTAGAAATGCGCACGCAGCTAGTCACGCCACGTTGTCCAACTTCCCATGCTGTCCTCATCCAACCTGCAATAAACCTGATTCACCGATCCTGACTGAGTTGTATGAACCCTGAGTGGTCATCCCCACAACTGACCACATTACATCGCCATTTTTTTTTTTTTTTTCGTCAAACGAACTTCGGTCAGTTTGTCTCAGTTCTTTCTTGACTTGACTTGCAGTAGTTTTGTCTCGTACTAGAGTTGAAAATCCACGCACCATGTCGCTCTTAGAATGGTACCGGCGCTGCATATACCGTAATGCCCAAATTATAATTATGATAATGATCATTTCAGCGGCTTCAATGTGGTTTTGGTATTACGGTGAAAACAAAATGTAACGTACTCTGCTGTGTGCTTGCAGCTGGACCAGTCGATCATTCTCGGTGCCAACCTGAGTCTTGGCAACCTGATCGAGCTGTTTGAGCGCAGCGACCCCTCGGCACAGAGTTACTTCCCGGTGCTTGCTGACCACTTGAAGAAGGTTGCCACCAACACAGTCAGAAGCGTGAGTTGTCGCCCTTGTGTTCATGAACAGATTGGGGTAGCTATTACTGTATGTTGAATTGTTGATGTTGTGAGATGGAAAAAAAGAGGCGTAGCTGATTTGGCTGGGGTTTTTGTGTTGTTGTTTGTGTTTGTTTTTGTTTTGTTTTTCTTTGAGTTCAGATTTTGGTGAATGGTTATTGAGTTGTTTTTCGCGTGAACATTGTAAGGCTGTGACACATATGCGTGATGTGTCGACTAAAAACCTCTCTCCCACCACTCAACCATTTTGTCAAAGAGGAGCACTTTTTTCTTGAATTAATTTGCGACCTCTCCCCCCCCCCCTCTCTCTCTCTCTCTCTCTGTCTCCCCCCTCCCTCCCTCCCCACCTCAGTCTGTCTGTCTGTCTGTCTGTCTGTCTGTCTGTCTCTCTCTCTCTCTCTCTCTCTCTCTCTCTCTCTCTCTCTCTCTCTCTCTCTCTCTCCCCCCCCCCTTTCCTTCCTTTGACATATTTACGCTGTGTGTGTGTGTGTGTGTGTGTGTGTGTGTGTGTGTGTGTGTGTGTGTGTGTGTGTGTGTGTGTGTGTGTTCTAGCTGGCTTGTTGGGCGGGAAGTCTAATGCTGAAGCACCAACACCCAGAGTTCATCTCTGATGTCTACACCATGTTCGAGACTGTTGGCGTCCAGCTGTTTGTCGGTAACGATCTTCTCTATAAACTGTGTGTGTGTGTGTGTGTGTGTGTGTGTGTGTGTGTGTGTGTGTGTGCGTGCGTGCGTGCGTGCGTGCGTGCGTGCGTGCGTGCGTGCGTGCGTGCGTGCGTGTGTGTAGAAGGGGTGGTACAAGTGAACCACTATAAAGTCGTCATATAAGTTGTTACTGTTATACTGCGAGCTCAATATAGCAAGTTACGAAGTAAGGTGGCTTGTTGCAAACACGTGCATTGGGTTCGATTTGCCGTTTTTATTAGTACGGCGCGTATATTGTGTGGTTTCGACGGTCGATTCCGTATCGGAATGTACGGAGAAAAGCAGCAGGTATCAACGATTTTTTTTTTACTTTCAACTTTCAGACTATTGATGTGAAATATACCAATAATTTTCTGTACAGCGATTAATAAGATAAAAAAAACTTAAAACAATCGAGAAGTAAGGTGAGGCCAGTGTAGGTGTCACACCGACACTGCAGTGGAGTACTTTGATGTTATTTTTAATCCAGTTGATAGTGATGCCAGAGAAATGAAGGTCACGCTGACCGACTTCCTCAAGATGGACATGAAGGGCAAGGTCATCATCTCTGCAGAGTTCCCTAAGTACAGCAGTGAGGATAAGAACATCCACATCAACACTTACCGTGTCTCACAACGTCTCCAGGTAAACAACTTGACTTATTACCCCGCTTTTTTTCGGCATTTTTACACAGACGAACTAAAAACAATGACATTGACAAAGTTGACAGTGAGAACGCAGTTTTCGTAAAGTGTAAAAAACATAAGGCAGACCGGATGATGATGGCAATAGTAGCAAACGAATGCTTGAACTATACAGGACATGACAGACATAACAGGCATTCACTAGTCTAGAACAAAGCGTTTATACAACTGCAAAATTAATGTTGCCAGAAAAATTCTGCATCGCCGTTTACCAGGAACCTATATTTTTTCGATAAAATATCGATTCTTGAACTCTCTTTTAAAACAAACAAACAAACAAACAACTATTCACATTAAAGCACCTAAATACAAAATTCAGCCATCAGCAGCAAGAGGCTGAATATTTTATCAACAGCAACACCTTCATTCGAACCAATATCCGACCTTTTTCGTTTCAAGTCCGCACCTAGACAGAAAGCTGAAACTTTTATTTTTGATAATTAACGCGCTGAAGACCTCCATTTCAAACGGGAGGGGCCATGGTATGGAAAAACAGAAACACACGCATGCAACTAGGAAGTGGGTTAGACTTTCACTTTTAAATGGACTTGATAAAAAAAAGACTTTGATTAGCCGCGAAATAGTCTTTGTTGCTCAGTTGCGCGGCGTGAAGCCTCAGCTAACTGTGTTGCAGAACGCTCATGCCTACGTCACGGCAGGATTCAACTTCAGGCTGGACCCAAGTCAGAACTATGCCATCACACAGCGTCCCACGTTGGTTTTCCAAGGAATCAGCGCGACTCTGGTAAATGCTGGCATTTGCACATGAACTGCTTTCCCTTCTTCTACTATCAAAATGGATCTTCTCAAGAAAATTTAGTTTGTTGTAAGAACAGGTCCGCATGTCATGCATACGCGGAAAGTGTCCGACAAAATGTGTAGCGTAATAACGTATGTCTGTGACAGAATCATGCTACCAAGACGGAAGCATATCTGGAAGGGAAACAACTTGCCGATCCTGGGGTGCTGAAAGGTACATTAAAAGCGCGCGCGCGCGCGCGCGTGAGTGAGTGTGAGCGTGAGTGTGAGTGTGTCTTTGAGAGAGAGAGAGAGAGAGAGAGTAAAAAAAAAATCTGATTCAGATTATGACTAGACTTTGCATGTGTGCGTGGGTGTTTGCAAATTTCCACATCAAGTAAGATGCTAGTGATCAGCGTCAGATTGCCGTCGTCGTTCTTGTTGTGGTGGTGGTTGTTGAGCACTACTGCTTGTAACTGTCACAGAGGCGATGAGTACCTTGGTCGGAGAGTTGGACCCCACGCCTGACCCTGTCCTGGCCAGTCCAGAGTACCGCCGTAACTTGGCAGCCGCCTTTTTCTACAAGGTATCCGTCAAGATACACTTCTGTCGTCTGAACTGTTCTACTCTGGGTCGTTTTGAATACTAGTTAGCACGACATAATTTTCAACAAGCCATCAACAAAACGAACACAGCAATCATATCAAATTTCTTCATTATCGCCAAGTTGAAATTCAATTTGTTTTTTGTTGGTGGTGTTGTTGGTGGTGGTGTTCTGTGTATACTCTTGTACATCACTATATTGTCCATGCTTGCATTTATCAGGTTTCGATACTTTTAAAAAAATATCTGTCTGTTCTGTCACATACAGAACAGGGAGTTAACATTCGTCAAAAACAATCTCTACTTCTTCGTATGTTTTCATATTTCATACATTTAACCTTTTTGAAATTACACATACAATTTATTGGGTGATTATGACCTCTAAAACAATCATACGATGCAGCATGCACAAAAAGAAAAGAGATCTTGATTCATTAGGACTCCCCATATTTGTAGTCAATCGGCTGAGTATTTTCGGAAATACAGGCATCTAAACTGGGTTCACCTCCGATGTAAACTGAGGTATTGTTTTCATCAAAACTATAAGAGCGACTACCTCCAAAATGTGCCTCTGCTCAGAATAAGTATTCTTGCTATCTACTCCCCCCCCCCCCCAAAAAAAAAAAACCAAAAAAAACCGGAGTCATTTAAATAAATATTACGCCTGTAAACGCCAGACAACCTACTTTTCTCAAAAGGGCGATAACTCCCAAATCATTTAAGTAATCGCCTAAGGCTCGGTTGCTTTAACAGATTTTGGTATATTCAGAGACCCCAAATTTGAATCCATTCGGTTGAGTATTTTCGGAGAAACAGGCCCGGACACACACACACACACACACACACACACACACACACACACACACACACACACACACACACACACACACACGGCACTCACTTCAGCGGAGAAGTGCGTTCAGGGGCACCATGCCCGCCAGTAACAATGACGCCGTTCTCAGAGTTATACTTTCATCACGTCTGTGCGTAGAATGCGAGTGACGTGCGTTTGTGCCACAAAATGTTGACTTTGAACGTAGAAACATCAGCCCGTTTTATAACGAAAAAAGCTGACATTCCGATTAGTGCTAAGTAAGCACAAACATCAGCATCCAAAATGTCCATAGTGTAGTGTAATAATAATAATGATAATAATTTATACTTATATAGCTCAAACTTCTCATAGAGTACAGCAGAGGGGGAAGGCAGGAAAACCTTTACTCAATCAGAAATCTGATCGAAGACACAACAAACTAGTTCCACGTCTTCTCCTACAACATCTACAACTGTTGTCACAACTACAGTCACAACAACAACGGCTGTGACCTTTTTATTTCTGTTTCACAGTTCGTCCTGAGCATTATGC
>JACVVK020000515.1:140000-142500 GCA_018292915.2 Batillaria attramentaria
CCTCCAGGCCGTACCGCTACCGAAGAGGTAAGTGAAACATCTTCTGTAATTGAACAATTGGTTTAAACAGGTTTATTCTGTCGCACTGGAGGAACTACAGAAAAAACAGTTTGAGCATAAACAAGACGTGCTTATGACATGCTCAATTAAAAAAAAGTCAGTTAAAGCAACCTTTGCAACGGCGGTTCGCGAATTGTGTGTGTGTGTGTGTGTGTGTGTGTGTGTGTGTGTGTGTGTGTGTGTGTGTGTGAGAGAGAGAGAGAGAGGGAGGGGGAGGGAGGGAGAGGGGGGTAGGTCTCAGTTTGTCAGTAGCATTTTCTTATCAACGGTGGTCAGCTGCTACAGTCGATCATAGTATATATTTATTTATAATGCTAAGAAAAAATGTGCCGAAAGTGTGATAAACTCTAGAACTGTGTACAAAAAATATGCACGTTAACTGACAACGGAAGGTCTGTGTTGCTATGGAGAAGCAGATCTGTATGTTTATAAATTGAACAATTCAAAACGTAATATCCTCGATTCGACTTACCATCCACTGGCACTGACCCCCCCCCCCCAAAAAAAAAAAAAAAAAAAAAAATTGACAGGGCTATAACTCTTAAACGTCCAAGCCTGACTACCCCTGCCCAGGATATGATAAGAGCGGTTAAAAGGAACAAGCCACGTGCACATCAGTAGGAGCCACTTCAAGCCACTGTTAGGCAAGGCGTGGGCCTTCCCCGCTAGGCCCGAGACCGCTGCAGACTGTGCAATAGTGGTTTGAAGTGGCTTCTTGTGATCTGAAGATTTTATGTAAAATTGCATATTTTTGCGTTGGCCTTTAAGGGTGGGTGGGTTGGTGGGTGTTTGGGGGTTTAACGTCCTTTTCCACCACATGCGGGTGATACCAAAGACGGGGCGGCGATGAAAAAGCCAGCACAAATATTTGGCCCAAGCCGGGATCGAACTCACGACCCGAGCATTAGAAGTCCAACGCTCTACCATTCGGCCACCACGGCTCCACTGGTTTTTAAGAGATCAAGGCTACACTCAGTTTTCGATTGTAAAGAAGACATCAAACTCTTCACTTTTGTTTTCAGATCCTGTGTAGTGGACAGGTTCAGTATGCCGGCCAACCTATCGCCATCATTGTGGCAGGTATGTCTGGTACTAAGGCAAACTTTTGTATAATAACCCATTTCACATTAAACCGCTGGAAAATCACTACACTATATTAAAAAGGCATTGGAGCAAATCATTCCTAATTGTTCGGAAGAAATGCCCTCTTCGGGGAACAAAAGGACAAAGTACAGAGACATCGCTGAGTTAACTTTTTGTTTAGACCAGAAAGCCAGTTCACTCAAATCTGCTCGCGTCACTTGTGCCCGACCTGTGCGCAATAAGTCACAGCTTCACTGGCAGCTTGCCTATTGTTGCGGCCCCCTGGCATGTACCTTGCCCTGCAGAATACAAAAATCACGAAAATCGAGCTTTTTTCATGACAACAAAAATCACTACAAACAAGCACATTCGCCAAACAGGGTTCTTCAAATAAACACAAAGCATGACCCTACGGTCAGTTTGTGTCCTTAAGCCTGCAGGGACATTGCTAGCACGTGTTGTCCGTATAAGCGCTACTTGGCTAGCAATACTCCTCCTCTTCTTCTGCTCCTTGTTTCATCGTCTTCTTGGTCACTCACATGGTAATTCCGGTTCTTCATAGTGCAGCTGCCGTGTGCTGTAAACTGTGCCCTCCAGGCTGCAAAAAAGAGCTTCCTCGTGATTGTGGTCTCCGTCAGCCGCTGACAGCAGGTGTTCTTTTATTATTCTAATGTTTATCATTATTATTATGATCCAGATGATCCTATGACGGCGACGACTGCCGCCAGCATGGTGAAAGTGACTTACACTGACGTACAGCCCGTCGTGGTGGAGCTGCGAGAGGGGATAGAGAAGAAATCCTTCTTTCCCGGCCAGCCACCTGCAATAGTCACTGGCAACCCGGACCGTAGGTTTTCTTGTTCGACGACTTTCAATCTGCTGAAGATTCTGTCGGTTATAGCCAGGGTCTTGAGCAGAAACCCAGATTAAACGGTAATGGGGTATGTGGGCCTATAAAAGCTTAGCACGGGTGGGGTGGGGGGTGGGGGTGAGGTCGTCACAACTGGTATTCAGATATCTGGAATAGGTCAATCCGGTTACCGAAGCGTTCACCGGGAGCATGCCCGGACCGGCGAATTCCTTTGTTGCTTTTGCTGTTTTGGTTGTTGCTGCTGCTGTTTTGTTGCTGTTGTTGTTGCTGTTGTTGTTGCTGTTGCTGTTGTTATCGTTGTTGTTGTGGAATTATTTTGAAGCTGAAAGAAAATATCAGTCAGAAGCAGACCTGCACGCAGTCCATTATAAATGAAGGCCTACCCTGAAATCTGTATTACTAGCCTAATGTCAAACAACACTTCTGATTAACGCACTCCTTGACTCGACGCGTGTCAAACCTAAATTACCGCCACCAACCAAACAT
>JACVVK020000515.1:145000-200000 GCA_018292915.2 Batillaria attramentaria
GCTAATTTTCACTATTCTTTTTTGTTCTTTTCTGCCCAACATTTTTTTTTTTTTTTTTTTCACACACAGTCCATGGTCTTCTGTCACCTAAGGATGGGTGTTGTGATAATTTTGCTATTTTTTTCTGGTCCTTTTCTCGCCCACCCTTTTTTTTTTTTTTTTTTTTTTCCCGCGCCGTGTATGTCAGTACGTCCGCAGAGTTACCTTTTGCTTGTTTGTTGAAGTTATGTCCCATTTGTTTATGTCCTGAAGAAGGCGTAAGCCGAAACGTCGACCTGTGCCGTCCTTTGTCAAAGTTAAGTGGTTTCTGTCCCTTTTGTGTCGCTTTTATTTGTTTTTTTTTTGTTTTTTTGTTTTTTTTTTGGGGGGGGGGAGCGTTTTGTTTTTTTGCGCTTTTTGTTTTTGTTTTGTTTTGGGCTGTTTGTTTGTTTGTTTGTTGGGGGGTAACTCCTGGCAAAAATTCCTTTAAGATATTTTTACTCCGGGGTAAATTGCGTGGGCAGCAAGTTTGACTTAAACCAGTCAGTGTGCAGTCAGTCAAGGGGAGATAAACCAACCTGTGTAATCTTACAACACATATTAAGCGTTACGTCCCTTAGGCCATGAATAGGGGACTCGCCCTGATCATAACTGTGCGGAGGTGAAAAACTGGATAATTATCAAGTAGTCATTTTATACCCCTCTTCCTGGTGTCTGGTGTGCTGTATGTGCTGTTTGCAGGGTTGAATGGTTGAATAGCGATATATTGTGTTTCAGACCCGTCAGAATGAAACTGGATCTTCATACAAACATGAAAAGTATTGGAAAGCGTCCTGGATATCTCGCACAGTACGAGGTAAATGATCAGGAGAGAGAGAGAGAGAGAGTGTGTGTGTGCGTGTGCGTGCGTGTGTGCGTGCGTGCGCGCGTGCGCGTGCGTGTGTATATGTGTCTATTGTACATCACAGATCACTCAATAGACCGACATCTACGGCGACGAATGAGAGTTTCCGTCTATTCCGTCTTACATGATGGACAGCGACGGATAACGACGACCTGATGTCAATAGGCAGATTTAGTAGGACTTCGTAAGGAGGACTTCGCTGAGCAGCGTAACCCATTTACATGTAAATTAGGCTCACACGGCAGTGGCCGCGAGCTGCTAACGTGCTGCGATTAGCTAATGGCACCCGTAACGTGCCTAATTTACATGCAAATGGGTTACGCTGCTCAACGAAGTCCTCCGTACGAAATTCTACTAAATCTGCCTAATATCTCAAACTATGGGTGTAGGGTGGGTATTTGGGGGTTTCGCCTGCTTTTCCGCCACATACGGTGGTGATATCAAAGACGGAGCAACGATGAAAGAGCCAGCACAAATATTTGACCCCAGCCTGGATACGAACTCACGAGCATTAGAAGTCCAACGCTCTACCACCCCTGCTCCCCCAAGCTCCGGGTGTAAAATATGATGACAGTGAGATAAAAGAGAGCATGTTACGATTCAATTCTAATTCAGTTCAGTAATTCTTTAGTGTCCTGAAGGGGAGGCAATTTAGTTGCGGCGTAAAAACAGACAATAACCACATGGACCAAAAAGGTGCATATATATCCAATGTGACATGTCACAATAGTTAAATATGTAATATTACAACAGTAGCACGCACGCACGCACGCACGCACGCACGCACGCACGCACGCACGCACGCACGCACGCACGCAAGCAAGCACGCACGCAAGCACACACACACACACACACACACACACACACACACACACACACACACACACACACACACACACACACACACACAAAACCTCACATCAACATTTTATGATATCTACCACCCCATGAAGAATGGTCCCACAAAAAAGATGAATATGATTGTCTTTTCTCCTTCTGATGTTTCATCCCAGGTTGGTTGTACAGAGGAGGGGCAGCTGAACGGACTTCGAGTGACTGTTTACGCTGACTGCGGCTTCTCCGATCAGGATGTCGCGCCCATTATTGGGGGTCTGGACAATGGTATGTTTTACACCGCTCCCGTTACCTAACAGTCAGCTGATCGCCTTTTGTGTCCAGTGTGGTACTGACTGTATAGAATCCCAGCAGTAGGTGCTGTTTGATTGTCCTGTCTGCACGTCGCTGATGGACAGGGCCCGTATGTAATAGTCGAGGTTAGGGATTTTAGCCCCGGGTTAGAGTCTAACCTCGAACTAAACTAGCTCTTGGGTTAAATTTTCTGTTGTTTGTTGTTTTAAATCAGGAAGCGGGCCCATTCCAGGAAGGTGCCTGAGCCGTTATAGAAGTTTTTTTTTTTCTTCCTTTGTTTGCTTTTTTTAAAATTTAATTTTGCTTTTGGCTTTCTTGTGTCCTAGTGTGGGTTAGGCCCGTAGCCGTGGGTTAACTTAACCTCGACTTTTACATACGGGCCTAGGCTTTTAACCTACTTTGGGTCGGTCACAGTTTGTCAGTGTCGTGAACAGCAACAGCGAGGTCAAGATTATCAACTTGGCGAAATTCCTGTTGGTTTGCTTTCAAACTTCGCTCCGCGTTGCTGCAAGTGTTGTTTAGATTATTTTTCTCTTTATTCCTACTTTGTGTTAATATGCTGTAAATATCCTTGTTGTTTATGTTCATGTATGTGTGTTCCATGGATTGTTGCCGTTCTCTTTTGTTCACCCTCATCATAGCGGCCCATGGCCGGCATCAGTAAAAGCTTGGAGTCGAGTCGAGACAATGGTGTGTTTGCTTTTCCAGTTCTTGACCACTTCCAGCTCTGCGCCGAATCGAATCAGGGGCAGTTTCTCCATAAATTCTACAGACACATCATGTGTTATTTCTGTGCTATTCAACTGTTTGTTTGTTGGTGTTTTTTTTTTTTTTTGTTTTTTATTGAACTTCTTTTCCCACACACACCGGTTCGTACGTCAAACATAGAGTAGGGTACATACGTATACATACTGCGACATAAACACACATTCATGTACATCATATGCGTTCGTACAGCTATTCAACTGTTTGTTGTTTCATTTTTTCCCCCATGAAGCTTACTTCTGCCAGAATTGGAAACTGACGTCCGTCATGGTGAAGACCAACAAAGCTTCCAACACGTTTTGCCGAGCACCAAGTATGTGTAGGCATTGTTGTTGTTGTCGTTGTTGTTGTTGTTGTTGGCATTGTTGTTATGGGCATTGTTGTTGTCGTCGTCATTGTTGTTGGTATTGTTGTTGGCATTGTTGTTGTCGTCGTTGTTGTTGGCGTTGTTGTTGTTGTTGTTGGCATTGTTGTTGTTGGCATTGTTGTTGTTGTTGTGTTGTTGTAGGCATTGTTGTTGTCGTCGTTGTTATTGTTGGCATTGTTGTTGTTATAGGCATTGTTGTTGTTGTCGTCGTAGTTGTTGGTATTGTTGTTGGCATTGTTGTTGTTGTCGTCGTCGTTGTTGTTGTTGGCATTGTTGTTATGGGCATTGTTGTTGTCGTCGTCATTGTTGTTGGTATTGTTGTTGGCATTGTTGTTGTCGTCGTTGTTGTTGGCATTGTTGTTGTTGTTGTTGGCATTGTTGTTGTTGGCATTGTTGTTGTTGTTGTGTTGTTGTAGGCATTGTTGTTGTCGTCGTTGTTATTGTTGGCATTGTTGTTGTTATAGGCATTGTTGTTGTTGTCGTCGTAGTTGTTGGTATTGTTGTTGGCATTGTTGTTGTTGTCGTTGTTGTTGTTGTTGGCATTGTTGTTATGGGCATTGTTGTTGTCGTCGTCATTGTTGTTGGTATTGTTGTTGGCATTGTTGTTGTCGTCGTTGTTGTTGGCATTGTTGTTTTTGTTGTTGTTGTTGGCATTGTTGTTGTTGGCGTTGTTGTTGTTGTTGTTGTGTTGTTGTAGGCATTGTTGTTGTCGTCGTTGTTATTGTTGGCATTGTTGTTGTTATAGGCATTGTTGTTGTTGTCGTCGTAGTTGTTGGTATTGTTGTTGGCATTGTTGTTGTTGTCGTTGTTGTTGTTGTTGGCGTTGTTGTTGTTGTTGGCATTGTTGTTATGGGCATTGTTGTTGTCGTCGTCATTGTTGTTGGTATTGTTGTTGGCATTGTTGTTGTCGTCGTTGTTGTTGGCATTGTTGTTGTTGTTGTTGGCATTGTTGTTGTTGGCATTGTTGTTGTTGTTGTGTTGTTGTAGGCATTGTTGTTGTCGTCGTTGTTATTGTTGGCATTGTTGTTGTTATAGGCATTGTTGTTGTTGTCGTTGTTGTTGGCATTGTTGTTGTTGTCGTCGTCGTTGTTGTTGTTGTGTTGTTGGCATTGTCGTTGTTGTCGTCGTTGTAATTGTTGGCATTGTTGTTGTTGCCGCCGTTGTTGTTGGTGGTGGTGGTGCTGGTGTTGCTGTTGCCGTTGCTGCTCTTGCTGGTGGTCTTGTTGTGAACGTTGTTAAAAGGGTTTCGCGCGCCCAAGAATCATTGTTTTTAATTGCTTTGCTAAGTACCCCGTTTGGGGCACTCACTTTCAATATGGTTGGCTGCAGAAGTCCCATTATGGGATCACCAACTTCCTATTTTTATTCTCAGGCAGGACATCATACGAGGCCCTCGTACAGTGCGAAACTAAATGCAGCACTAGCAAAACCGGTGTATACCAGCCAAAGTCAAACCAACCATCTGTTAGCATACTGCGTTCTAGGAAAAACTCTCAGCTTAGAGAGAGTTAAAACAACTTTTGATGTTCATCTGTGCAGTCCCGCCAATTTAGTGCAAAACTTGCTCGAAAAATACACTTGATGACGAAAATCAAACCCTGATCTGTGTCAATCATGTGTAGGCGGCCGGCCATCACTACAGGCCATCTCGTACAAAATTTTTAATTACGTGTGTGTTGTGAACACTTTTAATCACCGTGTCTTGGTGATAAGAGTTGATGATTTCACTGTTCTTCGTCGTCGGCATATCGCAGAAATACATCATGGTTAACGTGGTATAGTAAACCTTTCGTTTAAATCCTTCAAGACGGGCCGATTTTTCCTCAGCCGTTCCCTGTAGACGGGCCGATTTGTGAGGTTCAGAAAAAAAATAATTAAAAAACCCAAAATACAGACTTGAAGAGTAGTTTACTAACATATTTATGCAGATATTGCTGAAATTTCTCCATGTACTGTCAAACTTAAATATCTGTGTTGTTAGTCGTGTTGTACAAAAGAATCACGATCTGCATATGCGGCTGTTCGTCTGAAAACCATGTGCGCTGTAGGGCCGCCTATGCGACCGTTCGTCCAGAAACAGTTCAACCCATCTGCACATGAAAGGGTAGGTACTCCAACAATCTTAAACATTACTGTCGTTTCGCGTTTGTGCAGTTGTGCTGCCGGCGGCCGTCATCATGGAATCCATCATGGATCACGTGGCCAAGTACCTGAACAAGGACCCGACTGACGTCCGCAAACTCAACCTCTACCAGAAGGGACAGGTACACTTCTTCAGACAATTGTCAGTGGCTGCTTCTGATAATTTCAGCCAACACTGTTGTGAAAAGTTATAATGTTTGCGTTCATTGACTTCTTCGCCGAGTCGGGGAGCCGGGGTGGCCGAATGGTAGAGCGTTGGGCTTCTAATACTCGGGTCGTGAGTTCGTATCCCGGCTTTGGCCAGATATTTGAGCTGGCTTTTTCATCGTTGCCCCGTCTTTGATATCACCCGTATGTGGTGGAAAAGGACGTTAAACCCCCAAACACCCACTCACCCACCCTCTTCGCCGAGTCGCAGCTGTGTACTGACGACATGGAATTCATTCAGCGCAGCGCGTCCTCATGTACTGTTTTGCTTGTGTCTACACATGTATTGAAGTATTTTCCTTTTGTCAACAAGACCAAACAATCACTGTTTGGAAATGAGACACAGAAATCCTGTTTTACTATCTGCACGTGCCTGAAGGCCCCTTCTTTGTGTTTAAAAACGTCCTATCAAAATCTGTTCCCGGTTATGCCTGATGACGTTCTCTTACTCTGAAAGGGGAGCCGGGATAGCCGAATGGTAGAGCGTTGGACTTTCAATGCTCGGGTCGTGAGTTCGAATCTCGGCTGGGGCCAAATATTTGTGATGACCTTTTTCTCGTTGCCCCGTCTTTGATATCGCCCATACGTGGTGAAAAAGGACGTTGAACTCCCAAACACCCACCCACCCACCCTCATTCTAAAACGAATAGTTTCAGTTTTATTTCGAGGAGCTGAGCATAAAGTACGTTGTAACGTCATGCGCTAGATTTTGTTTATATTTTGTATTATTTCCTTGACAACGAACTTTCAGACGACCCCGACAGGTACAGTGCTGGAGTACTGCAACATCCGGGACATCGTTTCTCAGTTGGAGACGTCATCAGAGTTGGTTGCCAGGCAACAGGAGGTTACTCAGTTTAACCAGGTGCGTTCACGTCCTCAACAAGTTTAGATGACATCCAAAGAAATTGTGTTTATGTTCCCATTGATGTTTGTAACTTTCTGTTTGTTTGTTTGTTCACTTTGTACGTCACTATAGCCCTTGTTTGTGAAAATTGTGTGAGAGCGTGTGTGCGAGCATTTCTTCTTTCTTTTTTTTAAATACAAGAATCATACTAGAAGCTCAACATCTAAATATGTAAACGAACGGTGTCTGTCTGGGTGTGTATTCGTCATAATACCTAATTTAGAGTTCTCACATCGCGATCAGATTTGATGGCTGTGCTCAGGAGGACCCTGAGAAGAATGTGGCGAAGAAAAATCTCGGAAAATCGTCAGTTTATTGTCATTATCGACCTTTTCCACCTATGTTCAAAGCACCTCCTTTTTTATCCCACCGATTAATGGTCCAAGGGAAGTAACTCTATTCAGTAAGGCGACCCCATCGTAAGTTCTTATTACCTCCCATCGGGGGTTTTCTCGGCAAAGTCGGGTAATATGCTAAGTACGTGATAATTCAGCGAGGTAGAACTGCATAAATTTACTCCTTTTTTTTTTCTTTTTTTTTTTTTTTGCTGTATGCTGATCGCGTGACTCAGGCGAACCGCTGGAAAAAGCGTGGACTGTCCATGGTGCCAGTGAGATACCATATCGGAATCGAGCATCAGCACTTCAGCGTCCTCGTTTCCATCTACCACATGGACGGTACTATCGCCATACAACATGGCGGCATTGAGATGGGGCAGGGCATCAACACGAAGGTCTGTCAAAAGCGACACTCTCTAGTGTAACTCTTTTTGAAGAATTCTCTCTCTCTCTCTCTCTCTCCCTCTCCCTCTCCCTCTCTCTCTCTCTCTCTCTCTCTCTCTCTCTCTCTCTCTCTCTCTCTCCCTCTCCCTCTCTCTCTCTCGGGGAGCCGGGGTGGTCGAATGGTAGAGCGTTGGACTTCTAATGCTCGGGTCGTGAGTTCGATCCCGGCTGGGGCCAAATATTTGTGCTGGCTTTTTCATCGTTGCCCCGTCTTTGATATCACCCTCTCTCTCTCTCTCTCTCTCTCTCTCTCTCTCTCTCTCTCTCTCTCTCTGCATAAGAACGAAAACACTGACATACTAGATAACTACTGACAGTGAGTGAGACACATCTCTACAGCGTCTAGCGGGTGTTGTGTGCTGCACGAGAAGACTAGTCACTGCGATCTTTCTCGCTCAGTGTCAAAATGCAGACTGTGAATTCAGGCTGCCGTTTTGGCTTTTAAAAAGGGATTTTAGTCACGCTGAAAACTCCGTAACTGTGACAGAGTTGACTGTGCATTTTGCACAGTCGGGTATTTGTTGTTGTTGTTTGTTGTTGTTGTTGTTGTTGTTGTTGTTGTTGTTTTAAACACCGTTTGCGGCATTTTGTTGAGATTGACGACCTTTAAACTGCAGGTGGCCCAGGTGTGTGCATATGAGCTGGGAGTTCCGTTGTCTTTGATCCGCGTGAAGAGAAACACCACCATTGCCAACGCCAACTCCAAGGGAAGTAACGCTTCAACGGCCAGTGGCTTGAACTGTATGGTGAGTAGCTGCCTGCTTGCTCGCTTGCTTGGTGTATGGTTGATTTGCTGGTTAGTTCGTCGGCTGAATTCCCTCCTGCAGAACTTAATCCTTCGGTCAGCGTTCCTTTCGTGACTAGGCCCCTGTCAGTTGCATAGCTTCCACTTTCAATCAGAAACTGCTTAAACAGGGTATCATTCAAGTCCCGCCTGGAAACATATTCTTTACCTCCCAGTAGCCGTGCCATGACGTTCGTGTGTGTGTGTGTGTGTGCGTGCGTGCGTGCGTGCGTGCGTGCGTGCGTGCGTGCGTGCGTGCGTGCGTGCGTGCGTGCGTGCGTGAGAGAGAGAGAGAGAGGTGGGAGATGGACGGCGTCTTTGTTATTATTATACACTTTCACCGCGCGTCATGGGATGGGAGCAATTGTACATTCATTGAAACGTTAGTAGCTCAAACTGTTGTTTTTGTTTGCCTGTCTACACGTACTCGTGTAGGCCTCTCCACTCTGTAACGTTTCTTGGTGGTGAACCTTTTTGCCCAGGTAAGCACAACTACCGTCTTTTTTCTCTACAGGGTGTCATCCAGTGTTGCCAGATCCTGAAATCCCGCATGGACCCGATCCGCCAGAAGATGGACAAGCCAACGTGGCAACAACTTGTTGCAGAGTGCTACGCAGAAAACGTCGACCTCACTGTCCAGGCCTAGTAAGAGTTTTCGATAAACTACGTAATGCAGAAGTTAGTTAGTGAAATATTTGAGGCATTAACGCCGCACAAGCAACAAAGACTATTTCTCGGCTATACAAAGTCTTTCTCTGCCAAGTCCTTTTTACGTAAAAGTCTAACTTATTCCCTAGGTGCATGCGTGTTGTTGTTTTTGTGTGTGTGTGTGTGTGTGTGTGTGTGTGTGTGTGTGTGTGTGTGTGTGTGTGTGTGTGTGTTTTCTGTTCCACTACCCCTCCCGTTTGAAATGGAGGTCATTAGCATGCACACATGATGTATGTGCGTGCATGTGTACACGGGGTCGGACAGGCACCGCAAAAAAGTCGTTACATGAACTTGATTTTCGTCAAGGGAAACATCCCGGGGCGACAAACTGAACTACGTCCCTTGTTAAATGAGATACAATTGAAGGTATAGAGGATCAGATAAATAAGGTTTATACCGGCTGGAAAGTCTGCAGGACACTACGAGTCTAGTAGAGTCAGTAAATAATACGCAACTATTTTTTTGCGTCATTGTTGCAGTACTAACATTTATTAAGATCCTTTGTTCATTTCTACGGTGTCATGTGGAACCCTGTATTCTGATGATCAGTGAACCTGATCATCACGCACCCTGAGGGGCGGTCGGTGGTCTAGTGGTTAGGAGACTTGTCACCAATGCGAGATGTCAAGGGTTCGAGTCCCACTCGGGGCACAGAATTTTTCCTTGTCGTATGTGGCACCGTTCATTCGGGCCGATCGTCGGGGGTTCTCTCCGGGTACTCCGGCTTCCTCCTCCTCTGCTTTGGAAATGTTCAGCCCAGCAAATTGGAAAAAATAAATGCAATTCTAAGCTCCGAAATTTAAATAGCTGAGCTGACCCTTCGCACCACGTGATTGTAATGTGTTTATGTTTAGTGTGTGAGAGAATGCGTGTGATTCACGTGAGCGTGCGTGTTGGGTTCACTTCATGGCGCTTTGAGCCGATTCATGAAATTGGGTAAAGCGTCTATACAATTATTATTATTATTATTATTATTAACCTTCTTGGGGATTTTGTGTTATTATAATCATTATCCGTATTTTATGCGGAGACAGGTGTACATCAGGTATTACACATGTGAAAAACTGCTGAAGGGAAATTGTAATAAAGGATGATATTACTGAAGAGTTAGCTAATGTAGCGACTGGGGTACACTACAAGTAGGGGTACATTGAATGTTGTTGGTCTCAGTGTCAATAAAAAGAAGTCTCAATTAACTCTTTGACGACGGAGCGCAATTTCTGACACACGATTTCCTATAGGAAATCGTGTGTCAGAAATTGCGCTCCGTCGTCAAAGAGTTAAATTAAGCCGAGCCCTATGTTGTTGTTGTTGTTGTTGCTGCTGTTGCTGCTGTTGTTTGTTTTTTGTTTTTGTTTTTTTTTACAGTTTTGGTGGGTTGTTATCATGAACACTCACCAGGCATCGAAGAGCTTTGACACTGTACTGTTAATCGTGTTTCTAGCTTGCAGGAAATTTGATTTTTTGTTTTATTTCAAGCACTGATCCAGGTCCACCAGGATACTATAACGTGTACGCAGCCGCGGTCACTGAAGCGGAGGTGGATGTGTTGACGGGTCAGTCACAGATTGTCCGCACTGACATCCTGTATGACTGCGGCGAGAGGTAATGTATTGTTATAATTCTGGATCGTAAACGCTTTATTAAAACACAGGGCGAGGCGGTGTAACATGCGGGATGTACTTCCCACGCCCCTGCATAAACATGACCTAATTTTGCACGCTGGACGCTTCGTCCCCTTGTCTGATATACCCAGCTCATTGCGCCAGCGTCGCTCTTTCCTCAGTTTTTACAAACTTGCCGTGTTGTAGGTAGTGAAGGATTTTGCCTGTGGGTAAAGATGAGAACATGCAGGAGATGTTCCAGAACACTTTCCCCTGTGTTAGGAATGCCAAACATAAAATTCACTTAGCTCATTATTTTTGGGGGGAGAAAGGGGTTTGCCTGGACGCAAACCTCAAAACATTTACCCTGTTATCCAAATTGTTATCTTTACAGTCTGAGCCCTGATGTAGACATAGGGCAGATGGAAGGCGCTTTCATGATCGGCGTCGGCTATTTACTGAGTGAGAAGATGAAGTATGATTCTACAACAGGCGCTGTGTTGACGGATGGAACCTGGGTATGTTGTTATTACACAGGGCGAAAGGACAAACACTGAAGTGTAGGGAAAATCGTCCATTCACTTAATATACAAGTGAGAAAAGTCAAGGACAACCTCTCCAATGTACGTGTTGTTTGCAAATGGTCATGTTTGGTTAAGATCAGTGAAGATTTTGTGGAAATTTTGAACAATTTGAATGACTCTTTGCTGATCCAGCCTTTTCGTCCTTGACTTATTTTGATGACTTTAACTAATTCTAACCTAACAAAAGGCCTTTAGTGATTTTTTTTTTTTTTTTTGCTTCGTTTTTATGTTGTTTCCATAGTAATGGAAACAACATCATAGGACGGGCTAAATTTTCCACGTTCATGGGCAAGCATCTGTGGTACAAACGCACGTCACTGCCGATCTCCCGCAGAGACGATTATGCAAGTGTAACTCTGACAATGACGTAAGAAAACGTACGTTATCGATGCTGGCATGTATAGTGCGCCGAACGCACTTCTCCTCCTCAGTGAGTGCCGTCTGTGTGGATGTGTGTGCGTGTGTGTGTGAATTGTGTCCGGGCCCGTTTCTTCGAAAATACTTAACCGAATGGCTTCAAATTTGGGGTATCCAAATATATCAAAATGTTACATTAGAGGAACCAAGCGTGTGATGATTGCTTAAGTGATTTGGGAGTTATCGCCCTTTTGAGACAAGTTGGTTGTCTTTCGTGTACAGGCGTAATATTTATTTAAATCACTCAATTTTTTGGCAGTAGATAGCTTGAATACGGACTCTGAACAGAGTCACTTCTAGAAAATGGTCGCTCTTATAGTTTTCATGTAAACCGAGCCTGAGTTGACATTGCATGTGAACCCAGTTCAGATGCCTATTTCTCCGAAAATACTGAACCGATCGATTTCAAATTTGGGGTTTCTAAATGAATCAAGATTGTTGAATAGAAGGCCCGATCCAGGGTACGATTGCACACATGATTTGCGAGTTATCGCCCTTTTCAAAAAAAGTGGCTTTCTGGCGTTTAAAGGCGTAATATTTACCTAAACCACTCCATTTTTGGGACATAGATAGCGTGAGTACGGACTCTTAACTGAGTGAATTTTGGAGGTTGTCGCTTTTATACTTTTGGCGTAAGCCGTACCTGATGAAAGTGCTGGTGAACACACTTTAGATCTCAAAATCGCTCCTACTATACATAGATAATGAGCCATAAAAAATATACAAAAAAATTAGAAAAATTCACTGCAGCCGTTGTCGTCAGTTGACTCGAAAATTTGTACTCGAAGCACATTTCCTTTACACAAGCCACACGCCTCACAAACATCGCAGAAAAGGCACACGCGCACTGACGCAAAACTGTATCAGCGTCAGTTTGCCGACGTCATGTTTGATTGACGTGGGGGTGTGTCGTCACTTTTCGGAAGTTCTCTATTTGTAGACGGGAAAAGCGGGAGTTTCATTGATGTAGTGAGCTTTGTTTTTCCCACTGACTCTCACTCAATAGCATAGTAGAGTGAGAGAACACCACATAGGTCTCAATGGAGCACATGCACAAACGCGGCTCGCGCAAGTCTGCGTGCGTGCGTGCGTGCGTGCGTGCGCGCGCGCGTATGTCTGTGTGTGTCTGTGTGCGCGCGCGCGCAGCAGACATAACACATAGTGAAAAAACGTTCGCCGCGCAGACTTGTCTGTTAAACACATTGAGCCGGTATAAATTCGATCTTTACACTGCGCAGCAGCAACACTTCAATTTTCATGGGGCTGCTTTCATTGCAAGAATTGTATCCGAGTCAAAGTTATTACGTCAAATGTATTATGCGTCATCCCAATGAGGAAAACGTCATAGATTTCAAAGAAAACAACTTGACGTCTTCCAAAACCAAGATTGGTCTGACAAGCCCGGTCAGTTGTTTCCATTCAGAGAGAGAGAGAGAGAGAGAGAGTGTAGTGTGTGTGTGTGTGTGTGTGTGTGTGTGTGTGTGTGTGTGTGTGTGTGTGTGTGTGTGTGTGTGTCCTCCCGAATACATGGCATTACAAAAGAACGACCGTGACGACAGCAGGTGATTAAATGGAAACAACATATTGGGCTGGTCAGTGGCCATCTTGTTAAGATTTCTGATATGCGATTTTTTTATAATTGTATAGGACTACAAACCACCTATGCCAAAGAATCTGCCTGTGGACTTTCGCGTCGCTTTGTTGAAAAATGCACCCAACCCAGTTGGCGTCCTTGGTTCCAAAGGTGATTTTTCTCAGCATTGTAAACCCCACTCTCTCTCTCTCTCTCTCTCTCTCTCTCGTGCCGGCCTTTTTCTCGTTGCCCCGTCTTTGATATCACCCACACGGGGTGGAAAAGGACGTTAAACACCTACAAACCCACCCACCTACCTACCCCCCCCCCTCTCTCTCTCTCTCTCTCTCTGCATGACTGTGTTCTCTGGTTCTACATTTTATTCTTCGATTTTATTTGTTGTTTCTTTTCTTTGTCTTTTTAATCTTACTATTTGCTTTTCTCTAATCTTTTGTAGTATTAGCAACGGCAAGTTTGCAAACTGGCGTAATTTTTTCTGTCAAAACTTTTACCGTTGAAACATAAAGTTTCATCATCATCATCATCATCATCATCATCTCTCTCTCTCTCTCTCTCTCTCTCTCTCTCTCTCTCTCTCTCTCTCATATTTGTGATGGCCTTTTTTCTCGTTGCCCCGTCTTTGATATCACCCTTATGTGGTGGAAAAGGACGTTAAACCCCCAAACACCCACCCCACCCACCCTCTCTCTCTCTCTCAACGGCAAGTTTGTAAACTGACGAACTTCCTCTGTCGAAACTATTACCGTTGATAAATAAAGTTTCATCATCATCATCATCATCATCATCATCTCTCTCTCTCTCTCTCTCTCTCTCTCTCTCTCTCACCCGTTCAATACCCCCTTTCGTGACCTTTACAGCTCTGACGAACCGTAAGGTTGCTTTTCAAAACAGAGTGGGCGCATTTCGCAGGCATAATGTTCCATAAGGCTGGTGCGAAAAACATCGCTTGCCAAAAGATTTCAAACTGCGTTAGGGAATTTTGAGAAGCCTCTCGGACGACGACCGGAGCCCCCGGAGTTCGCGACGGTCGATAGGTGACGGGTGATGCCGAAGAGTATTGTGGAAGAGGTGTCCCTTTGGCATAATTATATATACTCACTAACACAGATTTTTTTTTTTTCCTGTCACTGAACAAGCATTGTGTTTCAGCGTCGGGAGAACCGCCAGCTGTGACGGCGTGTTCCACGCTGCTTGCCGTCAAACACGCCGTGGAAGCCGCACGTGCTGAGATTGGACAGGACACGTTCTTCCCGCTCAGTAAGGCACTGTACAGTTTCATTGTTATTTACAAGTGCAGCTTAGGAAAGGATCTTCCCACTCAATATTCTGCTCTACAATTTTATTCGACATTTACAAGTACAGCTGATAGGTATATATACTATAAACTGCCGATGCCTTGGTTTGATTATGCTCGACCCAACTCGTGGTTAGATGTTGAGAAGGTTGATCGAAGGGTGTGTGTGTGTGTGTGTGTGTGTGTGTGTGTGTGTGTGTGTGTGTGTGTGTGTTGGGGGGAGGGGGTGTAGGTTGTAGGTGTCTAAAGGTGTGTGTGGGGGGGGGGGGGGGTGAAGGGCTGTATGTCAGTACCACAGAAAGCCTTGGTAGAGCAGGAGGGGTGCACCTGTTGGGGTTTTCGGTTGTTGTTTTGTTTTGTTGGGGGATGGCAGTGTGTGTGTGTGTGTGTGTGTGTGTGTGTGTGTGTGTGTGTGTGTGTGTGTGTGTGTGTGTGTGTGTGTTGGGGGGGGGGGGGGTAGGTTTAACGTCTTCTGCCGATCGCCAGTGTGAATTTACAGAACAATGATACCAAAACTGGTATCACTTGTATGTTTCGACTAGATGAGCCCCCCCCCCCCCCCCCCCCCTCCCGACTTCACTCTGATAGAAGAGACAACAAGTAGTACTACGAACACTGAATATGAACTAATAATTTCCAAAAATTTCAGTGCGACTTTCAAACAAAAGCAACTTTGATTTTGTCTATATAGACTCTCCGGCATTGGCTGAGGACATCCAAACAGCCTGTATGATCGACGTCTCGCAGTTCACCCTTGGGCAGTGACTGTCACGCTCTCGTTGTCGTCCAACCGCAGAAACCTGTTTTGTTGTGACACGGCATTTCGATTTCCTGCTTCATCATCTCCTTCTTCGTCTTCATGTTTGTTCCCTTGTCTCTGCCTTCGATGCCTAGGTTGGTACAGTGCGTATGGTAACTCAGTCGCCAACGATTTTCGACGAGAACATGTTATGGAGCCACTTCTGTGAACCTGTTGCAGAGAGAAGATTATTCGGGAAGTTGTGACGTACTATATTTTATAACAGCCCGTGTTCTCTGCCTTTCTGTTTCTTCACAGCGTAAGTGAAATGATATTTTCACTGTTTGGTGTTGTTGTTGTTTGTTGTTGTTGGGTTTTTTAAAAACCTGACAAGCCCTTTTCAAGGATTGAAACTATTCCATAATAGCAGTTTGACGTCATGCACTGACGTCTTTTCCCCCCCTGTCTGGTGAAGGTGTTAGGAATACACGTCAGTTGCTGAACAAGATTACATTTCACACCACTGTCACTGTCACTGTTTTGAACCAACTGAGCCAGTGATAACTCTTTGCTTGGCTTTCATGTATCTACAGAACCTGTAGGAACAGGGAAATGTATGGCTATAATCAAAACGACGCCATATTTAAGATAAAAGAACACTCTGTGTGTAAGAAAAAAAAAAGCACCGACTTTACCCAGAAATCTCGTTCAAAGGTATTTCATACGAGTTGAAATTCAAGTTGACGGTAACGGTCAAGACAACCCTATCGCCTACCGTACTAAACACCACATGAAATACCTTTGGGTGGGGTTTCTGGGTAAAGTCGTTGCTCTGTTTTCCTTACACAAAAGGTGCGACCTCGACACTTCGCCACGAGACTGGGGTTACTATGCTCTTGGGTCTAGGGAGCTGTTCCACAGGCCTTTCGACTGACAGCAGCGCACGAATATAGAACTTTTATACGGACAAAATAATGACGTCGTCGGTTTCTTTGACAACCGGCCTGTGACTATTCTTTCACGGTGTTTGACTTTCTTCCCACGACCCATGAAGGAACTGATTCCTGTGTACCAGCCAGCGCGCAACTTGCGGTCTGCAAGTTCTCTCCGTCTGCGGCTCCCTTCAACTGACGACACCAGTAAGAAGAGGCACGGTGCACGGTCCTTCAAAAATGCGGCGCCAAAATTGTGGAACTCTCTCCCTGAGACAGTGAAGGAGGCAGTCAGCATCACCGCATTCCGGAAGCGCCTGAAGACTTATCTCTTCAGTGCCGCGCGCCAGTAATCATCTGCAGTTTTTTTTTTTTTTTTTTTCAACTATCTTTCCTTTCAAAACCTCTCCCTAAGCGCCGTGAGCACTCAGTTAGGGTGGAGCCGTGCGCTATATCAAGTCTCCATCATCATCATCACCATGGAGATGACATTAATTTGTGACGCTGAAAACTTCTACCTGTTGTTGTTGACGTCGTTGTTGTTGTTTTCTACTAACACAATATTACATGTCCTACGTCTTTCACATGAACAAGTGTTACACGTGTTAAATGACCTTCATCATAATTATTAGAATGTATGCAGTATTTCAGGACAGATGATTTTGAGATATGCGGAAGACACAAAACGTTCGATAGTTAATCGGAAATTATTATTATTGGGGCGGTCGGTGGTCTAGTGGTTAAGAGACCTGTCACCAATGCGAGAGGTCAGGGGTTCGAGTCCCACTCGGGGCAAAGAATTGTTCCTTCTCGCATGTGGCACCGTTCATTCGGGCCGATCGTCGGGGGTTCTCTCCGGGTACTCCGGCTTCCTCCCCCTCTGCTTTGGAAATGTTCAGCCCACCAAATTTGAAAAATAAATGCAATTCTGAATTCCGAAACTTAAATAGCTGAGCTGACCCTTCGCACCACGTGATTGTAATGTGTTTATGTCCGGTGTGTGAGAGATTGTGTGTGATTCACGTGAGCGTGCGTGTTGGGTTCAGTTCGCGGCGCTTTGAGCCGATTCAGGAAATTGGGTAAAGCGCCTATATAATGCTCATTATTATCATTATTTATTATTATTATTGATGATGAAATCGTACCCGTTTAATGCTAATGTTTGTGGCGATTGTTGCATATTAATACGAATACGAAGACTACAATACAGAACAGAAGTAAACTATGTTTGGCTTAAAAAAAAAAAAAAAAAGTTATATCAAGGATTTTCCGTAGAAATTCCTCGGTAATATCCCGGTCATGTTTTGTGTGTATAAGCGAGTTCCTCTGTAAATGCTGCAGTGGAGAATGTTTTGTTCCAGTACTCTTTGAAATAAATAAGAAATAAGAAATCAGTGTGGGCAGGGTGTTATCAGGGCGTTATCAAGATTCACGTGTGATGGTAGAAGGCGGTGATAAGTATACTGCGCAAGGTGGTCCGTATTTTGTAAGACCTGAACATGCACATTAGTTTAGTGGCTGGTTGGTTGGATGGCTGTTCTTTTTTTTCTGCCATATAGACGTGACAGGGTAAAGAACAGAACAGCAGGTTCCCAAGGAAAACAGGAATGGCCCCTGGGCGATTAGGCTGGGTTTTGTTTTCTTTTCTCTATCTTGTGTGTGTCTGCATAACAACTTTTCTTTCAGTGTACACAGCAATGGTCTTGTAGACGGCAATAGCGGTGGGGGTGGGGGGTTGGGAGTTGAACGTCCTTTTCCACCAGGTAAGCGTGATATCAAAGACGGGGCAACGAGGAAAAGGCCAGTACAAATATTTGGCCCCAGCCGGACGGCAATAGAACCGAGAATATTGACACACATTATTTGGCGTTTTGTTGCATGTTGCATGATTTACTCTCTCTCTCTCTCTCTCTCTCTCTCTCTCTCTCTCTCTCTCTCTCTCTCTCTCTCTCTCTCTCGCGCGCGCGCGCGCGAAGACTGAGAGAAAATTTGACATCGAGACGCATTTGTATTGCAGAGGTTTTGCGATACTTAATAATAAGAAGAAGAAGAAAAAGAAATTTCATTTGAATGTGATGTCTTTCCCTCATTAGAAGCTCCAGGCGCCAGTACAATAGGAGGAAAAAACAAAATTGACATTCAAGTAAGCATTTCTTGGCGCGCGCGCGCACACACACACACACACACACACACACACACACACACACACACACACACACTGACACGCCCACACACATGTAAAATTATACAACTAAAGTAAGACGCGCAACAGGTTAGTTAGTTAGCCACTAGGGGCCTAACACCGCTCAAGTAACAAAGACCATTTCGTGGCTAACACACAAGAGGACAATACAGATTTCTAAAGCAACAGAAGTAGCAACCACACAGTACAGCACAACCAGCGAGACAACTGGATGCTCAGTCGCTCAGAAAGAAGGTGCGCAAAAGATGAATCTTGAGGCCTACCTTGAAATCTGGCAGGGTTGGGGAATCCCGGAGAATTTCGGGCAGGATGCTGAAGACTTTGGGGCCAGAAAAAGAGAAAGAACGCCTACCAAATGTTTCCAACCGAATACGTGGGACAACAACAGAGGACTCGATTACCAATTTGAATGAAGTAAAGCATCAGGGGATCCTGTTACCGTTTGAATGAAGCAATGTTTCCCTGCCACCAAAAAATAAATAAATAAAATTTAAAAAAACTAAAAGCGAGGCTATGAATGACAGATGTGTCAAACTGACGTCATTTTGTAGACATAGAGACGACATAAATCAGGAGACTGCGTTATTGTTAATCTGACGTCATGACAACACACCTAAGAAAGGCTAGCCACTGTAACACTTCCGTCCAGCCTCTATCAAACATTCAAACGCCCTTCTTCTAGCGCAGATTTCACACCAAAGTGGCATTTTGAGAAAACAAAAATCCTCTCCGCTGGAAAGAACTGCACCAGAAAGCAATGTTTTCTTGATGATTGCGATTGTGCTGCTGTTTTGCTGGGTGATCCCTGACGGCTGGGCTCAGCGTCGTTTGGTCAGTACAAAGACATGTACAGACGATTATGACTGCCGAGAAAGCGGGGAGGATCTGTGTATAATGTGGGATTCCTACCAGGAAGTGTGTAAGTGCGCGTTCAACAGATACGTGAACGGCCCCAGATGTCTAGACAGAACTCCTCTTCAGACTCTTTCGAACTCAAATTGTACGAGGGACGAAGATTGTAGGGAGCCAAAGTACTCGGTATGCAAGGACGGCGTTTGCAGATGCACGGAGCACGGGTACCCGATAAACAACGGCATGGTTTGCTGGCCCGGTAAGTTAAGTGTCTTGAGTTTAGCTGTTTTGGAACGCGCACACAAGCACGCACGCACGCACGCACTCGCGCACATACACGTGCCTCATTTGGAACACACGCACACACACATACACCGCTCACTTACAAAACGCACGCGCGCACGCACACACAGACACACACTGACACACACACACAAACAGAGGGTGGCGTTCTGTCGAGAGAAATCCAACATACTATTGTATGAGATTGATGTCACACACATGATATGAAGTGAAGCTTTTCCCTTGTGCCATTTCGTTAGGCTCTAAATGGCTCAGGTGTTTATAATTTACAGTACCAATTTTTTTTCTATACATCACGCGACGTCCTTCGTCACCGTTCTGGCCCAGAGATCAAGGTCACATTGATGTTGGGCGACAGTTTGGGAAAGCGTTGATTTGACAGAATATTTGCTTTTTACACCACGATAGTTGATAACAATGCCCCTTTGAGTGAATTCTGTACAGGTAAATATCACAAGTAATGTTTTAACAACAAATAAATTATATTTAGTTAAAATAAATTCAATTAGTATTTGTTTAATGAATACGAAAAAAAAAAAAAAAAAAAAACACTCCCGCCAACCCTGGCTTTCCTCTCATTATCCGTTTTGTTTCCTGTATTTCCGATCTCAGAACACCTCCTGGGGAACTTATCGACAATAGGATGCGGCCAGCAGCCTCAGTCAAGAAAGAACAACTGCTCATCAGAGGCAGGTTTTAACACCACACACTGCGGACGGAGGTACGACAAATTCTGCGCGTGTAAGCCGGAGCACGCGGTCGCGAATGGAAAGTGTTTAGTATCACTGAGAGGCCGGAGCTCAGATTCAGTCCGTCTGCTGCCATCCTGGAGTTCGATCGTCTTCGTCACCTTGTTTGGCGCCGCGGTGGCTCGCCCGTGATACATGAACTTGTGGTGCAATGGTGTCTGTCTGAACCCTGTCGGCTCGCCAGTTGCGTCACGTTGACCTTCTTTGTGGTGCGATAGCGTTCGCTGAAAACCCCGAACCCTGGAGGCTTGTGATACATGTACTCATACTGACGTGTCTCGTGTTGCAATGGTGTCCGCTTAAACCCCGCCGTCGGCTTGCCTGTGATACATGTTCTCATATTAACCGGCTCTGTCGTGAACATTGTGGGTAAACGCCCTTGCTTTGTGATACGCTGTGCGGGGTGATACGTAGGTAAAAACATACTAGCTTGCTTGTATCTGACAAAGTTTAAGTATTTTATGCTTCTCATATACTCCGAGAGATTGGCGCACCGACTTGTAGCAGGTGAAGCTCGAAAAGTGGCGGTAAGTACAGTATTCAGTACAAGATTGCCACATTAGACTTCTGTCATTTTGACCAGTCACTTCCCCAGTACCTTTCTGATAAGCTCACCACGTACGAAACATCCCGCACTCTCCGCTCATCCTCAGAAAAGCTACTTAAGGTCCCCCGGGTCAGCCTCAAAACATTTGGCCAACGTTCTTTCAGTTATAGTGCCCCCCACGTTTGGAACTCCTTGCCATCTTCCCTGAGAAACATCCCTTCCCTCCTACAGTTTAAAGCAGAACTCAAAACACATCTTTTCAAACTAGCTTTTGATCTTTAAGTCCAAGTTAAACTCCACCGCCTGTATTGATGTGTATAAATGTGTGCGTGTGAATGTTGTGTGTGTGCGTGAGCAAAAGCGCATAATTGAGTGCTTTTCGAAGCAGAACCCCGCGCTCTACAAGTGTAATATATTAATAGTAGTAGTAGTAGTAGTAAGTGGGCATAATAATATGACCTGGCGAGATTTTAGTGTGCAAACTTCGATCGATCCTGAGGCCGATTGCTGGCGGCAGATTCTGGTTCTCAAACGCATCCACGCCGCTATTAATACGCTTTCTGATGATATCAAGAAGTTTGCACACTGAAATCTCGCCGATTTCGTCAGATTATGCCCATTTACCGCCATTTTTCGACATTTACCTGCTACACGTAGGTGCACCAATCTCTTAGAGTGCAGTACACTAATAAAGTATGCCGCGCAGACTTATACTTTGTCAGATACAAGCCTAAATAGCAAGCTGGTGTGTGTTCATCTGTGTATCCACCGCACAGCGTATCACAAACCGGGGAGCCGGGGTGGTCGAATGGTACAGCGTTGGACTTCTAATGCTCGGGTCGTGAGTTCGATCCCGGCTGGGGCCAAATATTGTGCTGGCTTTTTCATCGTTGCCCCGTCTTTGATATCACCCTGTGTGGTGGAAAAGGACGTTAAACCCCCAAACACCCAGCCACCCACCCGTATCACAAACCAAAGGCGTTTACCCACCCTGGTGCAGCGGCGTCCACACACCGGGACGGTTTGCCAGCTTGCCACGCGGCATGAGCCAGTCACCGATCAGCACATGTCGTATATCAAATTGTGTTTTTGGGAAACGTTTGTATGCTACCGTAAATGTGACCCTCCACTACACAATGAGTCTTCTTGTGCTATTTGTTCATGTTATAAGACGACTCATTTCGTGGTGGACGGTCACAAATATAAACCATGTGTTCGCTTTCAGAAATTCAACATGCAAAGTGAAATGTCTCCCCCCCCCCCCCCTCAACTCTCTCTCTCTCTCTCTCTCTCTCTCTCTCTCTCTCTCTCTCTCTCTCTCTCTCTGTGTAGTAAAATGAATTTTGTTGTTGTTGTTGTTTCTGTTGCTGTTGCTTTTCCTTTTCTTATTGTTTGTGGATGTTTGAACAAATTCACAGCTGGAGTGTTGGAGGGAGTGAATTTAGGACGCGGGATTGCTAAATATCATTACAGCATGCTCTAGCATAGTAAACAGTTGCAAAACACATAAGTACGCACGAATCAGGTTAAGTTAGGCCACTATACGGCGAAGACAACCACGAGTAAGCCTGCAAGTCATAGAGATATGAAATGAAATGAAATGAAGCTTTATTTTCCAGCGGTGGAAGTTTTTGGTCCGCAAACCAGTATTACAACTTGCCGTTGCTACAACTACAAAGGATAAAAAGTATACACTCATAAAGACAGCAACAAACACAAAGGGTGATAATAATAAAGCAAAGAGCGGGTGACGCACGCGCACCCACTCACAAACACGATAGTAGCTGATATTACAGGGGAGAGAGAGAGAGAGAGAGCATGTAGGCCTATTAGAGAATGCCATGGAAACGTTTTCCAACGTATTGTAAATAGCTTTTGTACCTGTCGTTGGTCACACTACAAACGGAAGCTGTAAAGATTGGACTTAATAAACGGAGACAAAGAGAGAAGGGGGGGGGGTGTAAGTGGGTGGGTGTTTGGGAGTTTAACGTCCTTTTCCACCACATAAGGGTGATATCAAAAACGGGGCAACGAGAAAAAGGCCAGCACAAATATTTGGCCCCAGCCGGGATTCGAACTTACAACCCGAGCCGAGCACTGAAAGTCCAACGCTCTACCATTCGGCCACCCCGGCTCCCCGAAAGAGAGAGAGAGAGAGAGTTTGTCATCGGCGTCCCAATCAAAAATCAATGTGGTATGTCATGTGATTACAAGGAACACGACGACACAGGGCTTGCTTGATCCAAGAAATCATGGAGTTGATGACCACGGCGGAAGTGACGTCGTGAGAATGCAGGAGATGAGCAAGATGGTGGAAATCTGAAGGTGGCTGGCTCCCGCTAAAGAAAGAAAGAAAGAAAAAAGTCGGTTGCCAAAATCAAAACATACATAAATACGATAAAATACATATTTAAACGCGAAATTTGGATAGTACAACGGGTACTATCAAAGATTCTGTAACACACATTGGCGTGCAATGATTCCCAAAATGGATCACAGGTTTCCCATCAACTGGCAAATGTTAATAATAATAATAATAATCGCATTAATATAGGCGCTTTATCCCAAATATTTTGGCTCAAAGCGCCGCGAGCTAAACCCAACACGCACGCTCACGTGAATCACACGCATTCTCTCACACACAGGACATAAACGTATTACAATCACGTGGTGCGAAGGGTCAGCTCAGCTATTTAAATTTCGGAATTTAGATATGCATTTATTTTTCAAACTTGGTGGGCTGAAAATTTCCAAAGCAGAGGGGGAGGAAGCCGGAGTACCCGGAGAGAACCCCCGACGATCGGCCCGAATGAACGGTGCTACATACGAGAAGGAAAAATTCTTTGCCCCTGACCTCTCGCATTGGTGACAAGTCTCTTAACCACTAGACCACCGACCGCCCCATGTTTCCTATGGTACCTTCTCAGTGTGGACAGTTCCCTCCTGACTTCACTCTTATATCGATATCGTGATGAAAGCATTTCCTTACAAATCTCAAATGATTTGTTTTTGTTTATATTTGTAATTTTATGTTGTTGTTTGTTTCTGTTTTGTTTTGTTTTTTGCCGTGAGACTTAACATTCTTGCCATCGACACTTGTAATTAGATGAAAAAGATCTTGAATATCCGAACTGTTATTACTATACAAAGAACTCTAATAAATAAAAAAAATCTATACTAAGGAGTATTGTTTTTAGTGATTACAGAATCAAACTCTTCTCTGCGCATTTTATGATGAAATGCTCACATTTTCTGCACGTCCCGGACTGGTCCTTGGAGAAGCCTCCCTTGCACTCGCAGACTTTGACTCCGCCATTTTGGCGGCACGTAGTGTTCTCCACACACTGTGACGTCATTGTGCATTTAGCGCCCGCCTTCAGTTCTGCAAATTGCAAAAAATATTACTGTTGTACTGTAACATAAAGTTATTATTCACAGAAAAGCCTGTCGGGGAATGTAACGTTGTAATGAACTGTAAAGTTGTTGCTATGAAGTCCATCAATCAACAACAACAACAAAACAACATCAACAACAAATCAGGTCAGGGACTTTGCTGTTTAGAGATAATCATCAAATGGCATCAGCTACCTCCATTTCTTATTTTACCTAAACTACACGGGTTCCTGCTCGCAATGTTTTCTCGATGTTTTTGATGAATTGTGAAATGAAAGGACGTAACATGTATCATTTCATCCATATATACTGAAACAACTTATGAGACTTGTCGATATAGGCCAAGGCCTAAACCACAGTAAATGTATCGGGTATTTCGACTTACTACAAACACCGTCCATGCAAACTGTTCCTGTTTTACAGCGGTCGGCACCAGTCGCACAGCTCTCTCCCACATCTTGTTCTGAAATACAGGCGATATGACATCAAGAGTGGTTCCTTGCAATTCGTCATTCGTTGATTTCATTTCTTGTTTAAGCCTTACGTGGTGGAAAAGGACGTTAAACACCCACCCACCCACCTCCTTGTTTGAGCCCTGTGACCCACGCTACCTCAGCATCCTACTCCATGAATGCATAAACATATAACGTGACTTAGTTAACACCACAGAAGAAGTTTTGGTGGCACAACAGGAATTGTTAAAACTTTTTTTTTTTCGCTTTTCCCCCTGCTGCTGCTGCCACATCTCTTTCCTAGCTCCAGTGGTGTAACGTTCCTCCCAAGTCATGGCTGGAATCCACAGAGAGCTGTGGAAGCTGGGGCAATTTTAATTGTGAATGGTTATGAGGATGGGGATGATGGTATAATGATGCTATGTGGTGAATGTGGTTTAAGACTGCCCGACAGGGACACTTTCCACGCTTCCTGTCATAAATATCCCGGCGTTGACCAGGCCCGTGAACTACGGCACCTACGGTGCCGGCCGCGTAATCATCCACATCATGAGATGTGTCATAACAAGAGAAGCACCCTCAATGTCGCACCCGTGAAGTAGGTGAGTCTCGACTGTGTGGCAACAGCCTCCCCACTGGGCCCATGGCAGATCCGTTCTGGGTGAGAGCCGACCTACGTAGGAAAAATCCCGCTTGCCTCGGTTGAGATTCAAACCCAGGTGTCCGGATCCATGGTCCGAAGTGCTAACCACAACATTACGGGGGCCGGTTTAACATTAAATTTTATTCATGCATGCATGCGACACAAAATAGATGGTATTGTATCATGTCTTAATAACATGCCTAAATATTAATATGCCGGGACGTTAGTTATGTCACTAACTGTATATTTTAGAAAAAGGTTATTTTATGTTCTCTTTATTCGTGCGATTTAATAAAGTTACGTCTTACTGCAGACTCCTTGGTCACATGTGGTTCCTGAACCACACTGGTTGTTGCCGTTGCAACGTTCTCCATATGGAAGCCCTGTGATTAAAAGTCAAATGAATAGGCTAGTAAAATCGGAGCTAAGCCTAAGGTAGACAAAACTGAAAACAGGCCGGGAAAGTATCCGTGCATCCCTAGTACTAGATTAACCACTTACGCCAGGAGGAGAGGTGTTGATGTTGTTGCTGTTGTTGCTGTTGTGTTAATGACTACCCTCCTTCTAAAAATCATGACAATTGCCATTTCGTTTAGCTCTCGCATATGTTTCCCCCAAGATAAAACTTACGATTTATTTGGTTAGTGACTTTGTAACATGAAAGAAGAAGGCAAAAAAAAAAAAGAAAAAAGACTGAACTCGCTTTTAGTACTGCACTTGCACTTTTCTCTGTAAGCAAATAATGGGCATGTTGTGTGTGTTAACTGACAAAATGTATGACTTTCTACATAGACAACGCTATTATGCTTGGACTGTAGTGACGTAAAGTACTGAAACATGAGATACATGCGGACCTCCGTCAGTGAACGGATGGTTGTCCCGTAGAGTGCAGTGAAATAACAATTCTCCAGCATGGGGGACAATCTTAATGCATAGATCGAATGAAAAGACATCACCAGATGGGACAGTAAGGGGAGGGGGGGGGGTGAAGCATTAATACTACGAGAGAGAGAGAGAGAGAGAGAGAGAAGAAGAAGAAGAAGCACAGTAGAGTGTATGGACTCACTGCAAAAGCCATTCTCACAACTGGTCCCAGGCGCACACAGGGTAGAGAAAGAACCCGCACAGCTACCTCCTGCAGTCAGTTCTGCCACCAATCAATCAACAAGTCAAGAAGTGGCTAAATCCAACTCTTGTTTACGCCAGCTTTTAAAATAACGAATAGCATTTTTTCCCAAACTTTTCTTTCTCTATACTAATTATATTTCTAGGGTACAGACTACAGTTTTGGTTTCTTCAAATGTATACGGTTTTTTTTTTTTTTTTTACAAGTCGTGAAACAGTTTTGTATCTGAGAGGACGTGAAACGTATACGCCCCCCATCTACCCCCTCCCCCCCCCCCCCCCCCCCACCAAAACACACACACACACACACACACACACACACACACACACACACACACACACACACACACACACACACTCACACACACACACACACACACACACACACACACACACACACACACACACACACACACACTCACTCACACACAGCCGGGGTGGTCGAATGGTAGAGCGTTGGACTTCTAATTCTCGGGTCGTGAGTTCGATCCCGGCTGGAGCCAAATATTTGTGCTGGCTTTTTCATCGTTGCCCCGTCCTTGATATCACCCTATGTGGTGGAAAAGGACGTTAAACTCCAAAACACCCTCCCACCCCCCACTCACTCACACACACACACACACACACACACACACACACACACACACACACACACACACACACACAAAGTGCGACTTACTGCACTGGATTGGACTTGACTTTGTGTCGCAAATTGTTCCAGTTTTACAATCGTTCGGAAAAAACTGGCATGTTCCACCAGGCGGTAGTTCTGGCGCACAAAAAGACAAGTTTCGAAATCAGCAGACTTGGCTACAAAGGAAAAAAAAAACCCAATAAAACGCTACTGTATTCGGGTGCATAAACGCCACTACCAACGACAACATTTTCAGCCTTTAGATATTTAACAAACAGGCGATACTTCTGGAATAAAGCTCACACTCACACCTACATTACTATTCTGTGTGTGTGTGTGTGTGTGTGTGTGTGTGTGTGTGTGTGTGTGTGTGTGTGTGTGTGTGTGTGTGTGTGTATGTGTGTGTGTGTGTGTGTGTGTGTGTGTGTGTGTGTGTGTGTGTGTATGTGTGTGTGTGTGTGTGTGTGTGTGTGTGTGTGTGTGTGTGTGTGTGTGTGTGTGTGTGGAGAGAGAGAGAGAGAGAGAGAGAGAGAGACTTATACTTACTGCAGAAATTATTTTCACACTCAAGATCAGCATCACAAGTACCACCACACTGGTCGCCAGGTCTAGTGTCCTGAGCAACCACAGAACCTGTCAAAAATACTAGTTTATTGTTTTAGCCCCAATATCATCTATATGGTCGGTATTAGCTATTATCTCATTCATTTTGGGTAGAGACTTCATTTGTGAATGTAACTGAATTTCATAATTACGAACTTGGTGTGTTGTTTTGTTTCTTGGTCAAATGAATGAAGGCGAGAGCACAATACAATACAATACAAATTTTGTGTTAATGTAGGGCCTGGGCGTCCAAAAACAAACAAACCAACCAACAAACAACAAACACACAAACAGACAACCACAACAGCAATAACAAAACTTATATATATTCTCTCCCTACAGACTTTGGACCCTTTGAGATACGAACCAGCAACCCTCTCATGCAGGTTCACACGCTCATCCACATGGAACTATCGTGGTGTCGCGGAACTAAACGGTATCTCAGGAAAACCGACTTTACAATAAGGGTCCGCGCGCGCGCGCGCGCACACACACACACACACACACACACACACACACACACACACACACACACACACACACACACAGAGTCAGTATGAGTTTTATTCATTCTCATAGTTCAGTCTCACCGACAGTCACTGTATCATTATGCAATTACAAAAGCAGTACACCATAAGTTGAGTGAGGAGGACGCGGTGAAAGCATCTACCGGCTAGCTACAAGTGCAAAGCGTAATGTCCGGTACAGTCAGAGGAGGGATTGCCGGGGCTAGTTCACACACACACACATACACAAGCTGACGCATGTAATGTCATAAATGTGCTGCTTAAGAGGAGCCAGTAATATCGTCACACGTGTTATATGCATACATAAATTTCGTCTTTATTGTTCAGTTGCGCACTGAAGTCTTTGGTGGAGGGCCCAATTACTCCAGAAAACGTGTCCAATATTACTGTTTCGAGGCATTTTTGCAAGTGAAGAAAACTCTTCACAAGAGGTCTTAGCTATGACTAAACATGAATGGAGTTTCCGATGAAGCAAAATGAACAAGAACATCAAACAGCTCAATGTTCTTTATTGCTGTGTCAGCTTTATAGCTTTTTGTTCCCCGTCCGGTCATTTGGTGCAAGGCAAACAGTGTCCGATTAATCCTGAATCTTTATGAAACCAGACATCCTAAAAAAGATTAGCGTCTGTGTTTCACTTTTCTTTGACTGATCTTCTTCTTCTTCTGCTTCTGGGTTCAAGTGTAGCACAGCCGTGGTTGTCAGATCAAATCATTTTTTTTAAAATTATTTAACAGGACATTTTCCTGTACATATCACGGACGAATCCGAAAATCTACCTCAGCCCTGAGATAGCAAGCGGGCTGTTCCTAACCTGTGCTGTGCAGCAGGGAGCACGTGATTTTTGGGCTTGTTCCCGATACTGTGCAGGTTGCTTGCATTCAACACGCCAGAGATTTGCCCAAGATCGTTCGTGTTTGCCATATCTGACTAATCAAAATCATTGAATGCACGTAGGCCTACACTCTTCACTAAGAGTTCACTCTACGTGTTTACTTTCACTGAAAATAAGACGCAAGTTGGTTCCCAGTACAGTATGTGTGATGCAAGGTGCCTTCAAATGCTTCAGGAGCTTGACACTGACAATTCTAATGGCCCACCGTCCAACATTATTTATTAGGTTTCAGAGAAGACAACCTTTTGATCACATGAGCTCTTCAGTGCGTCCTACACTGAAAATATAATCTTAATGGTGATACTGCTGTCAATACTGTATGTTTTACATAGAGAAACTTTTGTTTATGAAACACTTGTACTCGTGAATGTGTTTTACGCCGAAAATAGTCTATATTCAGGTTAGTACAGCTTTAAACGCAAGATGCTGGGGGGGGGGGGGTTGCTGGTCATGTGAACGAGAGCTATCAGTCACCCGTGCTGCGTTAATATGGCAGACGCTGTGCGTTTCGGCTTGTTTCTGCCGGAAGTCAGCCCATGTGATACTGTAACAGTTCTTGTGTCTAAGCTTTGAAATGCTGGACACAACCCAACAAGTTCCGAAACAACTTTTTAGCGTAATAAGGCCGGGCAGTGTACGCTTTGATAAATCCCGAGAATTTATCAATGACATTATTAAAACAAGTAATAAAATTGCTGTACTTACCTGGGCTCAGGCTGTGTAGTGCGACGAAAATCGCGGCAGCAACAGACAAACCTTCCATCTTGATTATCACCACATGGAATGTTCCACCTCCGCTTGCCCTAGTACTAAGTTCTCGTGACGATTACAACGTGGGCCGAAGGTTTGATTTTGGGACCAAGTATTTTCCCAGAAAGAGGTTCGTGTTACTGAAGACTTTCTGGGTTCCACCTCCGCTTGCTCCAGTAGTAAGTTCTCGTGATGAGTACAACGTGGGCCGAAGGCTTGGTCTTGGGGCCAAGTATTTTCTCAGAAAGAGCTTTGTGTTACTGAAGACTTTCTGGGTTCCACCTCCGCTTGCTCCAGTAGTAAGTTCTCGTGATGAGTACAACGTGGGCCGAAGGCTTGGTCTTGGGGCCAAGTATTTTCTCAGAAAGAGCTTTGTGTTACTGAAGACTTTCTGTGTTCATGAACAGAAGCTTTGTGGCGGTGTGTGTCCTCTAGCTCAGTGCAAGCAGAGCGTGGAGGTCGCGGAATGACGTAGTTCCTTTTTGTAAAGACGCCGTTGCATTACGGACATCGACTGACCAATCGGGTGATAGGCAAGTTCGATGTGCACGCTCGAGTACCTCATGTTGCTGTGACCGTCTCCGCGAGGTAAGGGTGAGTGAGTGAGATTTAAAGCCGCGCAAGCCACAAAGACTAATTCTCCGCGAGGTAAACAATATTGCCGATACGCCTCTCACGGAGAATGGGTGGGTGGGTGTTCGGGAGTTTCACGTCCGCTTACGGAAAAGATTTCGCAAAACGCACATTGTGTTGCACAGTTGCTGGCAGTGTTCAGTGGACAAAAAAGACAAGTTTTGATTTCAGTTGTCAAGTGTCTTCTGGAACCCAAGTGTCTCCTGGATCCAACAGTTTAACTCTTTAAGAGCCCGAGCCACGTACACTGCCACCCCCTTCCCACTATATGATGAGATTTTTTTCTGCCACAACTCTTTGCCGGCTCCAGTGGTGTTCCTCCCTGGTATGGGTGAAATCCACGGAGGGCTCGGAAGTTGGGGCAATTTTTATTATGCATGATGATGGAGATGAGGATGATGGTAAGATGATGCTATGGAGGTCCGTGTGGTTTGGGACTGCGGGACAGGGCGGCATTCCACGCTTCCTGTCATATATATCCCGGCTTCAACCAGGCCCGGGAACTCCGGCACCTGCGGTGCCGGCCGTGTAATCATCCACATCATAAGACGTGTCATACCAAGGGAAGCACCCCCAAAGTCGCACCCGTGAAGTGGGTGAATCTCGGCTGTGTGGCAACAGCCTCCTCATTGGGCCCATAGCACACCCGCTCTGGGTAGGAGCCGACCTAGGTAGGAAAAATGCCGCTGGCCTCGGCTGGGACTCGATCCCGGGTCTCCCGGTCCATAGTCCGAAGTGCTAACCACTACATTGCGGGGGCCGGATATATGATGATAATTATTTGTGAAAAAGAACAAGCCACTGCGCAACAATAGGATCCACTTCAAGCCACTAAATTACGCAAGGGCGTCCCCCGCTAGGCTCGAGACCACACTGCAGATTGCATAACAGTGGCTGCAGACAGGGGTATTCCTCCTACAGGGTTGGTGGGTGTTTGGGGGTTTAACGTCCTTTTCCACCACATACGGGTGATATCAAAGACGGGCCAACGGTGAAAAAGCCAGTACAAATATTTGGCCCCAGCCGGGATTCGAACTCACTACCCGAGCATCAGAAGTCCAACACTCTACCATTCGGCCACCGCGGCTCCCCTCCTCATACCGACTGTGAGTACGAAACCGGAGATATCATGTTCCTACATGGTTTGGCGCGTACTTGGTTTCGTTGTTGTGCAATTTAGTGTCAGCCGTACGGTTTCAACAAATTCACAGGCACGATGTCAATATTATGCCGATGTTCGTTTGTCAGAATGGTGATTGAATAAGGCTTCTTTGTGTCACTGAAGTGATCAATACTGTTTGAATGCTTCCTGGGGTAACGTACGTACGTCGGTGTGGGTTTAGTCAGTATGCATGTGCCATATCGATCCCCCCTCCCCCATCTCTCTTTCTCTCTCCCTCTGCATGCGTGCGTGCGTGCGTGTGTGTGTGTGTGTGTGTGTGTGTGTGTGTGTGTGTGTGTGTGTGTGTGTGTGTGTGTGTGTGTGTGTGTGTGTGTGTGTGTGTGTGTGTAGAAAATTGATCTCCCGACCAGCGTGTTATGGAATCAGGTCAGAGTAAAATAACAAACCACCATTAGATATTCCGAACTGGGGTTGGATGCTGATACTGCCAATACAGTTTGTCAAACATACATATGACATCAAGACATCATTCACCAGAAAATAATTTAATGATCAACAATATCTTACAAAGCCACGAGAGAATCGACGACATCAAAGAATGAGTGATAAGCACGATTTGCTGCTTGTCAAGATCACACGCATTCGTTAATCAAAATAATGTTAATAATAATAATAATAATAATAATAAACTGACAACATCACGATGTACAGTAAAACAACAAAGCAACAATCGTGCACAGAGTCTGTGGAATTAACATCATATAATTTTTTTAAATAGTTTTCGTACTTTTCCAAAAAAAAAAGTCTAACTTTTAAAAGCAGAATGAATAAAGCATCAACAGTATATAACAAACACGGTGCCTCGAGTCAAACAGGCTTCCTGTCTTGTAACATGAATCGTGAGATCATGCAGTCACAAGGATCAGCAACATCATCAACAACGATAATCATTGACACGCAGCACACATAAAAATATCCACTCAAAAGGAAACTATGGGTTTGTTAATTATTGTGTTTAGAATCGACAACGTTTAATACTGAAGAATGGTTTGGTAGTTTCTGCAGGAAATGTTTCTAATTAAACATATCAATCCCAAAATTGTCCTCGAAAGAGTTGGGAAGGTGAGAGATGAGGAAGCAAATAAAAATAATGTGAGCGAAGGGAAGGGGAAGGGGGGGGGGGTAGTTGGAGCATATCGTAGTTGCGTAGGATTCTACGCCCGTAATATTATGCTATTCGGAAAATAGCACCAATTAAATAGAAATAAAAAACGCTTGAATACTACAGTGAGCAAAGCGAAAACTGAGCCAACAAACAAACAAACAATGTGACACGCAAATGCAATATACCTCGGAGCCAAACTCGCCAAGACAGTGCCACTGAACGACAGGCATTCGTGGAGAGGGAGGGGCGGGATGTGTGAAGGGGGACGGGGATTTGGGGGTTGGGGGAAGCACGGGGTGAGGAGGGGCGTATAGTGCAAATCTCAAAAGCTTACATTATGATAAGTAAGAGCCACACAACCTATTTACACAACATAGGTATGTGTATATACAGAAAGGTGGTGTGTACGGTGATTGTGTGAACCGTGGAAGATGGGACATAACTGCGTCAGTCAGAGATCACTTCAAGACCAGTTACTTCCCTTGGTCCTTCCACAGCTTACAGACTAATTCATTGCAAAGAGCTGTTGGGATGTACGTACTACTGCTTCTGCTGGGAGGAACATTTGTATGTTCTTCTTCACTTTTCGTGTTTCGTTTTAGGTTGTATGTTTTGTTGTACATACAAAAATGGATGTGTTTGTGTGTACAGATTTGTTCATGTATGACTATGTACGATTGTATTTTCTGGACATGTATGGGGGAGCCGGGGTGGTCGAATGGTAGAGCGTTGGACTTCTAATGCTCGGGGCGTGAGTTCGATCCCCGCTGGGGCCAAATATTTGTGCTGGCTTTTTCATCGTTGCCCCGTCTTTGATATCACCCTATGTGGTGGAAAGGGACGTTAAACCCCGAAACACCCACCCACCCATCCTCTGGACATGTATGTCTGTGTATGAACATATATTTAAAAAAAAAAAATAGGACAGAACGGACCACACGATACAAAATGCAAAATAGAAAAAAAACCTATATGAATTATATAATCACATGTGTTATTAAAAATATCCAATTGCTAGGCCGCCATCGGCACTATTCAAGTGGCGTCATGTCCGGCCTGGACAACTGACGTCACAATGACATATGGAGATATCTCTATAAGTCATTGGTCTGTCACGGTATAGACTTCTGCTGCAATTGTAATTTCGCGACAATTCGGCCACACAACCGTCATCAACTTCTTTTCCGTCCTTTTTCTTCATGATCCCAAAACCACCCTTGCTCTCTAAACTCTAATCTGAAGGAACTACAAGAAGAATCTATTTATAGGCACGAGAAACCAGGCATACTTTGTACGTTGTGGTCTTTTCCAGACACTACTAAGGAGTGGTCTAATATGTGAGTGGCTGAGAAAATGTTGAGGCCCTCTCAGAGAAAGGCGTACTCCCCAAAAGATTTTAGACTTACTGACAATAACAATAGTCAATATCAAAATATAATCACCATAATCATATAATCAAAATCAGACTGAACTTGATTGTAGCTTCACAGGAGTTTGTGTCACGCACTTCACAAGAGCAGGATCTGCCACAGAGCATGAGAGAGAGAGAGAGAGAGAGGACAACTTGTGTATCGCTGGATCTCTTTTTCCTTCTCGTATGTGGCACCGTTCATTCGGGCCGATCGTCGGGGTTCTCTCCGGGTACTCCGGCTTCCTCCCCCTCTGCTATGGAAATATTCAGCCCACCAAATTTGAAAAATAAATGCAGTTCTAAATTCCAAAATTTAAATAGCTGAGCTGACCCTTCGCACCACGTGATTGTAATGTGTTTAAGTCCAGTGTGTGAGAGAATGCGTGTGATTCACGTGAGCGTGCGTGTTGGGTTCAGTTCGCGGCGCTTTGAGCCGATTCATGAAATTGGGTAAAGCGCCTATACAATATTCATTATTATTATTATTATGTGCTAGATGATCACCGCTGCACTTTTGTGGTTCAGCAAAGTACACGACGATATCATTCTCATTGATCAAAGTAACTTTTGACTGTCTACGACATAATGAGACGCATTGCACCTGACCTCATTAGCGCTGACAGCCGAAAATTAGCAGATGCGGCTGGTTTGGTCGATGTTGTGATTTCATTTGATTTTGACTCTTAGGCATTTTTCTGTCATGAATCTTGCATTATCTTATTCAGAATTGCATGAAGCTGGCTGATACTTATTGCTAATGAAACTTCCAGTGACATGGTTTCTTCAAGTCCGTTCTCATTTTCAGGAAAATCATAATCTGTGGTGGGTTGGGGCGGGGGGGGGGGGGGTGTTACCTGTCTAAGAATTATTTTAACTTTGCCCCCTCCCCCCCCCCCAAAAAAAAAAAATCATCCATAAAATATATACCATGGAGAAAGAAAACTTCTTGTACTTGTTGTTGATGGCATCAATGCCTCAAGGTACCAAAAATGTGCTATAGGACTCTTCTTGAGGTGCACGGTCACATTTCAGAAAACTATGACCGTAACGGAAGTGACATCATGAAGATCCAGGCGAAGAGCAAGATGCTGGAAATCTGCAGGCGGCTGGCGGCCGCTGAAAAAAAAAATCAAAACATACTCAGCTATGATACAGAACCGAGGAGAGATGGCACCGCTTCTCGACTTTTACAGGCTACTCCTGTCAACTCACGATGGAATTGTCAGCATTCAAACAAAAGGAAAAGTCCAAATTTGTGGTAAAAAAAATGTTTGTTTGTTTGTTTCTTTGATTGTTTGTTCTGTGTTTTTTTTTTTTTTTTTTTGTTGTTTTTTGGGGGGTGTTGTTTTTGTTTTTGTTGTTCTCGTTTTTGTTGTTTTTTTTAAATTGTTTTTTGTTGTTGTTTATGCTTGTTTGTTTGTTGTTGTTGTTGTTTTGTGTGTGTGTGTGTGTGTGTGTGTGTGTGTGTGTGTGTGTGTGTGTGTGTGTGTGTGTGTGTGTTGGTTTTTTTTTGGGGGGGGGGGGAGGGGGGAGGGAACCCCTCGACCTCCCCCCACCCCAACCCCACCCGTCTATCCGCCCCTGACTACCCTTCGCACGTCACTCTTATTCAGTCACTGGCAATGCCATTAATTTACAAGCGACACACTACTAACTTGAGATACATGTATTAATTTACAAGCGACACACTACTAACTTGAGATACATGTATTAATTTACAAGCGACACACTACTAACTTGAGATTAAACGAGTACCATGTTGTAGGACACTGAAAACACTGGGCATTGAAAAAAATCTCTCTCTCTCTTTTTTTCCTTCTTTTGAAATGCTGTTCAAGGAATAGAAATATCATTTTGAAAGTGATGTACGAAAGTGCTTACACTTTGCACACATCCCGGACTGGTCCTTGGAGTAACCTCGATCACACACGCAGACGCGCTGAGTACATGTTGCGTTTCCTACGCACTGTGACGCCCCTGTGCACGTCTCGTCCACCTTCAGTTCTGCAAAATTACCATAACTGCCGGTTCCATAGGCTCACGCCACATATAATTATTTCTACAGATCTGTGCTACCGAGGAGCGCTTACTGTAAACTAATTTATGCAAGCATTTACAAGCCTAACGCTAGCACACCAGCTTGTACAAATTTGTAGACACATGATTATCACTTTAGTACGTTTCTACACCTGTGGCAAATCTCAAGGTTTGTTAAGCTTAGATTACCAGAATATTACCCCTCTCTCGTTGGTCATGAGCCAGTCGTTTTGGACCGGCTAATTCATCTTTGCTTATTAATTAAGCCAACTTACGTTTCGGAACAGTTTCGCTCGTGCGTGCGGGAGCCGGGTTGGCCGAATGGTAGAGCGTTGGACTTCTAACGCTCGGGTCGTGAGTTCGTATCCCGGCTGGGGCCAAATATTTGTGCTGGCTTTTTCATCGTTGCCCCGTCTTTGATATCACCCTTACGTGGTGGAAAAGGACGTTAAACCCCCAAACACCCACCCACCCTCGCTCGTGCGTGCGCCTGTAACGCTCGAATATTCTATCTTGATGATTAGTACAGCTCGTAATGCGATACGATATTGTTTACACTTTGCGCGAGGGGTCGAACATTGAAATTCTGCAACTGTTGTTACACTGCTCGAGCGCTCAGTGTGGTCACTGCGTCATCGAGTACGCTTCAGTTCGCTCAGTGCCAGCATTACAGACGCTGTCACAGTCTTGGTCTGGTGTTCGTGATGTGCGTTTAGCTAGGATAAATGCGTTTAAATCTAAACTGGCGTTTAACAATAGTAATTTCCCATTTCTGTGAATTTTAGGTCAGGTATCTAAGCTGTGTGCTGATAGATACTACGAAAGCAGCTTAGAACGATCTGTGAGCATAGATATGGTTGCGTTTGCCCCTTTGGCTAAAGTAAATGAGAAGAAATTGTGTTGCGATGACCAACATGTAAAACAAATCAACAAAACAACTTTGCTCATCAAAATTTAGAGGTATGTGCTACGTGCGTTTTATATAATATTCTACTACTAAAACACACGAGCCGAAAACGTTGTTGGCCTGAACTATATACTGAACATGCAGATAAAGACTGGGGAATGAAATTTACTGCACAAGTCGCCCACGCAAGCTGTTCCTGTTCTGCAGCGCTCGGCACCTGCCATGCAGTCCTCGCCCACATCCAGTTCTGGAACACAAGACGGAAACGACACCGTGAACACTACTGAACAATGAGCATAACACACAAAAAGACTTGCAATATTGTATAATAATTTATATTATGTATGCACATATATAGAGGTCACACAAAATTTAAAGTCAGTTGTGAAAGTATTATTCGGCAAACGATGCGATTCCGTTCATTTATTTATTTATTTTTTTTTAAAATTCGTTTAATTTGTCAGTTAGTTAGTCAATAAATCCGTTATTTATTTAGGTTGTTATTTAGAATAGTTAGTAAATCAGCTAATTATGTAGGTTGTTAGATTAATCTGAGTGTTACATTAGTTAGAATAGTTAGATTGTGCTTCTGTTGTAGACACGTGTTTCCTTTCTGTCAGTGTTATGTATGTGATGCACGGCTTACTGCAGACTGTTTCAGTTTGGTCGCATGTTGTTCCGGATCCACACTGGTTGTTGTCAGCGCAAGACTCTCCGTATGGGAGCCCTGCAAAATACAAAATGTGTCTTCCTTCGTAGCACATTTTGTTTCTGAAGTCTGCTGGTGCATATTCGGCCGTAAATCACTAGTCCTTTTTTTAACAGATGGGAGAATACGCAAAATACGGTGAAATGGTTAAGCCCAGACGTTCAAATGACGTAGTTTGCTTTCCATAAGAGTAGATCTGTTAGTTCTAAGGCATCACTGGATCATTTAGGCTCCTGACAAAAAGTACTGCACATTCACAGAGAGAGAGAGAGAGAGAGAGAGAGAGAGAGAGAGAGACACACACACACACACACACACACACACACACACACACACACACACACACACACACAGACAAGAGAGCCTTTGTCAAAAGGGTCGTGCTTATCTCCCTTGCACCAGAGAAAGCACACATATATACATGCATAAAACTAATCGGATACTCACTGCAGTAGTTATTCTCACACGCAGTCCCAGGCGCACAGAAGTCAACAAAGGACCCATCACATCTACCACCTGCGTTCATTTCTGCAAATAGACAGAAAGGAAGAACAATAGAACTAAGAAGGAATCTGCTCGCATACTTGAACAAAAATACACATAACAAACATTAGTTTAACGTTTAAACCCAACAATAAAAGGTAAATAATATTTTGCCAGCCGTAATGTGGAAAGATCCTCACTAAACTGTGTGGCGCATTTTCCGAGCCAGGCTTTTTCCCCGTTTACTAAGCCAAATTATGTTTTGGAACAGTTTCGTTCCTGTGAGAGCGGAGTTCGAATCCCGGCTGGGGCCAAATACTTGTGCTGGCCTTTTTCTCGTCGCCCCGTCTGTGATATCATCCTTACGTGGTGCAAAAGGACGTTAAACTCCCAGACACCCACCTACCCACCCTCCTCCGTGCGCCTGTACAATCGAAATAATCCATCTTGATGATCCGTAGAGCTCTTAATGCGATACAATCTTGTTTACACTATCCCCGAGCGGTCGAACATTCAAATTTGACGACTGTTGGTGCAACAATCTCGATCAGCGTATTAGTCGCGTCAGTGAGTACGCTCCTGTTAATTGGCTCAGTACCAGCATTTGAGGTGCTGTCACTGTGCAGGTATCTGAGAGGTGTGATGCTTACACCACGGAAACAGCTCAGAACGGTCTGTGCGCATACAAAAAATCATAGTTAACTAATACAGGCACACATGTGAGTTTCCATGCCTTAGCTATATCGTCATGGGGAAAAAGGCACTAAACGCCGTGTGTTTGACAGCCACTTAGACCCTTTTCCCAGATCACGATAAAATTTTACTCACTGCAAACATCTTCATGACAGATGGTGTCTCTCCGACAGTTACCTACGTCCACACCTGAACAGTTCTGTCCCGCTTCAAGACCTGTAGGTGAAAGTAAGTTAGTGATCAGAAACAACAACAACAACAAAAACCCAACCACAAGACAAAAACAGACAAAAGCCATGGACAACAACCGTTCAAATACTCAGACAGATAAACATAGTTATACCTTCAGGTACTAGTATTTTGTACCCATGCAGTTGTTTCGAGTACTTCAACTCCGATGGTCATTTGGAGACAAAATGGCCCACGCGCCCTTGACTTGACAGACACTTAGGCCATTTTCCAGATGGTGGGTGGGTGGGGGTGGGTGTTTGGGGGTTTAACGTCCTTTTCCACCACATAGGGTGATATCAAAGACGGGGCAACGATGAAAAAAACAGCACAAATATTTGTCCCCAGCCGGGATCGAACTCACGACCCGAGCATTAGAAGTCCAACGCTCTACCATTCGGCCACCCCGGCTCCCCTTTCCAGATGGCAGATGATTTCTAAACTACACAACTTTGGATGCTAACGCACACGTGAATAGGGTGGTTAGGTGGGTGTTTGGGAGTGTAACGCCCTTTTCCATCACATTTGGGTTATATCGAAGGCGAAGCATGGAGAAGGCCAAGACAAATATGTGACGCAAAGCGTGGAATCGAACACAAGACCCGAACAGTGAAAGTCCAAAGCCCCTACCGCTCGACTATCCCGGCTCCTCAGGAATAGGATATTTCCATACGTATACGACGTGTTCAATAAATCGTAGCGCAAACTATATTCTTCCAGCATACATGTATTGCTCAAAGTTGTGAGTGTAATTGTGTATACGTACCGCACATGTCAGAGTAACACACAAGCCCGGCATGACAAAGGTCCTCCTTAGGACTCGCACAGTTCCCGCCAGCTTCCATTTCTGAGAGAGAGAGAGAGAGAGAGAGAGTTGGTGAATCAAAATCAGTCAGAATTTAAATCAACTTCAGTGAATAAGGCGTGAGTGCATACAACATATTTAAACAGGCCATTTCCATTTTATTTTATTTTTACCCATTCTGAGCCCTGTTGCATCTTGTATTTTGTATCCTGTGTGTGTGTGTGTGTGTGTGTGTGTGTGTGTGTGTGTGTGTGTGTGTGTGTGTGTGTGTGTGTGTGTGTGTGTGTGTGTGTGTGTGTGTTTTATGTCAGTATGTGTTGCAGACTCTTATTACTTTAGACGGTAATTGTGACGCGCGCTTGTGGGGATACTGCGCTGTATAAGGATGTTACATTATCATTATTATTATTCCATATTTACGAAGCTAACTTATGTTTTGGAACAGCTTCGGCTGTGAATGCATGCGCCTGAACGTTTGATGATTATATTAGTACAACTTTTAATACGATACAGTGTTGTTAACACTTTGCGCGAGCGATCAAACATTCATAATCATTCTACGACTTTATACTTAGGAATCGACGAACAGGCTTGTTTACCGTAAGGCTTCACATTTCGCAGCAGCGCTGAAAATAAGGCAAGCGACATCTCCTTCTAGAATCATTATGGATACAACCAATGATTTGATCACAGCCACTTACTGCACGCTCCATTTTCACAACGTGTGTCATTCCTGCAGAGGTCGGCCCTGTTTCCTGTGCAGTTCCTTCCAGCGTCAAGCTCTGGAAAAGAAGCAAAAGTTCGTGTATGACATGTATGCCGAATATCTGAATTCACATTAGACAGCTAAACAGTAACAATCATGTAACAGTAGTATTCAGTTTCACTGTCTGTCCTACGCCCTCTTGATCTCCAGCACACAGTCGTGTCCCCTTATTTCAAAGACATCCATTTCCATCCTGTTGGGTGTGGCACATCGGTATTTCTATCTGTTATATTTTGTCCCACCACCGATGTAAAGAAAATTTGCCCCCCCCCCCCCTCCCCGCCTCCTCCCCCGCGTCTGCGTTGACATATATATATATATATGCATGCAGCGCCACTAGCTTTCGCTATAGACAATCATTATATGGCTTACCCTCAGTTCTGTACATTCAATTCTCTCAAGACATACATTAATGAGATCTGAGCAGGCTTGTCCGGCCCTGATGCTTAAAATTTTTATCTTCATGCACGAAAACGTCATTTGCACGTCAGTGTGCAACTTACTGCAGATGTTATCTTCACACACAGTTCCCATTTCACAGTGAATGTGGTCAAATCCAGTGCAGTTTTCTCCACCAGCCAATCCTGCCAACAGTGAACGAGCATACACTGACAACTGTCTATTCCTTACGAAGATTATGAACTATTTAACTTACTAATTCTATTCCCTTGCAAGAAAGGCTGTTAAATCTACCAAACAACAACGGACTACCGGTAGGACAGAGTTTCTGAACACGGATTGGAATTATCCTGTTACATTTCACAAAGTTATATTTCTTAAAGTCATCTGATTTCTGAAGGTCTAGAGTGGAACAGATTTCCAATTTGCGCCAGGATAAGATATGATTTTTTTTGTTTCATTCAGCACTCTCCCAGAAAACATCTTAGCTAATAAGATGGGCTGTTGTTTTATTTTTTCTTTCTATGACTCCCATCGTGCCTACAGTCCATGTAAATATATCTGGCCTGGAGAGGACAACAAGGAATTATACAACATGCCATGGTCGTTTTTGTCGCCCATGTGATATTGATTATTCTCAAAGATACAGATAAAACCAGAGGCAAATTAATGCAATACTGATCATTAAAGCGGATCAACAACGCATTGTTTTGCTTTGCTCACTGTCCCATTAATTTCATTTGTGGATGCCTTGAAAATACTTACTGCACTGGCTGTTGCTGCATATTAAGCCAGTGTCACAGAAGTCGGCGTTGCTGCAGTCTTCGCTTAGCATCAGCCCTTAGGACAAAACTCGCGAGAAATCAGTGGGTCCTACAACCATCATAAGCGATTTACAAGGCGTCTTGCAAACTTTGCCATCTTTTCTTGAAGATCCTTGTTCATAAAAGTATGAAGTATAAAACTATCCATCTCAACTGTTAATATGATCCCACAGAGCAAAACGCAGTGATACGCTAGGCTTCCATTTAAAATGGGATGAATAACGTCTGCGTGGAAACTTGTAAGACTTACTGCAGACAGTAGACCTGCAAACAGCTCCAGATGAACATGCCCTTGTATCAGAACATGTTCCGCCTGGACTGACCTCTAAAGAATGAAACAAACAAACAAAAACGGTTTTCAGCAGTGAACCCAAGATATTTCCTAGTCCGGGTGGCCCTCTCGTCCTGTTGTAGAGGATGTGTAGGTCACGAACACGCATGGGTAGCTCAGACTACGTATATCCCACAGCTGTCATTAGAAGAAAGGGCCTGAGCAAGATGGATTGGTAAGAGCTAAGGTCCTTTTTCCTGATAGCAGTAAAGCCAGATTCAGCCAAGCCATCCCAATCAAATTTAATTAAAACGTCTATAAGCTTATCTAGCATACAACAACCTTGTGGAAAACTTTCTTCATCGAATGCGCTTAAGTCCTTACTTTATATCAAGACACAATTGACAACTGACCAGCGTGAAGCTGTGCGTCCCGGTAACATTGCTCAAAGTTTAGTATAAAGTGAAGCGACTGACTGGGCTGGTCTATTATTAATAATAATAATGATAATGAGCATTGTATAGGCGCTTTACCCAATTTCGTGGATCGGCTAAAAGCGCCGCGAACTATACCCAACACGCACACTCACGTGAATCACGCGCATTCTCTCACACACTGGACATAAACACATTACAATCGCGTGGTGCGAAGGGTCAGCTCAGCTATTTAAATTTCGGAATTTAGAATTGCATTTATTTTTCAGATTTGGTGGGCTGAATATTTCCAAAGCACAGGGGGAGGAAGCCGGAGTACCCGGAGAGAACCCCCGACGATCGGCCCGAATGAACGGTGCCACATACGAGAAGGAAAAATTCTTTGCCCCGAGTGGGACACGAACCCTTGACCTCTTGCATTGGTGACAAGTCTCTTAACCACTAGACCATCGACCGCCCCGACAGAGACATTCGCAAACAGGAATCGTGCAAGAAAAGCATCAAAGAAAGCCGTAAGTCCTAGATGTCGTAAAGTTAAGAAAACGGCTCCCACACCCACATGGTACATCACCTCTTTCGGCAAACAGCATCAGAGGTTCGTAAGTGGCCTTCCCCTTTATACAATAATTACAATGCGAATATAGTTATTTTAAGGAATGAAAGAGGGTGCAGCCCTGCTGAAGTCAAACAAACGGAATACTTAATCAAGCAAATGCATGTACGTGAATCGAGCTCACGTGTGGTTTGCCAACAAGCAAGCAAAATAATTGTGAAAATACTGTCTACACTGCAACTGGTTCAATGGGCATTACCGAAGTTCAGATGCCAATGGTAAAGCTAGCACGGCATACAAATCTTGCATTACTCTTACCGGCGATACTGTGTTCGTAAATGGTCAATGTGATCAGACTTACTGCAATCGTTGTTGCTGCATGTTAAGCCGGCGTCGCAGTTGTCCGAATTGGCTCCGTTGCAGGTTTCACCATACTGCAGCACTTAAAAGACAGAAATCGACTCGTCAAGTAACTGACAAGCCTTCTATGAATATTCTGTTTACGGAAAAAGTAACAGCCCTCTGGATTCAGTTTTACACCAAAAGAGACATTTCTGTAGCATGATGATGATGATGATGATGACGGCTGTCTTGGCCTTACTAGCATGAAACCAAGAGATAAACTGTTTGGCCAACAAATAAAGGCTTAACTTGATTGAAGTTAAGGGCTTCACACTTACTGCATTTGCCAGATGAACACTTTGTTCCAGTTTTGCACTCATCATCGCTCAAACAATCCTTCCCGGTACTGATTTCTGAAGGAATGAGAAAACTGCCTTCATCTAGATATTTATTCCAGGCAATTTTTGTCAAACAAGATAAGTTAACTCCACCCCCAACTCAGCCAAACCCAACCAGTTAAACAAGCCCACAAGAAGATCAGCTTGAAAGACATCGTCTAGATCAACAAACATCCATGAAACAACGGCCGCAGCAGCGCTAGCACCAGCAGCATTATTAACAATAACAACAACAATAACAACATACAAAGAAAGCAAAAAAGCAAAAAAACAAAACAAATCAAAACAAACAAACAAACAAAAACAGAAAAAACACCGCCAACAATCATGGTTCAGTTAGTTGGTTCAAGTTCAAGTTCAAATTACTTTATTCATCCCTCATGGGGCAATTAAATGTTCGGACGAGCTCTAAAATAATATAACAAACGCTATTAAGAAAAAAGAAAGAAACTCTATGTACAGCCTTAAATGACAAATCACTAAGAAATAAAACAATTCACCACTCTAAGAATTAGATCATCGATTGCCCGTCAATTCGCTGCTAAGCATACTTCTGTTTGGATATAATTAGTGACTTACTGCAGACATCGCCATCACACTCTGCGTCACTCTTGCACTTGTTTGGGTTAGTTGTGCAGTTTGCACCAACACCGATTTCTGAAGGACATTGGAAAAGCATAATGAGAACGACGACAAACTCTACCTCAGGCTTCTTCAAAATTCTGCCAAGAATTGAAGAACATAATAATTGCAAAGCCTATCATGTTCTCTTGTTGGCTGTGAGAAAGGAAAGGTGGGGAGGATGGGGAGGCTGAGAGTGCTAGTATTTCATTACCACAGGTTTTCTGTGTGTTTGTGCTAAAAGGAAACTTACTACAGAGGTTGGAGTCGCAAACTAGGCCAACATCGCAGTCGTTTGGGTGGGCAGAGCAATCTCCATCAACTGGAAATTCTGCAAGAAAAGTATTATTATTCGCAAATGTACCTAATCAGAACCGTGAAACATACACATATACATTCAGAGAGAGAGAGAGGCAGACAGACAGAGACAGAGAGGGTGGGTGTGTGTGTGTTTAGCGTCCTTTTCCACCACATACGGGTGATATCAAAGACGGGGCAACGATGGAAAAGCCAGCGCAAATATTTGGCCCCAGCCGGGATGCGAACTCACGACCCGAGCATTAGAAGTCCAACGCTCTACCATTCGGCCACCCCGGCTCCCCAGAGAGAGAGAGAGAGAGAGAGAGAGAGAGAGAGATTTAACATGACAGAGGGCGGGTGGGTATTATGGCGTTTTAACGTCCTTTTCCACCACATACGGGTGATATCAAAAACAGGACAACGATGACAAAGCCAGCACAAATAGTCGGCCCCAGCAGGGATACGAACTCACGACCCGAAATTTGGAAGTCCGAAGCTCTACCATTCGGCCACCCCGGCTCCCCTTGATATGACAGCAGGATGTGAGTACCTTATATATTGCAAAACATTCTTACGGTTTACGTTTATGTAAAACAGACACACTCTCTATGCGTAAAATAATTAGAGCATGCTTAACTATTTCTACATTGACATATCTGTGCATTGCGCTACATACAGACATGTTAAAGTCCAGCCCGTAAGGCGCTTCATTTGGGACGCAACAATCACAGTTTGAGTTGTTGAACAGAAAACCCGAAAATGATCGCGAGGGTCCGGGTATTTTACGAACATGCTCTCATCTCACCTGTACGAGATGGCTTTGTAGCCTACACAAAGATGACATCAAGGCTTACGAAACGATGGAAACCAGCGTGAATGAGGATGTGTTGCCTCATGCCAAACTGAGATCGGATTTCTACGACCGGTTCACTCTTATATTGTATAAGTTTTCGGCGAGTTGTCTGCGGTCCATGTCCCTAGTTTAACATCGTAGACCGCCAAAGCGTGAATGCATTGATCTATCCTATGTTCTTTTACTCCTGAAACCATCAGACATCTTGGCGTCACGGTCAAGAATGGTGACACGGTCAAGTATGTTCACGTAACCTTTCCCATGTCCCCTTGCACACGCAAAATCAAATTTATCTACTAAAACAAATTACGTCGTGTCCTGTGTCTGGCTAGTTTACGTCACTTACTTGTTGACACATTTACTCACTTACATTTTGACACGTGGTACGTGGGGTTGCTCATAGGAGCTGTCACTATCAGGATGAAATTAGCTTTTGTAACAATCTCGTTCCCCTTTGACAGACTTACTTCCCTCGTGCATGACTGACATGTGGCGGCTAGGTAGGCCGGGCTACGCCTTTGCCATACACCAGAACTATTTCTGCTTACACTATGATGACTTCATATGGGATTTTGCGGGGGGGGGGGGGGGGTCTTAATTACAGGTGAAACATCTTTGGAAGGCGCTAATTAAGACACTACGAGGTGCTGAGTTATGAAAACAACTGCATTGGGTTTATGTTACAACTTTGTTTTGCTACGTGCAATAAAACTCGTGCTCCCGAAAACGTCTTGAACAGAAGTCTTAATTCGTTTAGTCACCAGTTATTACTTACTGCAAACGAAGTTTGCAGACCCCAGTTCGCTGCAAATCGTCCCCGAAATACATTGGTCTTTTGTGTACGTGCACTGTCCACCGGCCTGTAACTCTGGCGAGAAAAGCATAACTGTCGTATTGATCACAAACACCAACCACAAGACGACAGAAGAGCAACTATGTCACATTAAAATAACAAGCAAAAACACTATCAGACCGACTCAACACCAAATATCAAATATCCCACCTACCCCCAGGGCGTCGCACAAATCACTTATGTGCCCCAGTTTGTGTTAATCAACGCTGCTTCTAAACAAGACTTGATCTGTAGGCATTATGACAATATAATCAGACTCGCTGGCATACAAAACATACGTCATCTGCATAAACCAAACCAGAAATAATACATTTAAATATTTCTTACTGTTAGATACATGAATGAAACAAGATAGTGAACTGTTACTTCTATTTAGAATTTCTCCAATGTGGTTTTTCTTCATGCTTGCTGTATATCTTACACTTGCTATCCTACAAAAGAAAAACAAATATGAATGAACAAGAAAGAAACTGAGGGAACAAAACTAACAACAAAGTACGTTAGAGGAAAAATCTAGAAAGGGACATATATCAAACTCAAAGAAAACACACACACACACACACACACACACACACACACACACACACACACACACACACACACACACACACACTAAGAGAGAGAGACAGACAGAGAGAGAGAGAGACAGAGACAGAGACAGACAGACAGACAGACAGACAGAGACACTTACTGCAAACATTAGTTACACAGACAAGTTTAATAGTTTCATCACAGGTGCCATCCGCCTTGCAATTCCCGCCAGGTGTACCTCCCTCAGCCGACACAGTCAACACAATACCTGTCACAGAAATCGCCACTTAAACGCACGAACAATCAGTTTGTGGACACCTGAAAGAAATCGGACATTTCACATTATCCGTCTGCATGATCTATGTCGTAAGTAATGCTGCCATCACATCAGTAAAGCAGAAACGGTTTCTCATCTTTCTCTGTTGACATGCTGGAGTTCGAATCCACTGAACTTTGTGAGGAACAGAGAGAAAACGCGTACTAACATTGGCTCCGCCTAGAGGTAGCTGCTTTGCTGAAGACTTGTTGTTCGAAAGAAAGAAAACCCGGTGGACCCAAAATAGCTTAGTCATGGTGTCCCTCTCCTGTACTCGAGGGTCATGGATCCAACGATAGGAAAAAAATCAACACATTAATATCTCTGTGGTGGCTGGACCAATATTTATATAATAGTAGGACACAATTGACGCTGAATAACGCTCCATGAAAATATACACTTTACCCCTACAAGCTACAGTGCGTGCGTGTCTCAGTGGAAAATGTCCAACGCTAACACTGCTAGGTGAGGTTCACCGTGCGCCATAGGGGATCCCATTCTAACTTCAATCAAGTTCAGCTAGTAAACATCATGGTACAGCTTAAAGGCCGCTCTTAACCGGGAGAACTTCTGGTTCGCGAACTAGGTTCGAAGAGTACGGCGAAGTAGATTCGCGCACGTTGTTTCTTAACCGACCGAACACTTCTTCGCAAACCCTGGTTCGAAAGGTACGCCGAACTAAGTTTGAGGTCTGCACAGCGTGTCGTGGGAACCCTCGCGATCCTTTGGCCGATCCTGCGCTCTGATTGGTTGCTCAGGGAGAGCTGTTGTGCGCATGTACAAAGTTGAGGAAAATGGCGGACGGCATGGCGGCTATCGACTCACTTGGCATTTCCCTCAACGAAGAGGAAACTATGCTGTTTGTCGACTTGTGGGAACAGTTCCCGTGTTTATGGAACTGTCGAGATAAACAGTATAAGGACTGGACTGCGCGGTCTACGAAGGCGGCCATTTTGGTTGTTTACGGTTGTCTCACCTTCCGCCTTGTTCGGGCGATGACGTATGCATATCATTAACGGTCGCTTAAGAAAGAGAACTAGTTCGGCCGAACCTCTGGAACTACGTACGTGTGCGCGCTCGCCCTGTTCATATACAATACACAGTTCGCCGAACAAGTTCGCCGGACTGGTGGTTTGCCCGGTTAAGAACGGCCTTTTGGTACGCTGCCATTTTTTTCTTAAATGAACCTGACGTTTTCCTGTGCTTAGCCACCACGCAAAAGATGTAGCCACGAAAAAGTTTGTTCGCTTGGATCCCTAACCGAGGATGTGACTTCCCCGATCAATCATGGGTTACACGAACTAGGGATAGCCAAGCTGGTAGAGCGTTGTGAGTCCCTATCCCAGCTGTGAACCAAACGTTCCTGCTGGGTTCTTCTCCTTGTCCGGTCTTTCAAATCATCGTAAGTGATGAAGGGCGTTAATCCGGCAAACCAACCAGTCAACTTTAGGAGACTGGATGCGGGAGCTAACGCATTTACGCCAGGAATCAATCAGCACGCGTTTAGAAACTGGATTAACACTAATTATTAGAGACACGAATTAAAACAGTGTAAGAAGTTCCGTGCCTATCTTTATTTCGAAAGATGCATAAAAAGACGCCAGAGTGACCTCCCTTGCTATGCTGTTATCTGGTAACGGGAATTAAGGATGAGGAATCTGTGTGCGATGGGGGAAGCGCTAGGAAAAAGCAGCAGAAATGGTCATTTCAGCGCAGAGTATCTCAACTCGATTTGGATTGTTTGTCCCGAACTATAAACAAAGAGGAAGTCACCCCGTAAAATTGGTTTTCCACCTCTCCGCAAATACACACGGCTATAGCGCTTTGTTTTTCGCTGTATTAAGGATAATATCCAACGAGGCAACGAGGAAAAAGCAAGCACACAAACCGTTTAGCTTCTAGCCGGGATTCGATACTCACGACGGGAGCATTGATAGACCGACGATCGATCAGTTCATCTTTGCTGGCTCACCGTTCTTACTCTTGAATATTGGAGGTACAAACGTTACGAGAACGGCCTCGAAGTCCAAATCGACGCTAACTTCAGTGACACTCAGAGGGGAGTTTTGCCTCAAAACTATTCTTTCGGCTTCTCATGGTGTGCAGTGTGCTTTTGGTGTATAGTTCAAACTTTCAGCCAACAAACCGCTTTTCTCCGAGGTCATGTAACATTACACCATAGCACGAAAGGAGCGGATCATTAGGCGACAGAAAGTCGGTGCTATTGTCAAACATGTTCTGCAATCTCAGTCAGATCACTGCACACAACGCAAACATGAGCCAGGCATGCAACGGGCCGACAAAATTTAGGATTTGCATTCGGATATTGTTTAATGCTTCTAACGGCGAAATTGCTGTTCCAGTGATTATGGGGTGTGATAGTGGGAGGGCGGTGTAAGAGAATTAGAATATGGGGTGTGGGGGGGGGGGGAGAAAAAAAAAAGGGGGGGGGGGGTTATAAATTTAGTCACCGTTGCAGAACTCATTTCACATAATTACAATACGTATATGAGTGGGTTAGAATCTGTACAATGTCACGTGTATTTCCAGCGCCAAAACGTTGATTTTTTTTTGCGATCAGTTTTCTGAAGCTTCCAGAGCCAGAAGAAATATAATTCACACTTAGAAATGAAATTAAATTCCAGTCTACGTACACTAACTTAAACCCAGTAAATCGTGAGCATGTTCAACTCAAAACTCCTCAAAATATGTCTCACTGCGATTCGGCTGTGTTTCGTGTTCACTTTCTTGAACTTAAGATGTTCAGTGTTTCCTGAAAAATCTACACTAGTAGTGGTACAATAATTATTATGAGTATGTATAAGCTAAATCAAAGAATCAGTAAGAGAAAATATTAAAAGATACCGTTAGTGTAAATGATACTTTTTCGCTTACCTGGGCTCAAGGTGAGTAACACAACGAAAACCACGGCAGCAACAGAAAAGCCTGCCATCTTGATTATCGCCATATGGAATATTCCACCTTCAGTAATCACTCTTCGTGATAATTTCTCGGATTCTTCAACGTGGATCGAAGGCTTGCTCTTGAAGCCAAGCACCGTTTCAGAAAGAACTTTGTGGTAATGAAGACTTCCTGAAGGCAAGAAGACTGTCCTGAAGCGCTTTGATGAACTGTGTCCTCTTCCAGTAGAGCGTGGAGGTGGCTGAGTGACGTATCCTGTCAGAGCAGGAAGTTGCTGTTACTATGGACGCCGTTGCAATACAGACATCGATTGACCAATCATGTGATAGGCAAGTTCAACGTGCACTCTAGAATATCGTCTACGAATCGATCGTGGGTTTAACAATACTACTGATATCTAATGTATGAAAAAACGTTTCGTAAATCTTCACACGTTGTTAAAGTACAATCCGATAAAGCACAGCCGCTGGCAGCTTTGAGTGCACAAAAAGAAGTTGAAAACTTCTTATTATTATCTGCTTTATGCATGAGGCATTTGCCTGCCAGAGTGGTAGGACTGATAAAATATTTCCGTAAAACACTTAACAAATCCAAACTTGAGAATTCCATACGACATGGCGAGAATCGCTTTTGTTTGTGAAGTACTTTGTTTTAATATTGTATTATTTAATGTTAGTCCTACGGTTTCAACAAATGCACAGCCGTGAGGAAAATACAGAACGGATATTTCCTCGACATTATCGTGACTGAAAGGCTTGGGTGTGCCACAGCAGTGTGGAATACACTTTTCACTTCCTTCTCTGACGTCGGTTCGGGTTCCTCGCACAGACCACTCAAAATGGACGCGGATCCGTCTGAGTCGAGTATGCGTGTGTCATAAAAACATACCGGGCCATTCTTTGTCGCAGGCAACACTTCATCATCTGCGCATGATCCTGTCCGATCGCTTTTCTAAATTTGCATCGGCAATGTGCTTTGTGATACGATGACGTAGCTTAATGGCCAGTGCACTGGACTGTAACGCTGATGGCTCCAGTTCGATCTTTTCGTGTTGGGAATTTTCCTGGAAGTTTCAATCGAGTTATTCCCGTTTGAGTGATTCTTTTTTAATGAATGGCTGTTGCCAGCTAACCCATTAAGAAATGTGACAGATCGGGTTTTAATGTTGAAGTGGATGCAACTTTCAACTCCCAAATACGGTCTGGTATGATGGTCGGTGGGCTGTTTGGGGCTATAGCGTCCTTGTAGAGTCATGTTTCAGTCTGTTTATCTCCCACCCCCTACACACACACACACACACACACACACACACACACACACACACACACACACACACACACACACACACACACACACACACACACACACACACACACACACACACACACACAGACGAGGACAGTGTCTTCCCCATCAGCACGGCTCTGTGACGACACCTACACCTGGGTGTTGTGGCAACTGACAAGTTATCGACCACTGCTGGTGCAAATCTTCTATAGGTACGTTTACATAAATCATGATTACAACGTGCACACGATCGGGGTGGCTTGGACAGGTGATTCTACCACGACAATGTACAATTAAATCACGGACGGCTCAATTGACAGGCGCATTCTGTGGTAGCGAAATGGTATCGATCTGCTGTGGATTTGCTGCTTTGGGGGGATAGGACAGCGTGACAACGTAAGGGTTTTTCTATTGGGTTTGTGTCACTGGGAACGAGAGAGACAAACGGACGACGCCACAAGACACACGAAGCGACATTACACACACACACACACACACAGAGAGAGAGAGAGAGAGAGAGAGAGAGAGAGGATACAAAATACAAGATATTTTATTCTTGTAGCCCCTATTGGGGTATAGAGGATATCAGAAAAAGTACAAGCGGTCGTCTCATGGAAACAAAATAATCAGAAGACAACAGCATAATGCATAAAGAACAAGAGTCTATAAATCCAACTGTAACACGGAACAACGTTAACATCATAGGAATATGTACACGAAGATGCCAAAGAAAATGAATGCTCAACAGACAAATGAGGTGCGCAGTCAACTAATCAAACCAGGCGATGAACAAGTACAAGAAAAGAACACACACACACACACACACACACACACACACACACACACACACACACACACACACACACACACACACACACACACACACACACACACACACACACACACACACACACACAAAAGAAAGGGGTGAAATGATTCAGCAGACGAACAGACCAAGAAAAGGTATTACGTCTTTCATTTCAATTCAGTTTTCTTCGTTCTCCTTGCGGAAGTTTGTTGGAAGTGGGCTCTTTTTTAAACGCGTCCACCACTTATCTTCAGTGGACCTCTAATGCTCGGGTCGTGAGTTCGATCCCGGTTGGGGCCAAATATTGTGCTGGCTTTTTCATCGTTGCCCCGTCTTTGATATCACCCTATGTGGTGGAAAAGGACGTTAAACCCCTAAAACACCCACCCACCCACCCAATTATCTTCAGAGTCTTACCGTAAAATAGTTGACGAACCAGACAAACATCCAGGCGGTAACCAGCTCACCATGGACAAAATGGCCTGCCGGATAACTATTCACGTGGAAGCGGCGCCAATGCCAGAAATTTAAATTAAAAACAAACAAACAAAAAACCCAACGGCTTAGCGACTAGACAAAAACAACTCAGACACACACAAAAAAGAAAAATGCGTTGAAAGTCATATTGTAAAATTTGCAACTGAAATTAAATACTTCAGAGTTACAATAATATTAAACAGGAAAAACTATAAATGTAAAGGCAGGTCATCTTCGCCTTAAGTCGTGGGTGCAGCTGCACCCAGACTTTTATTCAAACATCCGTTGCTTGGTCAGTTTTCCCCGCTAGATCCGTGAAACTTCATGATTTTGTCGATAAGCGGATCGGGGAAGTGCTCCCCCCAAAATAGTTTGATACTGATCGTCAACAAACAAGTAAATGAACAACAAACACGCTGCTGAGCTGACCCTCTGCTCAACGTCATTGTATGTGTTGTTCAGCGCAATCGAGATTCGGCCAATATAACCGTGAATAAATCATCCACTAAATCAAATTCACAAACAGCCCCACACGTTGGCAAACACCACCGCTGCTGCCACCACCACAATGGCAACAGCACCAACAAGCGCAACAAAGACGACGACAGCCTAACGACAACAACAACGACGACGACTACACCACCACCACCACCACCACCACCAACAACAACAACAAGGAAAACAAGGACGACAACGACAAGAAGAACAACAACAAAAACAACGACAACAACAACAATGATAACAAGGACAACGAAAACGACAACAACAAAGAAAACAACAACAAAAACGACAAAAAAACGTCAACGGTTCACGACACAACAGAACTAACGACACAAAAGAACGAAATGAACTCTGCACTGCACACCGACTGCTGATAACGGCTGTAGCAAATATCAACGCCAAGAAAAAAATCAATGCCAAAGAAATGTTTCGCTGATAGGGAAAGTGTGCTCGCTCCAAGGTGTTAACGATGGCAGATTTAACACCAAAGGGTCGGCCTACAGGGGGTAGAGACACACAATTTAGGGATGAGTTTGTGCACCTCAAAAGACAGGTATTGTGTGTGACAGACATTGCATATCTTGATAAGATTGTTTAAGAGTTTACCAACCAACCCACTTACAAGGCAAAAGAGAGGGAAAAAAACAAAGCAAACACGGTATCAAAATCAGCAGCACAGAATGAAGATCGAAAGGACTATTACAGGGGCGCCGGAACCGGGAGGGGAAGGGGGGGGGGCAGGGGGAGCAGCCCCTGTATTAGTATGAGCGACACCATCAACAGAAAAAAGTCACAACAGTCACACAACAAAACAACAACAAGAAAGAACAAGAAGGCCACCAGCCCAATATGTTGTTTCCATTCAGTGACCTGCTGTAGTCACAGTCGTAGTCGTTGTGTCATGTATGCTGCCCGCGCGCACACGAACGCAAGCTCTCTGACATCAAGCTGACATAAAGAAAGTACTGGAAACCTTTTCCGTGCCTCTATGCGCTCGCAAAACCCCAAACACATGAGGTCGTGTTAGCTCGCCTACCTGGTTGACGTCACCAACTTTTTGACGTATGCGAGGTTCTACATGGGTGAATGAATTCTTTTAACAAAGTCGTGCCCTTGACGGAGTTACTTCCCGCAGGCCTGACTGACAGACGATTGCTTACTGGTATCGGATAAGAGACCCGCTCTCTCTCCCTCTCTCTTCAGTAGACGCGCGCGCGTACACACACACACACACACACACACACACACACACACACACACACACACACACCAGTGCCAGTGCGCGTGCGTCTCTTCTTCGATGTTTGTGAGGCGTGTGGCTTGTAGAGGAAATGTGCTGTGAGTACAAATTTTCGAGTCAACTGACGATAACGGCTGCAGTGAATTTTTTTTTTTTTTTTTGGTTTTTTTTTATGGCACCCCAGTATAGTAGGAGCGATTTTGAGATCTAAAATGGGTTCTCCAGCACTTTCATGAGGTACGGGTTACGTCAAAAGTATAAGAGCGACTACCTCCAAAACTGACTCTGTTAAGAGTCCGTATTCATGCTATCTATTTCCCCAAAAAGGAGTGATTTAGATAAATATTACGCCTTTAAACGCCAGAAAGCCAAAGTTTCTGGAAAGGGCAATAACTCGCAAATCATATGTGCCATCGTACCTGGATCGGGCCTTCTATTCAAGGATCTTGATTCATTAAGAAACCCCAAATCTGAAATCGATGGGTTGAGTAGTTTCGGAGATACAGACATCTGAACTGAGTTCACATGCAATGTCAACTCAGGTTCAGTTTACATGAAAACTATAAGAGCGACCAT
>JACVVK020000515.1:207500-212500 GCA_018292915.2 Batillaria attramentaria
TCTGAAAATCATCCATCAGTCCATTTCTATGGTTGTCATAAAAAAAAAAACATAAACGGGCACTTACTGCAGGTTCCGTTTTCACAGCGTGTCTCATTCCTGCAGAGGTCGGCCTTGTTTCCCGCGCAGTTCCCTCCTGCCTCAAGTTCTGGGGTAGTAAAATGCACCAACCTTTCATGTTTGAAGCTTTTCACAGAATACTTGAAAATGAAAGGCACGCATGAGGTAGTAGTCGTAGTAGTAACGGTAGTAGTAGTAGTAGTTGTTGTTGTTGTTGTTGTGTTGTTGTTGTTGTTGTAGCAGCAGCAGCTGTAATAATATTGTACCACTGAATACTGTGGGTACAAGTAGTGTAAGACTTCAGCAAACCGATGGTTTTAACATTATGATGATGAGAACTTACTGCAGATATCATCTTCGCAGACAGTTCCACACTCACACTGACTGTGCTCCAGTTCAGAGCAGGTGCTGCCTCTCGTCAAACCTAGCAGCAAAGGCCAAGCAAGCACGTAATATGTGACTTATACAGATAAAAGGACTCTTCAAGGAGACTATTCTAGTCACTGATTTCAGTCTTTCTGCGCACTGAAACAAGCGAAACAAACAAGTTAAAGCCCAACAACATGGATTTAGTGAAATAATCAGTGTTAAAAACATTCTACAATCTAACGTTCGGCCGATCCACTCTTGTTCAGGTGCCACCACCGACGAAGCCGTCAGAGGCTGTTCTCGTCCGTTACAGCCGCTTTAACAGTAAGCAATTTCATTTTCAAGTGACTCGCACAGCTTTTGTCCTTTTTCTTTACTAATGAATATGACAATGATGGTAATAGTAATAATTGTGGTCTGATCAAATAATACAGTAACTCGCTGCATCTCCCGTTGCTGCATATCAATCCAGTATCGCAGTTGACCCAGTTGCCGTCAGTGCAGTCTTCACCCAGTTGCAATGCTAACAAAAATCATGCAGACACACCAGTGAAGAATGACGGAGAAAACAACACCTATGCTTGTGTTCCATTCTTGCCTAATGCCTTCAAAGTGTTGAGAGAAAAAAAAAGTTGAATGTGTGTGTGTGTGTGTGTGTGTGTGTGTGTGTGTGTGTGTGTGTGTACGATTCGCCATACACTCACCGCATACGTTTGAAGAATTTGTACCAGGTCTGCTGGTAGTTGAACAAACTGTTCCAGACCTGCAGTCATCATTTTCGGAACACACCTCCCCTGGAGTGATTTCTTTAAAAAAAATTAAAAAGGAAAGAAACATGACTCCAAAGTTAATTAATCCAGGATGGTCTCAACCAGACCACATCACCTCGTTCTATAACCAGGCCTAACTGGTTAAGACAGTCCCTTACAGGGTTAGCTGAAAAGTCTGCTGGGTCAAAAGCAGGTAAAACATATAAACAGATAAATAAATAAATAAAATTTAATGCTGCGAATCTCAACATGCGCTTTATAATGGGAGACAAGCGCGTCTCATGTGTCTAAGGTCTTACGTACGTGTTTAATTAAGGAAACTTACTACAGATGCCAGAGTCGCATACCAGGCCAGAGTCACAGGCATTGGGGTAGGCGGTGCAGTTCCCATCAAACTGAAATCCTGTTAGATAAAGCATAATTATTGCTGCCAGAATTCCACCTGTGAGGGATATAGATAAATATAAGTACAACCATTCGCTTGTTGTATATACCAATTTTTTTTAAGCAACCCTGAACGTATTTATCTACATGACAAGGGAGACAATGCACGTTTGTGTATGTTTTAAAATATATAACAGCAATATTAAAAACATCTCTATATCCACCTACCCTAACATTCTCGCAAACAAACGTGAGGGGGACGTTTTTGCTTGATCTCAAGGGTAAGGAACTACATGAGAAACAGTTTCGCCAAAAAATAACCCGCTTTGCAGCTGGAGCAAAGAGATTCGCTACACACTCACTGCATGTGGTAGAACAGTTTGTTCCAGATATGCAGTCGACATCTTCGGCACACGGCTCTCCGGGTCTGCTTTCTGAAAGGAATAAGAATATTGGCTCAGCAAAATTATTTCATGCCAAGTCAGCCAAACCAAGTCAGCTGGACTGGTCAGCTTACAGGTCTGACGAATCACAATATAATTGTCCCAGCCAGCCAAACCATACATACTCTGAGCACTGTGAGTATGAAATCAGCTTGGTTTATCACGCCAAACCCCACAAAGTTCAGAAATCCTAATGGCTGTCATAACTTTGCTCTTGATATTGACTTTTTATGTATTATAATCTGTAACTTTGAAGGAACTTACTGCAGACATCACCATCGCATTCTGCGCTGCTCTTGCACTTGTCTGGGTTCGTTGTGCAGTTGGCGCCAGCATCAATTCCTGCGAGACAGTTGAAAGCCCATACAAAACCAAAGTAGTAGCCAACAATTTTTAATGTTAATATGTGTGCATAAGGAGAGATAATTTGCAAAGGCATTTAGCCTCGCTTTTTTTTTTTTTTTTTTTTTGGACTGCAGGATGTCACCTGCACAATATCAAAGATACATCCTTCAGGTCTTTTAAGCTCACAGATCGACCTAGGCTTATAATGGTGACAAGTATATTAGGTGTGTGCAAACTATGAACCATTTCGCGTCTGTCGTTGCTAAGATATGAGCTAAACCGTGAGCCAGAACATGCGCCTGCCGCCCAGGTCACTTGCAAGTGAAGTGACGCGTTTGTTTGAAACAGACCATAGCTACGACCAAGTGGCCGTCTCGGTGTGCAACTCGCAGGTGGTCGCTGGCGACATTACAAGTTCACAAAGTGAAATACACTTGCGGAGGATCACTGACTCAGCAGTGACAGCATCTGTACAAAACTTGTTCTTTTTTGTCAAGATAGGAGTTGCTCATCCTGTCAGGTGCAACTTTCAGTTTGTTTTTGTTCAGTTTTTTTTTTTGTTTTTTGTTTTTTGGGAGGGGGAGGGGGGATGGGTTTTTCTGGTTGTTTGTTGTTGGTTTTTTGTTTTTGTTTTTTGTTGTTGATACTTTCGTTGATTTTCATATATTTCCTTTTGTTTTCCTATGCCCCCAGAGGGTTGGAAATAAATAAACTTGACTTGACTTGACTTCACTAATTAATTTTTGGTGATGATGTTGATGATGATGATGATGATGATGATGATAGTATTGGCACTCTTGTAAGTACGACATAGATACTAAGGCTCCACACAAAGACAAAACAACAAACCAACCACTTATATCTTGAGTTGTTTCAAACCTGACATTTACTCACTGCAGAGGCCATTTGTGTCGCATGCCAGGTTGCTTGAGCATTCGTCTGGGTAGTCAGTGCAGTTTCCATCAATGTCAAATTCTGTGAGAAATTAGCTCACAATAAATCCAAATGGACGTAAATCCCATTCTGGTAATTCTAGGACATCATGGCATCCTAACAATGTAAGCCAGCTTTGATTTGAGTTCGTTTACTGATACCATTTTACTAACTACTTAAAAGCCATGTCATTTCACCGTCACCCTTTTGGAAAACCCTTATTGATTTTCAGTGACACAAAATTACAGACAGATCAAAGCAAAGCACAAAAGTTTCTGACGTGACGGGGTGGGGTGGGCTGGAGAGGGGGGGGAGGTACAGTCGAGCGGTAGAGTGTTGGACTTTTGATGTTCGGGTCGTGAGTTCGAATCCCAGCTGGGGCCAAATATTTCGGCTGGTCTTTTTTCTCGTTTCTCGTTGTTTCGATCGTTTATTTATATCACCCAAATATGATGGGAAAAGGCGTTAACCCTCCCCCCTCCCCCCCCCCCCCCCATTAGGACCACATTCAACATTAATTTTGTAAACTTCGTGATCGAATTGAGGGTTTTTTTTTTTTTTTTTTTTCTTCTTCTTCTAAAAATCCCGATGTAACTTACTGCATTTGAAAAGTGTGTCGCAGAGTGCTCCAGTCGAACATCCGCCTTGAAAAAGCTCGCAATCTGAACCAGGCTTTAGTTCTGGCATGAAAAGAAAACGACAAAAATCATCAGATATGTCAATAACAAATACTAATAATCATCAGTTATAAAATAAGGCACACAGTTATCAGCACGCCTCACTCAACCTTCAGAGAAAACCGGCCTCGTCATGCTATTTTTGACATTGGGGGGTGGGGGGGGGGGTCTCACCTTTAATGGTGCTTTAACTTTAGCCAACACCTGAGGGATTGAAAAAGGACAGACAGACAGACAGGTAGGCAGGAAGGCAGGCGGACAGGCAAACAGACAGATGTTGGCATACTTACTGCATGTACCACTTTCACAGATGAGGAACGCCCGGTCACACGTATCAGTACAAGATGTGCCAGGCAAAACAGCCCCAACAAGCACAAAACCTGAAAAAAAAAGACATTTTGTATCCTGTCTAATCGTTGGTATCTGTTACATGGATTTTATTCTGTGACTTATTTTGTGAATGTAGTGGATTTTCTCCGTTACAGTAATGACGACAACTTTGTCCTCATAAACAGAGTACAAAAACCTTTCTGTCCTACCTATATATAAGCGACCATTGTGTGTATACTTGCAAACGTACATACATACAGTGTGTTCAAAAACAGTGTGTTTAAAAAAAAAAAAGGTGACTTCAGCGAGCACCGACAGAAGAAGCTGCAAAGAGTGTGACTTCTATGGGAAAAAGACGCAAATTTCATCTATACGTATTTGTAATACAAAGTACCTTTATCAGCTCCAAGAGCTTGTCTAAAAAGCCCACAACCGTGTTAAAACAAAATAATTGACAAAAGTGATGCGCTTACCTGGGCCCACGCTGTAAAACAAGACCAAAATCACAGCAGCAGCAGAAAAACCGGCCATCCTATTACCTACCACCTGGAATGTTGTTCCTGTCAGAACAAGTAATCAGCCTTCGCGATAATTTTACGGATGATTATTACAACGTGAACCATAGACTTGGTCCCCGAAGCCAAGTACTTTCTCGGGGAAAAAAATTGTGCTGATGATTACTTGTGTTC
>JACVVK020000515.1:217500-230000 GCA_018292915.2 Batillaria attramentaria
GACGAGCTCGTAACACTCTGCTGTGTCACCTGAGGAGTGAAATCATCATCATCATCATCATCGTCGTCGTCGTCGTCACCACCATCATCACCATCATCATCACCACAATCAACAACAACAACAACAGCTGGTGAAAAAAAGGGAAGAATGAGGCAATAAGGAGAGGGGGTGGGGTGTTTAGGAGTTTAACGTCCTTTTCCACCACGTGTAGAAGGAGAAGGAAGATGAGAAAAAGAAGAAACAGCTGTGAACTTGAAGTATGATTATGATCATTATGATAACAATTTTCATTATTATTAGAGGCGATGTAAAATAATATGAAATTATTACATTGCCAGCACGCGCTGCATGCTTACAGGATTGCCAGTGCAGTATTCGTCACAGCACAAAGGAACAATTATATCGGCGAATTATTATAGTTTTCGGTCGGTTCAACCCTCACCTCCGCCAGTTCCTTCTATTCCCTGCACGAAGTTGACGAGGTCCGGTAACTGTGACGTCAGATTTTGCGTTTGCGTCAGATAAAACACGTGTTCGTCGCAGTAGTCGCCATGGGCAACGGCCGCCACCCTGATTCCGGGAATGTCCGCGAGGAGGCGCTGCATCATGTCCGACACTCGACCTTTGACCTCGTCCAGAGCCTGTGACATTGAGCCTGTGGTGTCCAGTGTGAACACTACTTCCATGGGACCGCCAGGCGGGGTAAATGCCATGTTGATTTAGTCTGGAGAGAAAAGAGAAGCTTTGTCATTCAGTCGGTCATAATTGACACTGAACCGTATTACCTCAACTGATTTCAGCCAATCAATCCGATCGGCAATCAATCAATCAATCAATTAATCAATCAATCAGTCTTCTCTCCCTTTCAATTTTAGTCCTTCGGGCATCACTGTGGTGTTTATCAGTGTGAAGTGTAGTACAGTATTGCGTGGTGGGTGTTTGCCTAAGGGACGTAAGCAGTCCAGACGTGTACATATCGTGTAGCAGTTCTTTCCCTTGGATTGACTGCCCGACCACCTAAACACCCCCAAAGATACCACTATAATTATGAATCTTGAATTATTACTGTCTTCAGGAGATCGAGGAGAATCCCACCCTGCATAAATAAACAAATACTATATAACTGCGGCCCTGACTTTGGTGTCAATCTGGTGTCACACTGAAGTGGAAGTGAATGCTATTAGGCTATCACTGAGTGACGAAAGCCGGAGACGGGGGAAGCTCAAGTCAGTTTTAGTGTCCCGGCCTGTGTCTTACCTCTCGGTAATGAGTAGTTGAAACTTGAACTGAATCGATGACTGCGCGGAACAGGTGTGTGTGTTCAGTTTTACAGTACTAGAACGCAATGAAAATGAGATTGTCTGTGTGCCGCATGTAGCATTTGCTTCTCAACAGTCCTTGCTGACTGAACACTGACGAAGCAGAGATACGTCGTTTTATATAGCGCGTTGCACCATCTGCTTCGCGGAGCAGACATGTGGCGTTCAGTGCGAAATTCCTTCTGTGATTGGACGACTGAAGCTTCGCGGAGAAGTGTGTTATCGGGGTTCTGCTTTGTGATTGGCTGACTGCGGGAAACCCCAGTGCCTTTGATATATCAGTCATGGTGACTGCTCGTGTCTGTGACGTAAGCACCAGGCTAGGTAGGACCCCCAAGGCCGAAGTCAGTCGTTACATATTCACTGACTCTGTGTGTGTGTGTGTGTGTGTGTGTGTGTGTGTGTGTTGTCGTTGTCATTGTTTTGTTTTGTTGTTGCTGTCTGGCCGTGTTTGGTAGTGGTGGTGTTCTTTTAGTGTTTAGTTTTGTTTGTTTTTTTTTTGCTTTTAACTCTTTGACGACGGAGCGCAATTTCTGACACACGATTTCCTATAGGAAATCGTGTGTCAGAAATTGCGCTCCGTCGTCAAAGAGTTAATTGGGGGGGGGGGGGGGGGGGCTGATTTGATATACGTGTGATTTCATACATGCATACGGGATTTACCATGCATAGTCGATTAACTGCGTTCGCTGAGTGTGAAGTGACTGATCAGTGTGGATGGAGAATCAAATTAAGAAGAAAAACACTCAACAAACACACAAACAAACAAAACCAGTTGCGACTATCCTAACCCGCTCTGTATATAATCATACGGGATCATTATAGTGAAGCGGCACTGTTAAATATTATGTCATGACATAAGTTGTACGTGACAATGGTATCCGTCACGACGAAAAGAAAAAAAATCAAGTCCACCCAAAAAATCACATTTAATAACCCCCCCCCCCCCCCCCCAAAAAAAAAAAAAAAAAAAAAAATTGCACCCCCTCGAAAAAATCATATTAAATTTTTAAAAGAAACCCCAATAAATTATAAATTCACGTGAGGAAAAAAAAAATGTCAACCGCCGGTTGTGTTCCGTGCCGGAACCCGGGATTGAACCAGGGACCTTTAGATCTTCAGTCTAACGCTCTCCCAACTGAGCTATTCCGGCTGACGAAAGGTTGAGTCGCTAGATGTCTACATAACACGGTTGCCCGGGTCGATCGTGTAAGGGGCGTAACTGTTACCGGTTTGCCCAGCGTCGCTCGAGTTCCCGATGGCTCAGCGGCGTTCGGTGGTCGTAATACGGGGGAGTAGTGACGGTACACAGGCACTCTTAGATTGTCAATATTTTTTTTACAAACTTTTACGTATTTTTTTTAATGTGTTATGCCGATAACGGTAATCTTGAAGAACAGTATACGAAATTCTGGGAGCTATTTGCACGCACTTTTTCGGGTGCTTTTGGTTCTGCTCGATGCAAAGAGACGTAAAACACCCTCACCTGATCACTTTGACCTCTCCTTCCCCACATGTGGGTGCAAATAATTTCATTTCACAAGTAGGGATATGCATGCAAATCCAATGCGTCATGTTGGTTGCTGATCACATGCGCACAACGTCATCACTACTGGGGTAATTTCGTATACTATTCTTCAAGATTACCCCGATAGCAAACCCTATGTAACAGAAATAGCGAGGTCGAATTTGCAATCGGCATGACACTGACTGACTGCACAATTACGACTGAGTTTAGGTTTTATATTGACAATCTACGACTGAGCGCCTGTGTCATGGTACAAGAAGTGAGAAGACTACGGACTGACGGCAGAGAGAGAGAGAGAGAGAGAATATTTATGACTTTTTCTGTTGTTGTTGTTGTTGTCGTTGTCGTCGTCGTCGTTCTGTACTTGTTGTCAAGCTTTTTTTAGTTGTTTTTTTTTAAACAGTATATAGCACTCACAATTTCAATAAGTACTGATTTATTAAAACCTTCAGATAACAAGAGCAGCACAAAAAAACATTTTTTGAAAAAAAACAAAAAAAAAAAAAAAACACAATAAACTGTACACCAGATTCAACAGCCTGTCCTCTCCGGACGACACAAATACATATATATAAAACAATGGACTACAACAGTAAGAATTTCAAATATGACTTAAATGCATTCACCTCGGAAGGGACAAAACATTACTAGTACTTTGTAAGATGCTGCATGTACAAGATCTATGTACACACACACACACACACACACACACACACACACACACACACACACACACACACACACACACACACACACACACATACATATACAGAGAGAGAGAGAGAGAGAGAGAGAGAGAGAGAGAGACGTTTGACAAACTATGCACAGTGCTACATGACATACTTCTTATAATTATGCCATTACCGATTTGTCATTATTCACAGTATTCACATCCAAAATAACAAGGAATCAGCATCATCACTTGCAAAGAAAATTTTATCTACACACACACACACACACACACACACACACACACACACACACACACACACACACACACACACACACACACACACACACACGGAGTCTCTTTCTTGTTACTTACTTTTCGTGCGTTCGTTTTTTTTTTGTTTTGTTTTTTTTTGTTTTTTCTGTCACAAAAGATTTCACACTTTCTAATAAAAAAAAATCGTTTTACTGCTGATTTTTGTGAAGTTAGAAAACTATTATGCACAATGCAAAAACGTAACATTATTGTCATGTGCACAGTTTTGAGCGCACAGATCGAATCCACTGTTCTAAAACTACATACATGCCATTCTTTCACACTGAGGTAGATTAGTTTGTACCTGTGCTTCAATGATACGTCTTTTTCTTTTAAAAATAAACATATCAAACTTTAGGGAGGGGGGATACTAACATATTCAATAAACGTACCAACACCATCAACGAAAACACACATCATTATCACAAAACATGTGAGACTAAAGCTCTTGCATTTTAACGCAGTCATCGAATTCAGAGAAAACTTAATTATAGTCAACAACTAAAAGGCAAATGCCATTGTACACATGATCCAGCGCTGTCGAGAACGTGCTAACGTGTGTCTTCAGTTGCAAGAACCTGTGTGTATGATCAAACATTGTCTCAAGGTGTGTCTTCAGTTGCAAGAACCTGTATGTATGATCAAACATTGTCTCAAGGTGTGTCTTCAGTTGCAAGAACCTGTATATATGTATATGTATATAATTATGATCAAACATTGTCTCAAGGTGTGTCTTCAGTTGCAAGAACCTGTATGTATGATCAAACATTGTCTCAAGGTGTGTCTTCAGTTGCAAGAACCTGTATATATGTATATGTATATAATTATGATCAAACATTGTCTCAACGTACGAATGAGTGTCTTCAGTTGCAAGAACGTGAAATCAAATTCCAAGAGGAAAAAAAAAGTCAAAGAGAGGTCATTCGCTCAGAATGTCCGTTATGGTTCAAATGTAGTAATAATTGAAAAGTAATGTAGTTGTAGAAGAAAGTCATATCGTAGAAATAGAAACTGATGTAGTTGTAGAAGAAGAAAGTAATGTAACAGAAGAACGTCTCAGAATAAGTGTAATGGAAAACACACTACAGGATTACAAAAACTACAGAATAAAAATAAAATGACTACATAAAACTAAAAATAGTTATTGTGAGTTAAACATTTGAACATCCAAAACTAAATTCAGTTGTGTTTTAGAGTAAATATCAAACTTTAAAAAACACATTTCAATGGTGCGTGTATTACACAAAATCTCTGTATGGTGTTACTGTCATGTACAAGTATGTCCTACTGAGGACGGCGCTCCAAGTATTTACACCCACAGACACAGATAACCAGTATCCCCTGTCACAGACACATATTATCAGTATTCCATGCCACAGACACAGATTATCAGTATTCCCTACCACAGACGCAGATAATCAGTATTCCCTGCCACAGACACAGATTATCAGTATTCCCTACCACAGACGCAGATAATCAGTATTCCCTGCCACAGACACAGACTTATCAGTATTCCCTGCGACAGAAACAGACATCAGTATTCCCTGCCATAGACACAGATAATCAGTATTCCCTGCCACAGACACAGACTTATCAGTATTCCCTGCGACAGAAACAGACATCAGTATTCCCTGCCATAGACACAGATAATCAGTATTCCCTACCACAGACACAGACTTATCAGTATTCCCTACCACAGACACAGATAATCAGTATCCCCTGCCAAACACGTTTCAGGTCAGTAAGAGATATCACCCCTTCCCTTCAGACCATAAGCTGAAGAGCAGGTAGAAAAACCTGCCATTAATTAAAAGTGTCCAACCACTCGAATGATTTGATATTAACAAGTCTGATAATGGGACTGCAAGTACAATTCTGTGACGATGGCAGGGAAATGGTTAAGAGAAAGTCAGGAACATAAACCAAGAGGCATATCCATTCAAACATTAAACTGATAGCAGCTATCTGGGTGTATCATGCGTGTGGGTATATATGCCGCACGTCTGGTGGAACAAGCAAGGATACCGACGTGAAAGTCGTAAAAATAAATGAGGATGCAGATAACACAGCGAAAGGCGGTCTTTGGTCCAACGCCCCAGTTGAAAGTAGGTTAAAAATAACATTTTATGTCTATGGATTTGCCTTTGCATCAGTTGCTTCCCTTTGACTAGAGGAAGAAAAAAAAAAAAAAAAAAGGTCATGGCTATACCAAAATGACTATATAGTCTGTACTACCAGAGATATATAGACAGAACTCTGCGGATGTTGCAAATGTTACAGTATGACAAAATTCGAGTGCGACTCACATTAGTCGAATATAGGACTTTGAGTTGAAGCATCAAATACTGTCATTCAACACCAAATACTGTGACTTAACCTAGCGCTCTCAACAGTTCTCAATATCTGTTCACGGGAACAAAAATGACATAACATAACATAACATAACATAACATAACATAGCACAGCACAGCACAGCACAACACAACACAACACAACACAACACAACACAACGTAACATAACATAACACAGCACAGCACAGCACAGCACAGCACAACACAACATAACATAACATAACATAACATAACATAACATAACATAACATAACATAACACAACATCTTTGGCTTTCGCAGTCAGTGTTATGCAGACTGTGTAAGATATCATACAGCGGAGTTCTCATCGGTGTTCTTAACTTGGGCTGTGGGAAACCTTCGTTACATTTCCGGTCGTAAACTTCGGTTAGTGGCAAAACCGTACCTCAAGGCAACGTACGTCATCGTCACGTGTATCATGATGTATGTCATTTTGTATAAAAAAAAAAAAAAAAAACAAAACGTAGGTGTCTATTATTATACAAGAGTGCTGCGGCATTTTCAGACACATCTGCAGTGAAGACAGTCGGTGTGGTAAATTGTTGGTCAGGAGTTCTGCTTCTCAAACAGGGGCTCCGTTTGGTGATCCGTTAGACGTACTGTGATGTGTATTGCCGTTAGACGTTCTGTACACCTGAAAAAAGTATCTCTTTGAATTAGACATTGCGAATACTGCATAAAGAAGCTTTACCGGTATGCATGAGGCTGCTTACACTGTGACCCCGCGTTCAACCGGGGTTCACCTCGACTCGGGTTGGATTCGGGTCACTATACATTCTCTGCATGTCTCACACTGACAATGACGTAGGAAAACGTACGTCACGCTCGCCGTCATGCTTTGACGAAAACATCATATCATGGCGCCGGTTGTTGTTGTTGTTGTTGTTGTTGTTGTTTAACCAGGAAGCGGCCCATTCCACCATGGTGCCTAAGCCGTTAGAGAAGGGTTTTTTTCCTACCTTTCTTCGCTTCCTTCTTTTAATTTAATTTTGTTTGGGGGTTTCTTTAGTCCTAGTCTGGGCTAGGCCCGTAGCCGGGGGTTACGTTAACCTCGAGTTTTTTTTTTTGTTTTTTTTTTACAAGAGGGACCTGGTCCATAGCAGGGTTGAACCCGGGTCATTTTCACCCGGGTTTGTTAAATGTAAACGCACCAACCCGGGTTTAACTCGGCTTCAACCCGGTAAAACTGGCAAGTGGAAACAGCCTCTAAGAGCCAGTACCACTACACTACAGTCCATTCTACATCGCCATGCATTCATTGTGTTCTCTTACAGCCCTTGACCCGAAACCGCTCAGACCCAAAAATCCAAAAATATCTACATAACCACCATAGTAATTTCTCAATCAGATCTGAAGTAAAGTACGAACGTGCAAGCTGGGATAATCAGAGTGGTGTACAGAGTGTTGGACTTCCAATGCTCTAGTCTTGAGTTCAAATCCTGTCGACTCATTCATACCAACCTCATGCGTCAGAAAAGGGATGTTTAAACCACACAGAACCCAACACAATCTATAACACTATAAGAAAGATGAGTGAAGGCAGACGGTAGCTTTGTGGCCACCTGATACTGACCCTAGTTCCGAGGAGAACCTTTGGCCCCTGCAGAGTGACAGTGTTGAAGGCCGGGTAAAACGTCAGGACGAACAGGACCACAGCAGCCGCCGTCAGCCATTCCGAGATGGTCGACACAAGATACACGGCCCGCAACGTGCCCTGCAAGACAAAAGTTCATAAATTCATAAAGTTCATAAAATGATCCAGGGACCAAACGGAAGAATAGTGTGTAGCACTTTGTGACGAAGTGGCAAAGGCAGGAGTGCGCAAAGTACACACATTATGCCAGGGTTGTCCAGGGGCATACTCCCCCCCCCCCCCCCCCCCGTATCTTTTAAAAATTAGACTAAGCTCTGTACAATTCGGTGCACCTTTGCATGATTTTAAGTGCTTCTGAGGAGAAAACACTTTTTTTCGAGGAATATTTTTAGAATCATACTAAAATCTATGCAATTTGGTGCATTTTGGCACACTTTGGGGTGGGGGGGGGGTGGGGGGGGGCATTTTTTAGCCAATGCCAACCATGCAAAATCATGCAACAATGCGATGAAAAGCAATGATGCGTCAGATATGATCATACTTACGAATTTTGTGCCTTTTCCTTGCGCTTCACTAACTTTGTAGATGATCTTGCTGACCCCGACTGTATAACGGTTAAGGGTGTAACTGGGATGTTACGTACTGTGGTAGCACGGACCGTGCAGTAAATCTATAAAAAGCCGGAGAGTTGCATCCAGAGAAACACTTCTGTGCATGCAAACAGTTCAAACAAACCGCCCTGCTAACTATGCAAAGAAAGTGTTACACAATAAATCACTACAAACAATAATTCAGACTTAAAACGGATCGTTACATCTGGAGCAACCCTTCTGTTGGCACCGGGACGTGGACGCTCTCTCTCTCTCTCTCTCTCTCTCTCTCTCTCTGTCTCTGTTTGAAAATTGAAAATTGGTCACAAGACCAAAACTTCAACCGTTTTCCCAAAAAAGTTTCAGTTTCAATTTCAAAGTTATTTCTATTTCAGTTTTCACTCTCTCTCTCTCTCTCTCTCTCTCTCTCTCTCTCAAAATCGAAAACTGGTCACAACACCAAAACTTCAACCGTTTTTCAAAAAAGCAATTTTAGACTCTCTCTCGCTCATCTCTCTCTCTCATCTCTCTGCGTCCTCTCGTCTCTCTCTTTCTGTCTCTCTCTCTCTTGAACATTTGGAATGAGGATCCTGACGTCGTGGAGGGATTTTGGAGTATCTCGAATTACAGAACAGCGCAAGAGAAGTGTATCGTGCATGCCATCCTGCGCTGTTCTGAAAATCCACTAACGCCAAAATACCCCAGTGATACTCTAGTAACTGACGTCAGTGTCACGTGACGGTAAAGGATACATGTGATGAGACAGACGGTGAGGATGAAGCTGTTGATGAACTGCGCCACCGTGACGCAATCCCAAGGACAGTGACGCATGGAAAGTGACGTCTGCAACCAGCAGTACACCATCCCGAGTCCGAACGCAAGCGCCGCTCCTGTGTAGTGGGGAGGACGCATGACTACCGTCTGGAAACATACAGAATAACATGTTAAAGTTACACAGGTGTTATTTCACTCTCTGAAGTTAAACCTTCGAACCTTCAGCCCTTGCTAACCAACTTGAAACCATCAATACACACACTGGCAGTAGTCTCGCAAACCAGTCTCGATAGTCACTGAAAACGCCGTGACAGTTTTCGAATTTATCTTAACTTTGAAAATCAAATTTAAAAAAAAAATCGAGAGTGACCTCCTTTCAAAGTGTGTCTTGAAGTCCCGTACATAGAATGCTAGCAAATCAGCTATCGTGCTGTTTTGTTTTTGTTGTTGTTGTTGTTGATTTTTACTACTTTCTTATTCCTTTCGGGAAATTCGGGCTACTTCCCCCGGGGGAAGCGCGTCGCCGCGGTGCAGCGCCACCTAATACCTCTCCTATTTTTTTTTACAATTTTCCTGGGGAAGGGAAACCGGATAACCCGGAGAGAAACCCCCGATGAGCAGCCCGGCAGCCAGGAAAAACCGGTATCACATATCACAAGCTCGACCTGGGCTCGAACCCAAGCTTCAGCGCCATGACATTGGTGACGGCCGTTCAGCTCAGTAGCGCAGCGGCTAAAACCGACGCGCTACCTATTAGACCACCGCTCATCCCAGACATCTCATGTTCAGTCACACAGACAGAAAGAGCGTAAAATTATTGACCATAAAAAACCAGACGGTATTTCCGCTGAGAACGGTTTCAAAGATTTAGTATCGAAAATTCACTTGAACAAATTGTAAGTGGTTTGGGGGACCAATACATACTTTCAAAGTGTCGGTAGTAAACCTTGTAGCAGCTTAAAAACTGACATCCAACTGAGCCATCGGGTGATCTAAAACGACCGAACTGCTGACGTTCTTAGGTCAGAACCCCGTTTAAAAATGCCACACCTTCCAGACACCACTCACAGACAAGCCTGGCTGCGCGGAGACATCGCTCCGGGTATCCAACAGGTCAAGAAACCCCTACACTTCAGACACGAGGCTCTCTATTCCCGTTTCGTCGACATTTATATCGCTCCCCTCATCGGCCGATGACCTGTGCTAACTTCCAGATCCTACCAGCTGTTAACGCCACGCAACTCTGTCTGACCCGCCTCAACAGTTATCTACCCTGGACTGGTTTGTGACCTGAGTATATCGAGAGGTTGAAGATGGAAATTGGGTTTACGTGATGTCTGACTGAATGGGCACTTGTCTTCTTCGTTCCCGCTCGCAGCTAACGATAACATAAGGTAAAGTGGAATGCGTGCCACTTAATTCACAATTTAGGCGAAAGAATGGCTGATTGCGAGATGGCGCATGTTCAGCACAGTTTTGGAAAACTCTCAGCTCACTGATTAAAGGGAAGTTCAATTCTATATAATTATTTGCGTCACATATTTTTCGGTGTTTCCAAGGAAACGACTCAGTGACGGATTCAATTCAGACGCACGTGCTGTCCTCTTTAATCCAATCAAAAGAGACGTACAAAACAGTCAACTATCATCTTATAATTTCCGGGTGGTGGTCTAATATGAACAGAGTTTGTAAACTTGTTGGTATGAGCTATCCAGACTTGACACCTGAGTGGACAAGAAGTCAGATGTGAAAGCCGGAAGGACCCGTGCAGGAAGCCTCTACCAAACTCCATACGCCAAGCCCCGCTCCAAAAATAAATCGAACAAACAAACAAGAACACACACACACACACACACACACACACACACACACACACACACACACACACACACACACACACACACACACACACACACTAACAACAACAACAAATACGAACTGGTCACCTGAAAGTTGGCGACCATGCTAAGACCAAGGGCAGACAACCATCCGACGACAAGGGAGGCAATACAGACACGGTGATCTCTGGCACTGTCCTTGGCAGGATGACCTGGAGTCCGGAACAGTTCTCTCTGTTGCAGGAACCGCACGTAGATGTTGGCCGCCACTGGAGAGATGGGAAAACACATAGTATGATAGATTATTGCTGCTGTTGTTGTTTGTGTTGTTGTTGTTGTTGTTGTTGTCGTCGTCGTTGTTGTTACAGCTGCTGCTGCTGTTGTTGTTGATGAAGATGATGACTGAGGATGAGGATGATAATGATCTTGTTGTTGCTGTTGCTGTTCTTGTTTTATGTTATGGTTATGATGACGACGACGATGATGGTGATGATGATGATGATGATGATGATGACGACGACGACGACGATGTGCGTGGAATGTGGCGGAGGGAGAGTCTAAAAACTAAAGGACTCGTGAGATCTCCTGGAGGCAAAAAAATTATAAACGGCGTTTCAAGCCTTCTAGTGACACTACCAAAATGTCTCAGCTGCCCAATTTGTTACGGTGATAGAGACTAAAACCAACACCACAACATCTGCACGCTTTCCCAGTGCAAATTGCACCGAAGAAAACTGAAGAAAAGAACCATAATACATTGCAGCCATCATCCAACCACAGCAGCCAGCAAAGCAAATTTAAGTTACAAAGTAAAGCAAATCAAAATGTACGATACAGCGCGTGCGTATCCTATGTGCTTTGTGTACAGTTCAACAGCGTCTTCTCGACACAGACACAAGTATGTTTATATACGCTTGAATCTAGTTCCGCTGCGGATTGTTTCGCTTAGCCCGAGGCAGTCACCGCAAATACGTCTGTCGCTGATAGGCCGTACAGTGAATGTTGATAACCAGTATCCCAAAACGCCTGTAGGAAGATCTACTATCTAGGCAGCGTTCCCAAGCGTACGGCAGACTATCCAACGTTTATTCGGGGAAATCATAAAGTCACCGTGATAGCAATGCATTTTGGTCTGGTGGAAAACGTTCTATGAGTCAAGGCTGTACTGACGCACCTAGCTTCCGTGAAGCCACCTGTTTCCTCCCGGACCCTCCCAAATGTTAAAGGTTCAGTGACTGATAGTGATTATAGCGAGTTATCGTGCAAGGGGCAATTATCCCGCACCCATCCTGTGTGTTTTCTTAGTAAAGGGAAAACATATTATTATGATGAAACTAAAAGTTGAATTCTAGTTTGCATTGTACATAACAGCAAAATTGTGTATGAACTATTCTTTCGATTTCTGAAACAGTCTTTCCTCTTTGTTTGTTTGTTTGTTTGTTTGTTTGTTTGTCTGTTTGAAAAATACAGAAAACAAAAGAAACAATTTGCAATTTCCTT
>JACVVK020000515.1:235000-237500 GCA_018292915.2 Batillaria attramentaria
AAAACAAAAAAAAAACCAACAACATCGCAATGTATACGCAAGCATTATGGAATAACACTTACCGCGATCGTAAATCAATGCCAAGGCGAAGAGAAGCTCTCGGAAAGCGAAACACGACTCTTCAGCGAAGAAAACGATTTTGAGCACAGACGCTGACAATGCACAAAATGATTTGTTTGAAATGTTGTGTACGTAAGCCAAGCCGCAAAAGAAACACTTCCTTGAACTTGTAACGCTGCTGGTAGACAAGGAGAGTTGTTGAACTTTGCTATAGAATACAAGAGACAAGTTGCATATGCAACCGAAGTGGCTGTGCTTGTGCACTATAACGGTTCCTTACAGGCTTGGTGGGTGGATGTTTGGAAGTTAAGCGTCCCTTTCCACCACGGACGTGTGATACCAAAGACGGGGCAACGAGAAAAAGGCCAGAACAAATAACTGGCCCCAGCGGGGACTCGAACTCACGACCCGAGTATTGAAAGTCCAACGCTCTACCATACGGCTGTCCCAGCTCCTCGGATTTTTAAAGAAACTCACTGTTCGTAAGAGCTTATACAGAACCGACAAGAATGAAAACAGGTCGCCTTTTTCAACCAATGTCTTTTCTTTTGTAGAACATAGTTTGCACTTCAACCGTGCCTCTGATCTGTCATAAATATTTTGACTCCTAAGACTCCGAGCCCGACCAGGCCCTGCCCGCTATATAATAAGACCGGTTAAAACCTTCAAAACAAATCTAAAAACATACCTGTTTCATCTCAAAGCACCGTCTAACCTGTCTCCGTCTTTCTCCATCTCCTTATTAAGTATCATACATGCAGTTGCCCTGACCCTGAACCTCTGTACCTTTACCTGTACTTTTAGCGCTTAGAACTGCCTTATAAGTAGATTAAAGCGCTATAAAAAAAATTATTATTATTATTATTATTATTATTATTATTATTATTAAAAAGAGTAAGCCACTGCACACCAGTAGCAAGCACTTCAAACCATTAGGCTTGGGCCTTTAGGCTAGGTTCGAGACCGCTGCAGATTGCGTAAAGGTGGCTTCACGTGGCTTCTAGTGATCTGAAGATTTCAAGTTCAAATGCGATTTTTGGCATGGGCTTTTAACAGATAAAGCTAGCTTAACTGATGCAAGATGCGGACGACGGTAAAATCAGCGTAATTATTACTCCAGTTTGCACAACTCTGAATTTCACGTATTTGATTCCAGCTCATCCAAATTGACATGGCACCGCACAAACATGACCAATCTCAAACAGTACCTACTGCTAGGCTAACCAGAATCACACTGTATAAATACAAAATCTTCACGGCTTGGCGTTTTCAAACAAAATGCGCCAACGTACGGATAACGACGTATTGGTTACTTGATACTGAACAAGCATGACAACAGCTACGTTTCCTTCTTCCTAGACTTCAAAGAAATACATGCAATACTCGTGTATATATTGAGAATTTTTTTTTTAAATGTCAGTGTAAAATTATCATTTGACGTCGTCCGCACTCGTCACTTCAAAACAACGACAAAAAAAAAAATGCTGAATTGCTGCGAATATTGAACTAACATCAAACGCCGGTCCCTCGTACAGGCGCTAGACCGGCGATAAAAGTGGTCACTCACCCCAAGACTGAAATCGCTTGTGAAGAATATTTTGTTTTCCTAACAAGCGCAAGACAGTGAAGCGAAGCAGCACACGAGAGATCACAAGTGCCCGAAGTCCTTGAAACACAAGGGCTTTGTTTAGTCTGTTTTCAGTTATATCTGCCAGACTTGAAGAGCGGCTATCACAAAGCCATCTGCACGTTCGGATAAAAACGCTACAAAAGACCACATGAGACTTCTCTTTCGTGCCGAAATGTGTGTCATATGCGAATACGCTCATACAGGCTCCGTGAGCTAGCAGCCTCCAGAGACAAAAAAGCCGTATATATGCACTACACTGAATGCAGCTTGCGCTCACTGGAATTCCAGCGAGAAAAGAACAGAGAAAAGAAATCTCGGCTGGTCTCTGCAAGCACACAGTACGTGGCTATTCGTCGGAGGCGTTGCCGGAACCACACCAACCCCTGGAAGATATTTTCTCTCTTCTATCAAAGATCCTATTCGTTATAGCGGTAGCGACTGTCAGAATGTCGAGGTTGGCGTTGGGTTCTGTCACAGATTGAGCTTTTCTTTCGTGGCAGTGAGAAAGAAGCAGATCAGGTGGTATATAGTAGTACTCCGGTCAAAGCCGGTGGCAGTCAGTGAATCTCTGTCTTGCAGGACAAAGATGTTCCACTGGGGTTCTGACCTTATAGATGCTGCTAGCTATTCACTGCTGAAGGCACGGTACCTGTGGATGCACACGTGGTCAGCGACAAAGACTGAAGAGTTTCTCATTAATTTTTTTTTTTTTGTTTGTTTTTTTTTTTTTGGGGGGGGGGGGGTGACTTTTGTTTTCAGCGGCATCTCTGTCGGTGTATGTCTGTCTCGGCCAGTCGGTCTGTCTGTGAG
>JACVVK020000515.1:242500-245000 GCA_018292915.2 Batillaria attramentaria
GTGCTTCCGCGCTGCCGAGAAAAAAAAGTCTTACGCGCGCATATAAGCCATGCACACACACACACACACACACACACACACACACACACACACACACACACACACACACACACACACACACACACACACACACAACAACAACAACAACAACAACAACAACAACAACCCAAGCAAAAAACAAACAAACAACATTAACAACCAACAACGTATGAAGAAACCTACTTAGCTAGGCGGCTGTTTAGTATTACACGTAATATTACATTATTATTATTATTATTATTGTTATTGTTGTTGTTGTTGTTGTTGTTGTTGTTGTTGTTGTTGTTGTGCCTCCGAGCAGAGTCTTCATGCTTCGCCGCATTAACTTGATAAAGAGACACTTGTGTGTTGAGTCCATAGTCGTACCTACGTTCCAAGTCTAAATATGTTCCTGAGTACGTACCACCACGCCGCTAGAAAACCCAAGATTAGCTGCAGTGAGTGGTAGCGCTTAGAACCTCTCGCGGCAAAGATAAACTCAACAGTCAAGATAAAACAAATTGTCTGCCAGACTGCATTAATCTTGTTACAGTGCTGCGTGCTTCAGTTTGCACGGCCTCGGAGCATCAGCCGCTGAAGTCAGGCAAACTGGGTGCTAACGTTCCACAGAAAGTTGCCAACCTGCTCACGAGGTTGTTCTAAATTCCGTGTATCAAATTTCTGCAGACTCCTGAAACTGCCTCTGTCCTTTCACACTGAGATCGTTTACAAGTGTGGAAGAGGAGCGATCAGTGAATAGTAGGATGCAAGTAAACGGACGGTAGAGTTTTCTTCGTTTGCACGGCCATCAAACGTCAGTGTTTCGCATTCGGAGCTGTACTAAACTCTAGGATACGCTATTTCGGGCGGATAGGCGCAGCTGTTCCAAAGCAGAATTCTCCCTGTATAAAACCTTGTAATACTAGTAGTAGTAACGGCTTCATGCAAAGAGAATTGAAAGGGTTTACCTGTACATTCATCCTGTCCACTGACAAGGGTTCAGGTGCTCAACCACTGAGCGTGAAATTCCTGCTTGCGTATCATTTCCTCTTCCCGAGCGAGACCCAGTCAAGCTCCAAATACAAAGCTGATTCTTGGACTAGGCTGGTGTAGTGCCGGGTTTTGCGACTAACAACAGCATTCGTCGTAATGGATGATTAGATCGATTGACGGTAATACAATAATGACACTCAGGGAGGAGGCGGACGGGGTGGGGGTGGGGGAGGAGGAGGGGAGGGGAGGGGGGGAGGAGAAGCGAGAGAAGTTCTCGGATAACGAGACTTGCCAACACGCGACATGCGACCTGTGATGTGCGGTCACGCAAACCATACAGTTGCAAAAAAACAAAAACAAAAAAAACTGGGCTTTTGCTTTCAGTGAAAAGAGGAGTAGTGCAAGGGAAGCAACCTCCCAAAGCAATCTGTTTGGCTCCCAGTAAGTAATTTTCTGCGGTTACCTCGCTTCACTAGCACAGCTCCGCTCGATACGTATGCAAGATCGCGACGCTCGCGTGTGCGTGTGTGTGTGTGTGTGTACATGCACACGGAGTACGTACGTGTGTATGCGCGTGCCGACCGTTCCCTGAAGATGACATGGTTACAACGAATACAGACTAGGTAGCGGGGGGGGGGGGGGGGAGGGTCACCGGTTCATACCAACTGGAGAAACCGGCAGCCTCACAGAGACAGAGAGAGACGAAGACAGAAACAGCGTGAAGTAGAGCAAGGGAGACAACCTCTAAAAGGAATCTGCTTACTACACCTCCGTATTCCGTGATTTGCCTCCCCTCCCACACTATACCCACTTGGCTATACGAGGACCGATTCTTGTAGATTAGTGCGTGCGTGCGTGCGTGCGTGCGTGCGTGTGTGCGTGTGTGCGCGTGTGTGTGTGTGCGTGCCGATCAGACCCGGCGTTGCGAAAAAAAAAAAGTAGAAAAAGATAAAGTTACAATGAATACAGACTGGGAAGAGGGTTTGTGTGTGGTCACTGAGGGGTACCTACAACCCGGCAACATCACCAATGCTTCAAATGTTTTGAAATGGCCCGGACACCCCTCACACGCTAAAAGGACCTATAAGCTCTGATCAAATACATGACGCGCATGTCCTTTTACCTCAACGACGGTACCCACTGATATGCCCCAGCTGGGCGCAAGGTGAAGAAGAGGTTCTGTAAACAACGCGGGCAGTTGACGCCTCTGCTGGCGATAGCCATCTAACAACAGATCACCTGTCCAACAGGCCATTTCTCGCTCCGCGGGTAGTCTCACAGCATGAGGGCTACACGACTGCCCAAAAAGTACGAGCAAGGGCAGAGTGAATGAGTGAGTTTTTGGGGCTTAGTGCCGCGCAAGCCACAAAGACTAATTTGCGGCTATGTGTGTCTGCACTACGTGAAAAAACAACAAAAATGTAACGTTGGGCAACTGATGCAAACCGATCTACGGGGCAATATAAACGTAGGACATGCAGGAGAGGCT
>JACVVK020000515.1:250000-267500 GCA_018292915.2 Batillaria attramentaria
TGTGTTATATCAGGAAGCGGGTCCATTCCAGCAAGGTGCCTATGCCGTTATAGAAGGATTTTTTGTCTTTCCTTCTTCGCTTCCTTTTTTTAAAATTTAATTTTGTTTTGGGGTTTCTTTTGTCCTAGTCTGTGTTAGGCCCGTAGCCGTGGGTTAAATTAACCTCGAGTTTTACATACGGGCTCTGATCTTCCAAGTCGCAGGATAGTATACTGAAGAGCATTGATTAAAGGCGCATATACCAAGAATACTAAGCGTTACAGACGTCAGTTGTGTTTTGGAACAGTGAGCGAAAATCGAAACCGTCCCGGAAGTCTTTCTGCAGAGCGGCTCTTGCACGTGACGTCACCAAAACGTGCGTGACGGACAGCCCCGTGCTTTTCCAATGGGGAACGTTTTATTAGTCCACCAACTGTCCGCTAGGTATCCATGGTATCCCTATTTAACTGGCCAGTATGTGTACCACGTGATATGCAAAGTTAAAAAGCTCGGTTGACCGCAACTCGTAGCTCACTTGTCAATTTTCACGTCACTTTTGTTGGCTCAGTGCCAACCTGTGAGACGTTGTCACTGTGCAGGTGTCTAAGCGATGCAATGTTAGGCGATAACAGAAACATGAGAACTATTTCTGAGCATAAAATTGTGGAAAGGTGGGCATTTAAAGTTTCTTACTGCCATGCTGTACCTCAGTCGCACCTGTTCCTCCGCCGGTCTGTACGTGTCTAAGGGAAAAAGAATGGTCGTGATAACAGCGATATCGTAACACCTGATATCTATAAAGCTTTCTCCAATGACCAGTTTTTCTGATGCGTCGATCATCGTATCCCCAAAGTCCTGACTGATAATTATGCCTAGTGAGAAGAAAACTTGCTGTTGAAAAGCGACCATTTTCGGAATATGGCTGGTAAAGGTGTAACATGGGAATCACGCCAAAATGGCGTGGTTGTTGTTGTTGTTGTTGTTGTTGTTGTTGTTGTTGTTTTAATATACCTATAAGTTATACTCAGCCTTAAGACTTTCACAGACATTCTGTTAGTTGTTTAACAACATGGAATGAAACAAATCTAAAAATAGTTAAAACTGGCAAAGGCTCAGCGGGTTCAAGTGTTAAGAGATCAACTGCTGAGCTACCGCGGAGATAAAACCAGAGCTAGGTCCCTTTGACCTTCCGGCGGCCTCCATTCTGCTTGACATTACTGTCCACGCGGATATGACCCAAAATTGCACCTGGAAACCCTTCACACCCAAGACTAAGGGCAATAAATCGCTGTAGCATATGACCCAGAGTGCTTACACGACCTGCAACCCACCCAAGTGCTGTCTTATTTCCATCGTCCAATGGTAATCCCTTGCGGCTGTCATATCTGACCTATCAAATCTAGGTCAACTTGTCCGGCAGAACTGGGCCTTCGTGACCTACAAATGTCAACTATTTCTGCATTGAATAGAGGCGGATGGGTGACCCCCTCACCCCCCCCCCCCCCCCCACCCCCCGGCCCGCTCCGCCCCATCCGTCTCCCCTAAAAGCATGGTTCGAGTGTAAACATGTTTACACTGTCATAATGCAGTGTATGGTTTCGAGGTTGACATGTTATGATAGAGCATAAAGTTTGGATGTGTCACATGCAGTCTTGGGCAGGGTTTTTTTTTTCAGTTTTTCCCTAGTTTTTCTTTCTTTCTTTTTTTTTTTTCTTTCAATAGCTAAGAAGATTTCAACCACAGAGGCGCTTTTAACTCTATTATGACTGGGGCTGCCCTACACGGTGCACCCCTTGACGTGGGGTAGTGGCTTGTGTACCTCAATGACCCGGAGAACTATGCCAGCAGGAGCACATGCTCCTAGCAGGGTCACCCAAGCTGGACAGGTCGAAGGGTAGAGGTCAGACGAAGGTGGATCACCTCTCCCAGAGGCTAAATGGGTTTGCGTAGGGTTAACACCCCTACCTGTAAAAAGAACGAAGTTACAGAAGCATCGACGACAACAAACCGAGACACTCACCTGGGCGAGGAAGGGTCTCCATTCCGGAGACCTATGACGCAGTGCAGTGAAAGCCGAAAGGAAGCTGCAAGGCCGACCCCCCTTCTAATACACCCAGGACAAGGAAGAGAGGCCGGCCTCGCAAAAGCTTGAGGCGGGACACTGAGGCAGAGCTATGCAAGCAGGGGATCAACTGGACTGGAGTGGCAAGAGTAGCCCAGAACAGAGTGCGATGGCGAAGGGTTGTCGATGACCTATGCTCCACTTGGAGCCATGGGTCTTAGTAGTAGTAGTATGATTGGGGCTGCCCGGACGAAACTGCAGTCAAACTGAGTACTACTCACTACATGTAAACAAACCTCTCTAGCGACCAGCTTCACTGAAGACACACACTTGACAAATCGATTCACACTTCATGTACTGAATGAAATACGGAAGGAGAGTTTAAGCTTGATGAGCCGTGGGCGATGAACCTTTGATTGAAGTCTCCCGTCACGAATGACTTAAACACTACAAATTTTGGTCCTGTCCGGATTCAAACCTGGAACATTCCGATCTCGAAAGCGCTCCACCCAACTCGCGCATTATGAAGATCTGAGTTACACTACGTAGCTGCGGGCTGTCTTGGTAGGCAAACATTTGTTGTTGTTGTTGTTGTTGTTGAAACTGCGTATTCCAAAGCAATATAAGGACGAAGGCACTTAAGAGGGAATGCATGCACTACAAACTGATTGTTGGTGCAAGTTGCTGTCTGCTATATCAAGTCGAGAAATATTATTACGCCGTGCACTTTCGAAAGCTAAAGAAAATGCGTTGAAAAAAAAAAAAAAAACTCTCTCTCTCTCTCTCTCTCTCTCTCTCTCTCTCTCTCTCTCTGTTGTTTTTTACTTTTTCTTTACGTCAATTGTGTGTTTAACGGACTTTCTCACAAGCACCCGAAGAATGCCAGCATGGCCGCTCCGAAAAGAGATATAATGTCCATAAATATTCATAAGCTGTTCCCCCTATACTCTTTCCTCCCTCGATTCTTTTTCTTCGGATATAACGAAGCTAATATAACAGTAACGGTATGTTGTGCTTACGTACCACTCGAAATTCTCCCCTAGAAAATCTCAGACGCAGAAAGCAGGTTGTTTAAACGTCTGCTCGGCATGAAAAAACGAAATAGACACGCACGCAGCGTCGGGGGGTAAATCTGATCTTGTTTGGTGTTTGTGCCGTTTCTTCGTCTGATGTGTTTATGTGAAAGTTTCGGGGAAACCTAACAGGACACGGGGCGACATGCCCCCCTCCCCGATTTCAAGCCCGCCTGCCGCCTCCCCCCCCCCCCCTCCCCGCATCTCTTCTCCTTGATCGTGGTTCTCATGCCCCTCCCCCCCCCCCTCCTCATTTTTTTTACTCACATGACTGTGTAACAAAGTGAGTCTATGTAATGATACTCCACTGTCGTCTGTCTGTCTGTCAAACACTTGAACGATGGCATTGTTGTTGCTGATGGTATTTTTGTTGTTTTTGCATGGGCAAACTACTTTGAAAATATCATCCCGCCTCCTGACATTTCTCTTGGTGTACCTTTCGGGTACTGCCTGACGTTCGACGTTCTAGTACTACTTGTATTTTTCTCCTCTTGAAAATCACATTATAAAGGGAAAGCATGTCTCACATACGCTACACACACACACACACACACACACGCACGCACGCACGCACGCACGCACACACACACACACACACACACACACACACACACACACACACACACACACTCCGCTAAACACCCCCCTTGACAACTGATTCACAGACAAACATCACTTCAAGCCACGTATAGAGAAACGACAATACACCACCATCCGCACGGCCATCAGACAAAGTAAGCTTATAGTGTCAGGTACCGTTGTTTGCTGAAGGATTTTCCCACTTTCACCGTCACGCGGTTTTGAGCACGACCGTAAACAGAACACAGGTTGGAAGAGAACAGCTATAGTGAGAGCAATGAATGAATGAATGACTTGGCCAAGATAAGGATTTATTTGACCCTTAAGAGCCAATAAGGTTTAGCTGTTGGTTGACCCCGATAACGTCTGGACTGAGACAGCTTGCATGTCAACAGGACGGCCTGCTCGTCACAAAAGCCATATCCATCCATCACTGAGCTGAGCAAGATGGCTGATTTAAGGATAGGGACTACGTTTAGAATTAATGACAGTGAAAGGTTAAAGTCCCGAGATTTGTATACTCACAGATTGTTCTGAGCTGTTTTTGGTGGTGTGTAGCACCTTATCACAAAGGACACCTGCACAGTGACAGCATCTCAGAGGCTAGCACTATGCCAGCAGGAGCACAAGCGAAACTGTTCCAAAACATGTTGCGTTATTTGAAACCAAGCAAACATGGAAATACAGCCTTTAATCAAAATGCACATGCTCAAAACAGCAAAACATAAAAACGATCCCATAACTTTTTTTTTTTCTCACTTACGCTACGGTACACACACACACACACACACACACACACACACACACACACACACACACACACACACACGCACGCACGCACGCACGCACGCACGCACGCACGCACGCACACACACACACAGACACGCGCGCGCGCAGAGCACACACACACACACACACGCGCGCGCGCGCGCGCTCCGCAAAGTTCTATACATACAGGACTTCATGCGGATTTGAAACCACAATGCAAGCTGAAAATGCTATTTTCGCTGACCTAGAAATCGATCTTTGAATTTAATGATTCAAAAACGAGAGCATGGGACCATCCACATCTTTTGCTGTTTAGAGCACGAGCGTGGGTGTACAAAGTTTGTTTCAACAGAATTAATTTTGAAGAGGTTTCCTTCAAAAGTAGTCCCCATCCTTAAGTTACTAAGCACTACACCAAGCCGGAACTAAGAACGACAAGGTAGGGTCGGGTTACAGTCCTGAGGCGGTTCCAAAGAACTGACATGTTTGCCTACCTGCCTGAAAACGATAAAGGAGCATTAGTTTTGTGGTCAGATGTTGAACTGGGAAAAGGGGATCACATGCAAACAGCACTGAGTGCCGAGAGGCAGCACTTTCATGGTAGGCGTGCGTTTGTGTACTCAGCCACCTTTCTCCTCCATCCTACCCCCCCTATTCCCCTTACCCTCCCCCCCCCTTACCCCCCCCCCCCCCCCCCCCCCCCAACACCAATAAAAACAAAACAAAATATCACACTCCCACCCACCCACCCACCCACCCAAAACAATAAACAAATAAACTAATAATCCCAAAACAAACAAATGAATAAAACAAACATACCGAGCAGCCCCCCCCCCCCCCCCCCCCCCCCCCCCACCCCCCCCCCCCCCCCCAAAAAAAAATCAAAACATCGAAATTAAACAAAACAAAAAGTGAACCCGCAAAACTTGCCCATGTAAGCAATTTTTTTTTCAAAATATACCCTCCTCCTATATTACAAGTGCAGTCCCTCTGTGTGTGTGTGTGTGTGTGTGTGTGTGTGTGTGTGTGTGTGTGTGTGTGTGTCTCTCTCTCTCTCTCTCTCTCTCTCTCTCTCTCTCTCTCTCTCTCTCTCACACACACACACACACACACACATGTGACTCGCGCCAAACTGGAGCGAACCGAAGGCGGCTTCACGCCAAGCAAACAGTCTACAGTTTCACTCAAAACAACCGCGGGGGCTGTTCAAACGAGACGAAACTATGCCAGAATACACTTATTTTACTCCTTGATTACCCGTGTCAAAAGGGTGCACCAATGTTTTGCTTGGTGGCTGGGTCACAGTGACCAAGCGCTGCTCGCTTCCGATTGGCTAGATTACGTAAGAATTGGCAGATAACTGGATAATATTGCCGGATGCCGCTGAACAAAACTGGCAGCCCCGGGATCCAGAGACTCAGTATGTGTACAGATAAGGATATCGCTGATGTCATGTTCTGCGACTGGCACGCAGGTTAATAAGTGTGTGTGTGTGTGTGTGTGTGTGTGTGTGTGTGTGTGTGTGTGTGTGTGTGTGTGTGTGTGTGTGTGTGTGTGTGTGTGTGTGTGTGTGTGTGCCGTTATCTCAGTCTCAATTTAAACCAGCATGATTTATGCTCATGGGTTTTCCGACCGTGACTATCATCTTATTAGACGCAGGACTTGAAACTGCCGTAAAACGCACCATACTTATAATGGTCTAGGGTATGTTTTTAGCGTATGGATTTTAGCTCTCCAAAAGAAAACCAAAATAGCTAAAAAATAAAAATAAAAAAATGGTTGGCACGTTCACGGACCTACTTCTTTCTTTCTTTCTTTCTTTCTTTCTTTCTTTCTTTCTTTCTTTTTTTTTCGTTTTCTACTGTTATTGGTCTCTCCGTCAACTGATCCAGTTGCCCATCTCAGGTAAGGACCAAGCGAAACAACCATGTGACGCGGGCGAGAGAGAGAACAAACGAACGAACGAACGAACGAACTTTATTTTACAACGGAAAACATTTGGCCATACATTGGTCAGTTTTCAATCAGTCGTTGCTACACAAAAAAAGGCACTACAAAATGACTAAAGAAAAGACTATGAGAGAGACAGAGAGAGACAATGACAATGACAATGAAACTTTATTTTTCAAACGGTAGAAATTGTAGCACATGTGCCAGTTTATAATTTGCCGTTGCTAGACTACAAAATGAAAATGTAAAACTAAGGCAGAGGCAGGAGACCCCCCCCCCCCAACCGAGCAAAAGCCAAACAAAGCAAAACAGTAGAATGAAAAAAGACAAAAACAAGACAAAACAAAAAATAAAAACAAACAAACAAACAAACTAGTAGACTAAACGTAAGATAAACCAAGTCAGCGTGAGAATATCAGTCTGACATGTACAGGCAAAATGTTACAGGTCGTGCTCTAAAACGCTCGACTACCTAAATAAAGCCTGTCAACGCTAGAATACTTAGGTGTGTGGAGACAATCTTTCAACTACATGTGCTTAAACAAGACCTATAATTGCTAACATGTAACATCCAGGATACATACAACAGAACACTCAGGCGCATGGAGACATGGATCTTTTAACACATTGAAAAACCTATAACTGTTATCAAGCAACATCGAGGGTACACACGGCAGAACATTCAGGGATCCGAGCATGAGAGTAAATACTTGAGAAGGCTCTCCTTGAACGAGGAGAGCGACGGTGCAGATTTAACTGCGAGGGGGAGATTATTCCATAGGGAGGGACCTGAGAAAGACAGGCTGGATTTAAAAATATCAATTCGGGGGCGTGGGGTGATAAAGTTCAGCCTGTGAGTAGAATATCTGGAGTTTAAAGCAGAGAAAAAAATGCAGAGGTACTCCGGTAGATCCCCCCTCCAAACTTTAAACATCAGTACTAGTTTGTTAAATTCCAGGTGTTTTGTGAGAGGAAGCATTTCTAGTTTTTTCATTCTTTCATCGGTAGACAGGTTCGGGTCGGGGAGGATCTGTTTCGCCGCTCTTCTGTGTAGGGAGTTTGATCTTTTCAAGTGGACTTCGCTACTTCCGTCCCATAGTGTTGAGGCATAGTCAATATGGGACCTGATGTGGGCGTTATAAAAGAGCTTTCGAGCGTCGCCGTCAATCAGATGTTTCAGTTTAGAGAGTAAGAACAAGTTTCTAGAGACCGACTTACAAACGGAGTTGATATGGGACTGCCACTTTAACTGACAGTCGACAATAACCCCCAGCAAGCGATGATCCTTTACTTGGATTACAGGCTGGTTCTGGACCGACAGGTTGAGTGTAAGCGGACTGAGCTGATGTCTTTGGCGTGTGGTTACTACCATGCACTCGGTTTTCTTTGGATTGAGGATCATGGCGTTGTTGGTACACCAATCAGACACTTCATTTAGACCTATTTGCAGACGTTCGTTTACGGTACTGATGTTTTTGTCTGGGGTGTGAGAGAGAGAGAGAGAGAGGCAGACAGGCAGGCATACTGAGGAGACTGTCTACAGAAAGCGAACATTGTTCCAAGAAAAACCCAGCCCCTGGCCTTGGAGCGCTGAGATCAAGGGAAGCAGGCATGTCCAGGAAATCTACACAGGATAGACACAGACCCCGCGATATGCGCCAGCAGACTACTGATTAGTCAACCGATCGCCGTGCCAACCGAGTTCGAGCAGCAGAACATGTGATGTGCGTGGCCCCTGGTTGCACGTGCATGCCATATGGCCCAAGTGTATGACTGTGTGGTGCGAGAGTTTGCAGTTTATTGAGCGTGCAGAGTGCATGCAGCTTTTGTCCGATCTGCAGAAGGGCAAATAATGTGTGGCGGGAAGTGCATGTTGTATACACAGCTCGGGGGTTAAATAAAAAAGAAAGCATGCGCACATTTTCCGGCGAAAAATTGCATGCTAATAAAACTGTGAGCCAAGGAAAACAAAAACGCGCATGAGGAAATATTTTTGACAGGATGCGTGATAACACACAACCCGCAACAATGCACAACGGTGGCGGTTAAATTTGTACATAGTATATGCGGCACTCCCTTTGTTATGTGTCTCACTGTAACATACAACTACAACTACAAGTTTCAACAACTCAGGCTGAACCTCCCGCCCCCAATAACCACTTCACCTTTCACGACTATCGGTTGGTTAGTTGCTTGGCTGGTTGGGGTTTAACGTCCTTTTCCATCACGCAATGATGGATGATGACAAAGAAAGGGTAATAAGGAAAATTGTCAGGACAAAGATTTGACTCCCAGTCGCGAATCGAACTCATGAGCAGATAGAGCCGGTACTGAAATTCGACATTCTGGGGTCGGGACAGCTCACTCAGATGGTTCCATGAGTATCGGTGACTCAGATTGCAACTGACGTCATGGGTTCGAATCCCGAAAAGCCCAAATTTGTACAGTATTGTTGTTGTTGTTGTTGTTGTTCATAGATTGGCAGCACACAATTCCCCCCATCCTCCATCCCACCGACACCTGGCACCAGGTTAGCCATCATCATCGTCATCATCACCACCACCATCATCGTCGTCGTCGTCGACGTCATCGTCATCATTCATTCATTCCTTCACCATTCAACCTCGGTGGGATCAGCCAAAACACGTCTCCTTCATCATTCTTTCATTCATTCGTGCACTGAAATGAATCAGTCATCCTTCGTGAGATCGGCCAACGCGGGCCAACGTACGTCGTCGTCATCATCATCATCATCATCATCATCATCATCATCATTTCAAATGAATTCTTCAGCCTCATTAGGAAAACTGTGTCTGTTTCTGTGGACAGTCTTTCCATCCGGATCCATGCGTCACGAAACAAGTAAGATACCGAGTGACACTACTCAAGAATTTACGGCCACTATTTTGTGAGCACTCCCACTGGGGGCGCAGCCAGGGGTTACCAGGGTCCGATAACATATCCCCCTCGTGCTGCAGCTTAGCCGACGGACGTATCACGTGTTGAGGATACGGGGGTTAACTAACACACTGGGGGGGGGGGGGGGGTGTAGTCGAAATTGCACGCGAGTGATTCTGGTGCTGTTACTACGATGATGGCTCTCGCGAAAGCCGTGTCATGGCTGTGAAGCGTGGGTTCGAGCCCAGGTCGACCTTGAGATAATTATGAGATGCAGTACTGTTTTTTTCCTGGCTACCGGGCTGCTCATCCGGAGGTTGCTCATCCGGAGGTTTCTCTCCGGGTTCTTAGGCTTTCCTCCCCCCAGCAAAACTGAAAAATAGGAGAGGTATTCCCTCGGCGAGAAGCAGCACGACTTTCCCGAAGGGAATAATAAAGAAGTTTTAAAAAAAATACCATGGATACGTGGCGGACAGCTGGCGGACAAACAAAAGTTTCCCCATCGGAAAAGCACGGGGCTGTCAGCGTAGAGAGTAACGCGCAAGTGCTCAGTACGCGTGAGCATAATTATACATGTCTTTGCATTGTACGTAGTACCGCGTTAGTCAAAGTCGTTGTCAAGCTCCGCATGCAGAAGTCGGGGTTAGGGATTTTAGTCCCGGGTTAGAGTCTAACCTCGAACTAAACTAGCTCTAGGGTTAAATGTTCTGTTGTTTTTTTGTTTTAAATCAGAAGCGGATGCATTCCAGCAAGATACCTAAGCCGTTATAGAAGGATTTATTTCTTCCTATCTTCGCCTCCTTTTTTATATTTTTTTGTTGTTGTTGGGTTTTTTTTTTGTTGGTTTTTTGTTTTTTTGTCCTGGTCTGGGTTAGGCCCGTAGCCGTGGGTTAAATTAACCTCGAGTTTTACATACGGCCCCTGGCTGATAAACGGCTCCTTTCTCAGTTTAACACAGACAGACTGAGGTCCGTTGGGAACACTCGGTGCAGATCAATTTTGAAAATGAAAAGAAAAATTACTTTGTTTTCTTTTCTTTCCTGCCTGTCTGCTTTTGTTTTGTTTGTTGGTTTTTTTGGTTTGTTTGATCTTGTTCTGTTGCTGCTGTACTTTGTGTATTTGATTTATGTGTGTGTGTGTGTTTGTATACATGTCTTTTGTTGTTGTTGTTGGGTTTTTTGTTTGTTTGTTTTTTAGTTGTTGTTGTTTTGTTTGTGGTTTTTTGGGTTTTTTTTTGGGGGGGTGTGTTTGTTTGTTTGTTTGTTTGTTTTTTGGGGGGTGTGTGTTTGTGGGTTTTTTGTTTTGTTTTTTTGTTTGTTTGTTAATTGTTGTTGTTGTTTTGTTTTGTTTTTTGGGGGGGGGGCAAGGGGGCGGGGGGGGGAGGGGGCAAGGGGGCGGGGGGGGGAGGGGGGATTAGCAAGTCTGTTACCTGTAGTACCTTGTATGCTTTACGAATGTTTTCTGCCCTCGTTTGTATGTCAACATATACATGTAAATATGTCCGCACACAAAAAAACATTATCTGTGCTACTGCTTGAAAACTTTCTGTTCTGGCAGTCCTACTACATGTATTTGAAGCGGAGTGACACTGGAAAACATACGCGTGCATCCTGTTCACGACACACCATGTAACACCCTCTGCTGCCCCTTACGCGACTGTGCGCCATGGGAGCGGCATTTCACCCAGAAATCCCACAAAGTGTTATCGTGTTTTTCGCCCAAATCTGCGCTAAACTCGAATGATTCGCGTAGGCTTAAGCGATACCCTTCAACTCGGGCTATCTGCTGTTTTAAAAGGTGGCTTCTAGGGTGTATTTTGGTCGATAACAGTTGAAAGCTGCCATAAATTCTTAAAATGTTGTCTAGACGAAAACTATGACTTCTTGTGCACTGCAATCGGGAGGGGCCCGGTGGGGACGGGGTGGGGGTGGTGGTGGTGGTGAGGGGGGGACTGGATGTCGTATCATACACGTGATTAAAAAAAAAAAAAAACTGAGAAGAAGGCAGTAGTAAGCAGTGTAAGGGAAACTACATTTGCAAACAACCTGGTGGGAGCGAGGAAGAGCCGGGTGGGGGGGGGGGCGGTTGGTGGTTGGGAGGGGGGGGGGGGAACTGATTAGTCCCAGCTTAGTCAAACTACAGTGTCGGAGTTAGTCGATAAGGGGCCAGTCCTTATAATATTATACAGTCCTTATATATTCATATTGTGAAATAAAAGACAAGTTCTGAGTGACCGAAATCCCTTCTTGTCAACGCGTTACAGCGCGTGTGGTCAGTCAGTGAGCACGGAGGGTACCCTCACGTAAAGGGCTGTAACTGTTGGTGCAACCCAACGGATTCACTGATGGGAACAATGGTCTAATGTGTTCAGCACACCTTAAGGTTCATTTTTCAACTGGTCTAATACAGTTGCTGGAGGCCGGGGGTGCACCGTAACCGACTTTACCTCAGGAACTACCTGGAAGATGGCGTTAGTTGCCAGACCCCCGCGTTTCCATCATCATAGTTTCACAATCTGAGCCACCAGACTTCACCTCCTAACAGACCAAAGCCGCAAATTTCTAGGCACAATTTCACGTTGCCCTCCTCCGTCACGCTTGAGTTATTCCACGCTGACGAAGCTGTTATTCACTCAGTGTACTCTTTCTGCATGGATGCACTCAAGGTTAACGTGATGACACACTTATTATCCTCGGCGCAAGTTCTTCCCAGGCCATGAGGAATGACATTTACAAGCGTTGTGATGTATGTGTGCATGAGGCTATTCATAATTCCTTACATCCCTCCTCAGTGCCCCCCCCCCACCAACCACCTCCCCCGCCCCTCCTTCCCACCCTATATCCCCCTCCCTCCCTATATCCCCCATCCACACACACACACACACACACACACACACACACACACACACACACACACACACACACACACCGCCTCCCCAGGCTACACCCCACCCCCACCCCCTCACTCAGCTCGTAGAAAAGGTGTAAACCTCCTGTATTAAAGATCGAGCTTCTCGGTGATAACAAGATATTTCCCTCTTTAGCTTAGTAAATCACTTCCGTGGCATTTTGATAGACGAATGAAAAACACGATAACGTCTCTACGTTCAAAACTGACTGGCAAAACGGAGGATAGGAGAACATCGTTAGGCGCGTCGATAGTCTGCGAGAAATAAAACAGCAGCTACAAAATGTTTATAAAGGGAAACGTCTTGACATCTGGTCATTGGGTCAAGTCTGTTTAGAGTGACAGACGAGAGGGAAAAAACCCAGAAATATACACAGAACTTTCTCTGTGTCTCTGGGTCACGGTAAAGCGGCAAAGCTTTTAACGCCGACCGAGCCTTATCATTTCAAGATAAACGATCTTTCAAAATGCGTTATGAATCTGAATTTGTGCATGAGACATGGCCCTGCAGTCGTGAGCTCGCAAGATAGTTCACGCAAAAATAGCTGATATAGTTCTGTTCGGAGCGTGTTTTTTTTTTTTTTTTTTTCTTCTTTTTGGGTTTGCCTACTTCTCACGGCTGGCATAAACCAGGGACTGAAAAGGGTCTTGTCTATTTTGGATATGGTGTGGAAAAGTCAGCGATCAACAGCCCGTTTATTTGGGCGAAATACATTTTACAAGCTGTTTGCTACATGATGGTGGTCTGCCGCTGAAGTAGGGTGCAGAATGTTTAGACGGAGTCTGATTAATTTGCAGAGAGAGCCGGAGAGAGAGAGAGAGAGGGGGGGGGGACATGGTTAACTTTAGAGAGAATTTAGCTGATACAGAGGAAAACATGGTTAACTTTAAGAGTTCACTGACAGATGCGACTTCTATAATCGGTGTGTGTCTGGGCAGCAAACTGCGAGAGGTCGTTAAACTTTGTGCCCGTGTAGGATGGAAAGCGGTGGAAAACACGATGTTTTCGCGAGAAACTCAGTGGCCTGAGTGTTTAGAAATACTCAGGCTGACAGCGACAGAAAGACAATCAAAATGCTCGACATAAAACACTGAAACGACGTGTAAATGTGCCAGACAACCATAAAAAAAATTGTAGTGCTTCCCGGAGAGAAAAATGAGTAAAAGTCAAGACACTATACAGATCTAAATTCATTTCTGCACATTAGCACACGAACAAACATAAACAAATAGCGGTTGCACTTCGTACACTGAACGTGTTTTGGCCTGCATGGCGTGATTACGCTGTAAACAGCATAATTATGCTGGCTAAACATTTTTGGCGAAAGTGTCCCAAGCTCGCATTTTGTGACGCAGAAAACAAATGTCAATATAGAGTCAATCTGGTGCAGCTGTGAAGCGTTACGATTACGACCACCATGCTGGGCTAATCCGAAATTCCGACGAGCCACCGCTGGGGAAAATGGCCTTAGAAACAAGTAAAATCCCACACGTTTGCGTGAAACAGAATTAAATGGTTTATGCGGCGGCATAAACCAGTTCAAAGCGAAGCGAACTGCCGTTTGCGCGCCACCGTAACTGATTTACGTCTGTGTGTGTAAACTCATTTTGTGGCTCGGTGCAGCGAAGTCAGAGAAAATTAGCTTTACAAGATCACTAGATCAGGTTAACCCGACTGGGGTAAAAATGCGGGCCGCAATGTCAGTTCGCGTAGCCCAGTAAGGAAGCGAGAAACACACACACACACACACACACACACACACACACACACACACACACACACACACACACACACACACAGAACGAGAGAGAGAGAGAGAGAGAGAGAGAGAAACAGACAACCAGAGAGAGAGAGAGACAGACAGACACACTGGAGAGAGAGAGAGAGAGAGAGAGAGAGAGAGAATTTTCAAAACGTAAATCATGACACAGTGATGAATTTCACCTTCACCCCCCTCTTCCCCCCCCCCCCCCCCCCCCCCCCCCCCCCCCCCCCCCAGCACCGAAAAGCTTTACTCTTCGCGCTGCGAGTCAGTGTGAGAAAGAACACAGCGACGCACAGGTGTGAAAATTCATCACCGCTGGGACGAACATCTGATGAAAATCCCTCGTTACATGCCCCTAATGGGGCGGTCGGTGGTCTAGTGGTTAAGAGACTTGTCACCAATGCGAGAGGTCAGGGGTTCGAGTCCCACTCGGGGCAAAGAATTTTTCCTTCTCGTATGTGGCACCGTTCATTCGGGCCGATCGTCGGGGGTTCTCTCCGGGTACTCCGGCTTCCTCCCCCTCTGCTTTGGAAATGTTCAGCCCTCCAGATTTGAAAAATAAATGCAATTCTAAATGCCGATATTTAAATAGCTGAGCTGACCCTTCGCACCACGTGATTGTAATGTGTTTATGTCCGGTGTGTGAGAGAATGTGTGTGATTCACGTGAGCGTGCGTGTTGGGTTCAGTTCGCGGCGCTTTGAGCCGATTCATGAAATCGGGTAAAGCGCCTATATAATACTCATTATTATTATTATTATTATTATTATTATTATTATTATTATTATTATTTAATTCCTCGTGCTCGGCCTCAGTTTGTGGCCGGAGTCTTTAGTGTTCCAACAAGGAAATGACAACGGTGACTGGTTATCTGAGTGTATCAGGCTGACGTTGTAATGCTGTGTCAAGTCCTTATTGAGACGCTGATAATTCAAGTTAGTCTACCCGGTCACAACTTGGTTGCGTAGGACTCGAGTTTCACACGGAGAGACAGCTAACTTCTACACCTGCGTAGTGTCTGCCTGCCAAGTGACAATCTCACATCCGTTTGAACTTGTTAACTTGCACTGCGGCCCAGGGCCCGTATGTAAAAGTCGAGGTTAATTTAATCCACGACTAGGGGCACCGTATGTGGCACCGTTCATTCGGGCCGATCGTCGGGGGGTTCTCTCCGGGTACTCCGGCCTCCTCCCCCTCTGCTTTGGAATTGTTCAGCCCACCAAATTTAAAAAATAAATGCAATTCTAAATTCCGAAATTTAAATAGCTGAGCTGACCCTTCGCACCACGTGATTGTAATGTGTTTACGTCCAGTGTGTGTGAGAGAATGCGTGTGATTCACGTGAGCGTGCGTCTTGGGTTCAGTTCGCGGCGCTTTGAGCCGATTCATGAAATTGGGTAAAGCGCCTATACAATACTCATTATTATTATTATTATTATTATTAACCCAGACTAGGACAAAAGAAACCCAAAAGCAAAATTAAATTAAAAAGGAAGCGAAGAAAGGAAAAAGAAAAAAATTCCCGGCTATAACGGCTTAGGCACCATGCTGGAATGGGCCCGTTTCTTGATTTAAAACAAAACAAAAACAACAAAATTTAACCCTAGAGCTAGTTTAGTTCGAGGTTAGACCGTCTCTAGCCCGGGGCTAAAAGCCCTAACCTCGACTTTTACATACGGGCCCTGTACGGCACAGCTTATCATGACGCTAGTGCCGCTCGGCCACTTGACAAGTTCATAATAACCATGGGATATCATGTGATATCATTCTGGTGCTTACGTGATGAGCGTGCCTCAGATGCTACGCTAGTTAGTTGACCGTTAGGTATTATCTGATATACCATTGTAGCGTGTGTGCTACGCCACACGGTTGACCGTGAGACATTAGCAGATATTGCATTATGCTGCGTAAGTGATGAGCGTGTCTAAGATCGGTGTTACGCGGGATAAGTGACGGGTTCTATACGAAGTGTTGATTGAATGTGGATAAGTTCAAACTTGCTCTACACAATGCTGTGCCGGTGAACTGGGCATGTTCTTCGTAGTCACACTGGCTGCCGTACAGCTTGATTCAAGAGAGAGAGAGAGAGAGAGAGAGAGAGACTGAGACTGAGAGAGAGAGAGAGACTGAGAGAGAGAGAGAGAGAGAGAGAGAGAGAGAGAGAGAGAGAGAGAGAGTCAATGAATCAATGAAACTTTACAACGGTAGAGGCAGTTGACGTCAAGTAGTCAGTTTTCACTGCCGTTGCTAAAAACTACTATTAACTAACTAACAAAATAAGGAATAAAACAAGAAACACAAACAGATTAACGCACAAATAAAACAACAACAAACAAACAAACAAACAACCAGCGAACAGATGTTGCAAACACACGTACACACATACACATTGTCTATTGAGAGAGAGAGAGAGAGAGAGAAGGGTTTGGCAGAGATGGAGACTGGGGAGGGTACGGACGTATCATGCTGATAACGATGTTCAATACTGACTGCCACGAGCTGCAAATGCAAGAGGGACAAAAACTTCACCCTAGCAACAGACTGATAAAACCACAAACTGTCGCAAAAAAAAGAAAGGTGTCGGCGTCACGTTTTGGTGCTTCAAACCACTCACGCACCCAGACATATTACCATAAAACCAACCTCTTGCTGGGAGCATGATAATATTAGCCTTGGAGTACCTCAGAGGTGCACCTGCCGCACTTTACATTATCATTGAAACATTCTTCTTCATCAGATCACCTCAGAGGGGTGTAATTTGTAATCAGTTGTCTTTTAGGAGAGAGAGAGAGAGAGGTGTTATACTCGACCTATGTTAGTAACGCCATCAGACTTTCCCAATGAAGAACATCTGACTTACACTACTACGGAAATGTCCATGCTGACGGTCTTTGGTCTTTGAAATTGAAGCCACGTTTATTTCTGTCTTGTCACTTTTTGTTGACGCACCCAAATTCGCCACTGGCCATTGCAAAACACCACCGTCTTCCAACCTCCTATATCCAAAAGGTCATGCCTACATCTCGCCCCCCTTGTCCTTATTATCCTAACAGATCACCCTTCACCTGACTAGGATCGTTCTGCCAGTGCCCAGTAAACAGTACACGTTTTTAGAGGCATTTCTAGACAGGCAAATAAAGTGCCAGCGCGCTGTGAGTAAGTTGCAGGCACGCGGTTTGGTCGGTGCTGCTGCTACCAGCACAAGAACCATCTGGATACAGACATTCCCGATAATAAAAGAGCCGTGGTCCATCCTTGTCGCCCTGCCATGCCGACATGGATTCAGTCAGGTAGCTGTTAACATTTTTATTGCTGGCAATGCTAGTCGGTGTAGTCCTGGAGTGAGGGTGATACACATCGGTACTTTCATCGCCTTTCGCTGTCTGTCAAGGTAAAGTCACTGTCCTTTTAGTGGGGCCAGTCAGTCAGTGACCCGCCTGGCAGATATACGGCGGCAGAGAGCAGTGATACACACGTCAGTACATGCGATCTGTATGCAGTGAGACTGATTTGTGTTTA
>JACVVK020000515.1:270000-280000 GCA_018292915.2 Batillaria attramentaria
GTGTGTGTGTGTGTGTGTGTGTGTGTGTGTGTGTGTGTGTGTGTGTGTGTGTGTGTGTGTGTGAGAGAGAGAGAGAGAGAGAGGTAGTACGTATGCCGAGCCAGTCTTTATAAATCTGTCCTGGCTAAACTACGCAATAAACCCGTGAAATCAATTATAAAAAAAATATATAAATACAAAGAAACGAACAAACAGAAATACGACTATTAGACTCTAAGTTAAATACCAAGTGAGTCAGTTCAAAAAAAGAGAGCCCGACAATGTACAATGGTAAAGGCAGTTACGAGAGAGAGAGAGAGAGAGAGAGAGAGGTCTCAGTTTCATTTCATTAAAAGCATCGAAGGCCTGTTCGTGACCCCCAAGACCGATTCAGAATAACGCACTCACTCCGAGCTGCTCTGAACACCCCTCGCTTATTCCCTAACCAAACAAAACCGCTCCGGTTGAGGCAGCTGCTTTGTTAACACCTCATTAGGTTAGGTTTGTTTGCACCGCCGATGACTCTCGAAAAGCTTTGCCCTCTTGGTGACCCCCCCCCCCCCTCGGTGAAGGTGAAGGTCAAGACCAGGTCAAGGTCATAGGTAAGTATTGGGCTGTGAAAAAACTAAACGCATCGCTAGTCACGGTGCTGTTGGTCGGTAGTGTGGGAAAGATATCAGTTAGTTACACTGATGAGAACAGCGGATGACTTGACTGGTAAAATGAAGCCGTCCTGCTGTTTTGTAGTAACAGAGAGTGAACTATAGCCGGCCGGGTAACTGATTTTTTTTTATTTTTTTTTTTTTTATCAAAGCTCGTATGTGACTCTGACTAGTTATGTAAGATCTTTAGCATGCTTGGTAGGATACAAACATATACATACTAGTAAAGGGCCATCGACTTGAAAACATGACTCAGTGTGTGTGTGTGTGTGTGTGTGTGTGTGTGTGTGTGTGTGTGTGTGTGTGTGTGTCGTGTTCGCGCAGTGTTGCATGTTCTCTCTCTCTCTCTCTCTCTGAGAGAGAGAGAGAGACAGAGAGAGAGACAGACAGACAGACAGACGCTGACCAGTCGTGTAATCTACTCACATCCTCCTCCACAAAGACGTTATCTCTGCTACTGCCCAGCCTTGACATGTCCAACTCCGACGCAGCCATAATCCTTTGTTCTAAGTCTCCCTCAAAATGTCTCGATTCTCTTCCACTACACTGAGCTCACAGCGACGATGGCACTATGCAGTTGAAAGAGTTTACACCGTTACACCGAACAAACCACTCAACTAAACCTTAGTCACTGAATATTCAGCTGCAGTATTTCAGTTCGGACAGGCGTTGAAAGTGTGAGTCTGTTTATAAGCTTAGATCACATCGCGGTGTATTAAAGCACCCTACAATGTCGCAGTCAAGGAATTCCGTCAGACTTTCGCAAAGTAAGCAGCCGATGCACACTTCTGGCAGTATAATGATCGTCAGGAACTTAGAGAGACACACTCCTGACACACAATTACCACAGACACACTTGTGATCAGGGATTCGCGCAAACTGACTGCATCTAGCTGGTCGTTGCACAGGAAACGGCCATTGAACTAGGGATATATATCTATATAAGTTCCTGTAGGTTTGTCATCCGGCAACTGATGTGAGACTGAATGATGTGTAGTGAATCTACGTTGTTCCCACTGGTTCCGGGTTCTTGCAAACCGAACGTCAGCTGGCTGCTGTTCATGTTGTTGTTACATGTATGTGTGTATGTGTGTATGTATGTATGTATGTATGTATGCACGCACGCACGCACGCACGCACGCACATATGTATGCATGTATGTATGTATGTATGTATGTATGTATGTATGTATTTATCAACATCATCATCATTGGTGATGGTGGTGGTGGTCGTCGTCGTCGTGAGGATGGTGTCGTCGTTGTTGTTGGACTTAGTAGTAGTAATACCATTATTATTATTATTATTATTATTATTATTATTGATGTTATCATTGTTGTTTATTAAACCGTTATTTTTACTTATTATGAACAAAAAGAAACAGATGGCATGTTACGATTTTGCACGCAGAAGAGTATGATCTGCGCCTCAGCAACAGTTAATGAATAATTTCACATTGCCATCCTCATCTATTTCTTCAGCTCATGCTAATTCGACCAGCATCAAATTTTGTGATGTGTTCTGCCATTAGTAATTCTCTCTTTGGTGGTGTATGTGTGTGTGTGGGGGGGGGGGGGGGGGGGGAGGGGGAGGGCCGGTTGGCCGGGATCCCCTAGTGGTAGTGCGTGGGACTATCAATGTTCGAGTCCTGGGTTCGAATCCCGGCTGGAAACAAGACAGCTGTGCTGGCTTTTTCCTCGTTGCCACGTCTTTGATTTCACCCTTTATGTGGTAGAACATACCAACATAGTTATTTCTTTGCAAACCTAAGTGTGATTGCCATAGAAGAGGCAGACATACTGTCGTTCGTCGCACGTTTGAGTTGACTGTGGAAATTGACTTCACCTTGAGTGGTGGGAAAATTTCTTGGCTTTCCATTCTTGGCTTTCCATTCTTGGCTTTCCATTCTTGGCTTTCCATTCTTGGCTTTCCATTCTTGGCTTTATTCAGTACTTGCTATGATGTGCATATTATTACTCGTCATTTCAACTAGTGACGCTTGTGCATGTAGTCAGACGGGTGTCGCGATCACGTTTTTTGTGTTCTTTTTTCTTGAGGGGAGCCGGGGTGGCCGAATGGTAGAGCGTTGGACTTCTAATGCTCGGGTCGTGAATTCGTATCCCGGCTGGGGCCAAATATTTGTGCTGGCTTTTTCACCGTTGCCCCGTCTTTGATATCACCCGATTGTGGTGGAAAAGGACGTTAAACCCCCAAACACCTACCCAGCCATCCTCTTTTTTCTTGAATTACATCCTCCTACAATCATGAAACTTTAGTCTTCAATGATAGAGGATCGCAGGGCTTACACAAAGTAATCTGCGCAGCAGCAACACTAGATCATGATTCACCTATTTTCGATTTATTATCCTATTTGCACTGTAAACTGAACACACCTGCGCCTGTCCTATCCTGCACTCCCCAGCCCCCGTCTTCTCGAGCATAGTGACGGTGGAAAATGCCGGTAAACACCGTGTTAACTGACTAGAGTTTTCTCTTTTGTGAGCAGGGTCACGGCCGGCCAAGTCGACCGCGACTCAGTGTAATATTTCAGACAAGTCATGCGTAAATTATGACGCAAATTCTCTCTCTCTCTCTCTCTCTCTCTCTCTGTGTGTGTGTGTGTGTGTGTGTGTGTGTGTGTGTGTGTGTGTGTGTGTGTGTGTGTGTGTGTGTGTGTTTCGTTTTGCTCGTTTGTTGTTTGTTTTGTTTTTTTCTCTTCTTTCCTTATACTTGTTTTGTTTGGGTTTCTTTCGTTTTTGTAGTGTTCCAGCTTGGATCATGTAGTACTTCTTAGTTTTGTTGTTGTTGTTGTTGTTGTTGTTGTTTTGTTTTCTGTAGCAAGGACAAGTTGTACGATAAGCACTTGTGCTTAATACTTATATCCTTGTAAGATAAAGTTCGTTTATTCATTCATTCATTCTATACCTGCAAGTCTTTATCCTTATATAAATCTCTCTCTCTCTCTCTTTCTCTCTCTCTCTCTCTCTCTCTCTCTCTCTCTCTCCCCCCCCCCCCCCCCCCCGGGCGTTTGGCTTGTATTCTGTAACACGGTATACCAGTAACGTCCGAATGTGTATGGTCTGTTCAACTGGTCATTTATGGTCACGCGTAGGCTGCTGATTCTGTGTGTGTGTGTGTGTGTGTGTGTGTGTGTGTGTGTGTGTGTGTGTGTGTGTGTGTGTGTGTGTGTGTGTGTGTCAACCTCTAGCTGTTTTTTTCCCTCGATATATCTTGGTGTATTTATAAATACAACTCACTTCCATTGTATGGACGTATCTCCGATCAATAAAATAACTGAGTCTGAGTCTCTCTCTCTCTCTCTCTCTCTCTCCCCACCCCTCTCCCGATCCACCCACACAAACACACACTACCACGTCAGTGACGGCGGTAGCAGCCTTTCAGCAAAGCACGTGCTTAAAAGTGCGCCGTGCTCAGTTAGGAAGTAGGTGCACCGCAATAGGTATACAGCAGACTCTGCGTAGTTTCCTCGACAAATAAACATGTCAACCCTCATCTAAAAAGGGCTTAAACGACTACACAATTAAAGCGCTTATTTCCTTTTTTCCCACACGACTGCCGACTAGATCGCAGAGATTTGCACCATGCCTTACTAACGACGCGTGGCACCATTTTCTTCATATTCGTGTCAGTGATTGCCTCTGCCTGACAACCTCACTCATGTCTGGCGCCAAAAGTGCTCATAACTACGCCGAGGTGCGACGGAGGCCGCGGCGGCGTAGCCGGACCAGAACGAAATGTCGGTCAGCAACCAATTATCTTAATCAGCCGGAACTGTGTATTGTTTTGACGTACGGTAGCTCCGACTAATCATGGACCAGCCCTACGTGTGTGTGTGTGTGTGTGTGTCTGTGTGTGTGTGTGTGTGTGTGTGTGTGTGTGTGTGTGTGTGTGTGTGTGTGTGTGTGTGTGTGTGTGTCTCTGTGTGTGTGTGTGTGTGTGTGTGTGTGTGTGTGTGTGTGTGTGTGTGTGTGTAATGTGTAATGAGGGTGATGTTTATGATAATATTATGAAATCAGTAACCGCTCGTGATGATGTTAAACGGATTGTATTATTATGGCTTTAATTTAGAAGAGCCTCCTTGGGCTCAAAGCCGGCAATAAAACCTCTCTTTAAAAAAAAAACTATCTCAGTTACAACACACACACACACACACACACACACACACACACACACACACACACACACACACACACACACACACACACACACACACACACACACACTTCAAGTTACGACATTCACCGGAGGAGGGAGGGAAGGGGTGGTTGGGGGGGGGGGGGGGGCGCTTTCCAGGTATCGGGAAAGGACGGGAAGTCCGCAGAACTCAGCACACGGAAAGAGAGAGAGAGAGAGAGGAAGAAAAAAACAACAATTTTTTTCCGCATTGGATGTTGAAATCCGGCTGTCATTCTTGAATCTGTCATGCGCGCCGACGGTACCGGAATTAACCGGGAAAACCAGCAAAGTAAGTGAACCGGAACTATTCAAGAAGGCAGACGGACAAAACGGGGTGAGATTACGGTGTGCACAGGCGGGATAGTACTCAACAATGATAGGGAGCATCAGTCCTTAACGGAAGTAAAGCGTGAACTATTTAGAGGAGTGCAAAATGGCCGGATCGACGTACAGTTACTACTGCTCAGTTGGTATAGTTCGCCCGTGAGGGGGTGCAAATGTATACCAGTCAATTCCGTCGATATTTCGGCATATAGTAAAGTGGTAGAACGAAGTCAGCGGCCACGTGACTTCACCTCGCCAGACCCCGGAGTACATTTGCATCCCGCGAAGCGGGGATACAGTCGTCCCCCCGTTAGTGGACGACTGGCGTTTATTCGCCTCTCCTGCGCATGACTGGTATATATTTGCACCCCTTAACGGGTGAACTAGACCAACCGCATGAGCGTTACTACAGTGGTTATTACACTAGGCAACTGTTGCCAAATGTCGTTTAATTTTTGTTTCGGGAAAGGTTCAGCCGCATTTATAATAATAAGCTTAAGCGCTTTATCCAATATTTGGCTCAAAGAGCCGCGAGCCAAACCGTGACCCAACACGCATGCTCACGTGAATCACACGCATTCTCTCAGAAACTGGGCCAGCTCAGCTACGTGCGATTCAATGTAATTTTTCTTTGTGGAACTTGGGACCCTGGTAGAAAACAATAACTCAACAATTCCGCAGTAAAAGTACAAGTGAGTTAAGTTTTCTCCAAAGGAGAATGTCAAAATCACTTTTAAATCTACGTGCGATTAGATACAGTTTTTCTTTGCGGAACTAAGAACCATACTGGAGAACAATAAAGTACTGAACAAGTCCACAGTAAAATTACAAGTGAGGTCAGTTTTCTCCCAAGAAGGGTGTCAAAACCTCTGTGAATCGTGCGATTGGACAGGATTTTCCGCAGAGGGTGGGTGGGTGGGTGTTTGGGGGTTTAACGTCCTTTTCCACCAGTATCAAAGGGTGATATCAAAGACGGGGCGGCAACGATGAAAAAACCAGCACAAAAATATGGCCCCAGCCGGGATACGAACTCACGACCCGAGCATTACAACTCCAGCGCTCTACCATTCGGCCATCCCGGCTCCCCCGGATTCTCCGCATAACTCAAAACCAGGCTGGGAAACAACTGATAAGTGAGCGATTTAGTAAAATTACAAGTGAGGTATAAGCTTTCTCCAACGAAGGATATCCAAATCACTGTAAAGTCTGCAGCCCTGGACCCGCATGTGAAAGTCGGGGTTAGGGAGTTTAGCCCAGGGTTAGAGTCTAACCTCGAACTAAACTAGCTCAGGGGTTACATTTTCTGTTGTTTTTATGTTTTAAATCAGGAAGCGGGTCCATTTCAGCAAGGTGCTTATGCCGTGATAGAAGGATTTTTGTCTTTCTTTCTTCGCTTCCTTTTTTTATTTAATTTTGTTTTGGGGTTTCTTTTGTCCTAGTCTGGGTTAGGCCCGTAGCCGTGGGTTAAATTAACCTCGACTTTTACATACGGGTCCTGATCCCACCATAAACAGCTCACACCACACCGGACATGACTTTCACGTGTTGGCAGTGTCAGTCATTATCCCTCTGGTTTATCGTAACGGCAATGGCAGTCGGCCGCAACGCTGACGCGCTTACTAATGACTCGTGCAAGCCGTTTCGCTCACTGACCGGCATCTGTATAATTAACCTAACGACATTCCCTCCGTAACTTTTAACTAGCAAGAGCACGCGTCAATTAGTCACAAACGAAATGTCATGAGCTACCAGACTCAACTGGCAAATGTCCATTACGTAATGAGTAAACGCGGCCATTCCAAGACTATAATTCAGCTTCACAGAGAAGAATTCAGTTTCCCTTTCGGTCAGTTGTGCTGTGGAATTTGCCCGTACGGTAGAAATAATAATAATAATAATAATGTATTGTGTGGACACTTTACCAAATGTCTTGAATTGGCTCAAAGCACCGCGAGTTGAACCCAACACGCACACTCACGTGAATCACACGCATTTTCTGACACACAGGACATGAACACATTGCATTCACGTGGTGCGAAGGGTCAGCTCAGCTATATAAGTCACTTCAGGGTGAACTATGTTTCCTTCTCGTACGTGGCACAAATTCATTCGAGCCGATAGTCGGGGGTTCTCTCCGGGTACTCCGGCTTCCTCCCCCTCTGCTTTGGAAATGTTCAGCCCACAAACTTTAAAAATAAATGCAAATCTAAATTCCGAAACTTGAATAGCCGAGCTGCCCCTTCGCACCACATGATTGTGATGAACCTGGCCTCACGAATTGGTGGCCGCGGCGAAGTGTCTTAACCACCAGACCACCGACCGACCCGCAACAATCGTAACAATGAATGAATAAGATCTCTGAATAAAAGATAATATTAAAAAAAAAAAAATAAAAAGGCTTGTGCTGGTTCTGCCAGCTGAACTGGATTTGAAATTTCCCAAATTTCTTCTACTCAGCTAGTGACCGCACCGCTATAACTGACACCCCGCTTTTCACTTTGCCTTTAGCCTTTAGTTGGTTCAGTGCCAGCCTACAAGAAACTGATACACGTATTGCGCTTGTGTCTAGGTGGTATGATGTTGGACACCATAAGAACAGCTCAGAATGATTTTGTAAGCCTAAATAATTATGTCGGAAGGATTAACAACGGCAGACACGTTCGCCGAAATAGTGCAACGCTTTTACGTGTTTCCGGCTGTTAGCATACAACCGGATTAACTTTCCGACTGGGAAATTTATGGGATACGTCAGTTGCCGGATTCCTAGTATCGGGGAAGGTATTTTGCGGGACGACAAGCGGCTAGACAATACACGCACTCCTTTCTTTAACCCGTCCGTGAATGATGGTTGTCCACTAAATCCGACTACAACTTAAACACACACACACACACACACACACACACACACACACACACACACTACTTAGGAAAATATCCGTTTCCTAAGAGCAAACACCCAGATGCATACCTACGGAAACAAATTAAACTTACAAAGGGTGGATGGGTGTTTGTGGGTTTAACGTCCTTTTCCACCACATACGGGTGATATCAAAGACGGGGCAACGATGAAAAAGCCAGCACAAATATTTGGCCCCAGCCGGGATACGAACTCACGACCCGAGCATTAGAAGTCCAACGCTCTACCATTCGGCCACCCAGGCTCCCCTAAACTTACAAAGAAGAATCAGCCATAGATGCATAGTTCTTTGGCTCAAAAGGAAAAGAAAAGAAAAATAATGCGTAGCTTTGTGACTTGTATAAATAGTAGAAGTCTACCGTAATCAGGATAGGGTCTAAACGCAAAGGACGTAAAGGACGCCCCCCCCCCCTCCCCCGAAAGAAAAAGAAGACAAAACAGACGGTACTTGTAACAGTACATTGGCCAAACCGAATCACACACACACATTTAGCCGACAGTCGTACAACAAGTGAGATGATGTGTAGCATAATACCACTCAGGTTTCCTATCCGGATATAGATGTGACAGTATGCTGAAAGGTCATAATGATTGTCGCTGCATGCGTTCCGTTTGGTTGGGTCGGTTGGGAGCAAAAGCCATGCTTGTCATATCATATTTTGTGTCCGCAGGACTGAGTCTGCAAATACCCTCGGCAAATGGCGGAGAGAGAGAGAGAGAGAGAGAGAGAGAGAGACAGACAGACAGACAGACAGCGAGGTTGGTTAGTTCCGGGTTCACGTTTCACGTCTATTTCCACCATATAATGGTGAAGTCAAAGACGGGTCAACTAGAGGTATGTTAGCAAACGCGTACACACTCTTCGGCTCCCGACCCGGATTCGAACTCAAGGCACAAGAATTGAAAGTCCCACGATCTACGTGCTCGGCCTTCAGTCCGGGTCCCCCAAAGAATGAACTGTTAATGTCTGTGCTCTCTCTCTCTCTCTCTCTCTCTCTCTCTCCCCCCCCTCTCTCTCTCTCTCTCTCTCTCTCTCTCTCTCTCTGTGTGTGTGTGTGTGTGTGTGTGTGTGTGTGTGTGTGTGTGTGTGTGTGTGTGTGTGTGTGTGTGTGTGTGTGTGTGTGTGACAGAGAGAGAGAAAGAGACAGAGAGACAGAGAGAGAACGAACGAACGAACGAACGAACGAACTTTATTTTCCAAAGGAAGTGATTTAACCAAACAATGATTAATTTTCAATCAGGCGTTGTTACAACAATAAAAATAAAAAAAATTAAAGACTACAATGCAAAAATAAAAGGAAATAAAAGAAAGAAGAAGAAGAAAAAATGGAAAGCAGAGAGAGAGAGAGGGGGGGGGGGGGGAGAGAGAATCAAGAATCAAGAATCAAGAAACTTTATTTTTCAACGGTAGAGGTAGTTAACGTGAAACAGTCAATTTTCATACCTGCCGTTGCTATTTCTAGTAATATCTATCTAAACAGAAAAACACACACACACACACACACACACACACACACACACACACACACACACACACACACACACACACACACATGTAATGCAACAGGGAAAAAGCAAAATAGCAATAAAACCATAGGAAATGAAACTACACTCTGCTAAGACAGGAACAGTAATTTTAAAAAGCGTGATGAACGAGAGAGAGCGAGAGAGAAAAAGCGAGAGAGAGAGAGAGAACGTTCCCACACACCATGAACAAAGCCCAGAATGCGGACTTATCCTGCCATCATGTCCTGCTTATGAGTTACACTTATCGTTAACGTAAGCAGCCGCCCTGCCGCTGGGGGAAGGTAGATTGGATCGCACGCACAGGACCTGAAATGGTAATAGAAACCTTGGCTGCTTGGAAAACCCGTATACCCACCACAAAAAGCAAAGAAATGTTTGGTGTGCTTAAAGTGCTGGT
>JACVVK020000515.1:287500-307500 GCA_018292915.2 Batillaria attramentaria
AAACGTTATTTATACGCGCTCACAATAGTACCGGCGTAATGAGGTAAGTCTGAGATTAATCTAGGCTCTTTTCGTGCATCAGGCAACTGTTCAGGCGTAGATAATTACACATCCACTCTGTCGCTTAAAACACTGGGCTCTGTATGCATACGCTTATGTAAACACACACCGGCTGAGATCGACTGACGGCAGCGGCCTGGCCTGAGGCTGTCTCTGTTGTGAATGACAGAGAGTGAGACGGTGAATTTATTACCATGACTAACGCGCTGGGGTTGTACTGGGAAAAACCGCTGGAGCACACAGCAGGTTTAAATTCCGGCGTTGAATCTCGCAAAAGTGCATGTTAAGGATAATAGACCCCTGTGTCAGATAAGCTTGGCAGAACAATGCATTCAGCGTGATCTTGACTGAAAGGGGGGGGGGGGGGGGGGGGGTGGGGGAAGCTGAGCACTGAGCTCAGACACTGACAGAGCCGGGGAAACAATCGGTCGAACTGTACATTAATTTGGAGGTGGGACGTGTGTGCAGGTCAGTCCGGCGTGGGTATTCGATGGGTCAGTGAGGATAAAATTTGATGCATTATTTATAATAATGATAAGCAGGCTTTTCCAAAAGAAGCACATGAGAATGATAAGCATGTTTGAGAGAGAGAGAGAGAGAGAGAGGCTTGCGTGGAACTGCGGCCCGACATTTAGTCTTTAAAAAGGGTTTCGCTCTGAATAACGGACAACTTAATTGCATCCAAGCGGAACGGACAATCCCTTGACGAAGCATGACGGGCGCCTAGCGAACCAACTTCAGTCATTCGCATCTTGTGGCAACTGTAGTGAATGATTCAGCCGTCCCTTCTCTCTCTCTCTCTCTCTCTCTCTCTCTCTCTGGTTCACCACACACACACACACACACACACACACACGCGCGCGCGCGCGACAGAGGTGGTGAGAGAGCGAACAAACAAACGAACGGAAAAAAAGCCGGAATCTTCATCTTACAACGGCCGGTGATTGAAAAAGATGTTCTGAGTGGCCGAGAGACGAAATTTCGACCTTGCTGTTGCTATCACTATATGCATGTAAGACTGACGTAAAACAAAACAAAATCAACAATAAAAAGACTCAGTAGAGACAGCGAGACAGACTGACAGACACCAGGCTGAGACAAACAGCCTCGAGACAGGCAGACAAGCAGACAGACAGACAGACAGACAGGTAGACAAATAGACAGACTGACATACAGACAAACAGACAGACAGACACAGAGCAATATAAACAAAAAAAAGCGTACTGACCTCAACATCGCTGCGTCCCGAATCCGAAGAAGCCGAGACATTGCCTTGCTGATCCGGCAAAAATCTGGTCTGTTCGGAAGTATCTATGGCGACTTTTGTCTCCATGTCCGTCCGTCACGGTATGCACACCGCAGACTTGCAACTTTAGTCGGCTCAGTTCTGCCACACGATCTCCGCGACTGAAGGTCTAAAAAGGACAACACTGGTTGTTGGACAGAGAGGAGTCCAGTGAATGTGTAGTGTACTTGATGCGTGTGTAGTTATGCGCTGGCACTTTGAGTCAAGTAGAGTGGTGCAGAGGTTGGACTGAGAGCAAGCAAGGAAGGGCAGATCAGTAAGGAACACGCGGGAGCTCTCTCTCTCTCTCTCTCTCCTTCTGACACGAGCGAGTCAAGCTGGGCTTCCAGTGTGCTGGCTTTGTGTCTAATATCACGCCTCCCTCCCCTTCCTGACCCCCGCCCCTACCCCCCTCCCCGACACTGCTTCAGCCACCGCGCAAAGTTATTTATAGCCGCGTGACCACGTGACTGACAAGGGGGAATTCCCAAGCCTGTTGCGCCTGTAGTGTGAGGCGGTCTACGGGAAAACCTGGAGGCAACTAAGCAGGTCCAGTGATCTCAGAGTCATGGGGTCAGTTTGCTCTGTCAACATCTGTGCTGCCACGAATAACGATGCATTATTAAGTTTGTGTGTGAATAGGTCTATAATTCTTCAGTAAAGGAAAGTTTTATCACGAGATATTCAGTTTTTCAGGTTCGTCACTACATGGCCGGTGGCACTATCATAGTCCTGCAATCACTACAGACAGGCATAGTAGTAATAATGATGACGACGACGACGACGACTACGATGATGATGATGATGATGATGATGATAAGGAGGAGGAGGAGGAGCATGATAATAATAACTCTTCCTGCCTACCTCTCAAATTCCCTTACAGTCCACCAAACAGCACGCACTCTTCGTTCTTCATCTGAAAAACTACTGAACGTTCCCCGTCGAAACCTCAAAACGGTTGGCGAGCGCGCGTTTAGCTTTGCTGCCCCGTCGCTCTGGAACGCATTACCTGCCGGCCTGAGAGACCAGTCGGACATAGATCGTTTCAAGTCTGACTTGAAAACGCATCTGTTCCGGCTGGCTTTCGACTAAGCCCACCTACCTCATCCTGTTTCAGCGGCTCTGTGTGTGTGTGTGTGTGTGTGTGTGTGTGTTGGTGTGAGTGCGGGAGTACGCGCATTGAGTCATTGTGAGAATTTTGCGCTATATAAGTACAATTCATTATTATTATTATTATTATTTAATAATGGGTATAACAATAATGAACATGATAATCAGTATAATAATAAATTGAGTGCATCAAATTAATAATTGCAGGTGTTTTATCATAGTTTCGCATCATCATCATCATTTTTTGTTTTGTTGTTTCAAGTGTTTGTTTCTTTGTTCCTTTCTTTTTTCCTCAGGTAGTTCTAAAAAGGCACACTACAAAGACCCACGGCTCCAAGTGGAGCATAGGCCATCGACGACCCTTCGCCATCGCACTCTGTTCTGGGCGACTCATGCCACTCCAGTCCAGTTGATCCCTGCTTGCATAGCTCTGCCTCAGTGTCTCGCCTCCAGCTGTTCCGAGGCCGGCCTCTCTTCCTTTTGCCCTGCGGGTTCCATGTCAGTCTAAAAAGGTATGGATAAAGAATAATTAGTTCTCTGCGGTGAAGAATGTATGTTCAAAACTGCACAAAAACTGAGCAGTATATATGTGCAAACACCCGCGACCCAAGATCCGTTATAATTATCATATGTAGAGCGAAGCTGAGTCGTGGTTCATGCATTTCAAGGGACGTAAACGTCAAAATGCACGTGGACCCGCACGCGTGTTCCTTATGAGTTTTCTCCCTTGATCAAAGCAGCAGCTGAGTAGTTCTGCGTGAGCGTGCACATGTGTGTGTTCTCTGAAGGGGCAACGAGAAAAAGGCTCGAACTCACGACCTGACCCGAGCATTGTGAGTCCAACGCTTTGCCATTCGAGTTTCAGTTTTGTGACGACAAATTGAAACCGGCGTAGTCGGAATTATCCATTACATCAGCCGTCACTTTACTGTACTATAAATGTTGGTATAACTGACACAACCAAAATTCTCAGTGATACAGACAAAATGAATTCAGAAAAAAAAAATATGAAGTACTGACCAGTTTTGCTTTGGGGCAGAAACATGTTCGATGGCTCAGATGGATTCCGATTTTTTTTCTTTTTTAAGTAAGTTTTCCTTCGGTTGTGTGTGTGTGTGTGTGTGTGTGTGTGTGTGTGTGTGTGTGTGTGTGTGTGTGTGTGTGTGACTTTTCTTGTTGTTGTTGTTTACTTTGCTTGTTGGCTTGTTTGTTTCTGCGGGGAGGGGCCGAGTGTGAAATCCCTATATCGTATTATTTCACGTTCACACACACACACACACACCGTGTCACACACACAGTCTCTCTCTCTCTCTCTCTCTCACACACACACACACACACACACACACACACACACACACACACACACACACGACCTTTGACAAACGAACCACGTCTTTGTTTTCTTTTCTTTGTTTCGAACACATTTTATTCATTCAAACCACACGAACTCACGAATTCTGCTTCAGCTGAAACCCTGTGTTTCATACCGCTAACAGCGAACACAGCAGAACCATACAGCACACGAAAGAATAATTTAGAATAAACAAGAAAACGTTTCACAAAATAACATTCAAAACGTCAAATCCGAGGCTGATGCGACACAGGATTTTAGTCTGAACAATCAGCGAACATGGTGGTTTTTCCGTGTTTCTCGTGTGACTGACATGTGGCCACAACATGCCTTTGCCCTAATTTTTCCTCAGCGTCTGTTGAGCTGTTGTCCGTTTGTTCAAACAAAAACGTCTCCTGTGTATGATAAGCCTAACAATTCAAGGGGAAACATTCTGCTACCGCGGCACCGTCATTCACGTCACATTATTTTGCCCTCCACACTTGTCATGTCCGATTTTCATCGTACAAAGGAGGCGGCCTTCCCATCGGCCAGCGCGCTTGCAGTCGACGCTGCTGCTCAGTTTCCGGTTCCTGGGTACTGCCACTTCCGGTCAGTAAACTTTCAGTCTCTGCCTCGGAATAGCCGTCATTAGCAGAGCGCATCATCGCAGCAAAACGCCATCGTGTTCTGTCCTCACTGTCAACGCTGCGTGTAAGTGGTGCAAGTTCGGACGGTGTGACACCACGCTGTCTGCTGTTTGTGTCAGTGAGGTCATCGTCTGACGACACACCGCTGCAGCTCCCCCCAGCGTCCCCCAAGGCGCTGTGGTAGCTAGGCGGGCTGCTGAAGACAGACGTGCAGGACGGGTTGGGTCTGAGTCTCCCACTTCCATGGCCCGCGGCCGCATCAGACTGATCCTCGCCCTCAGCACAAAGCCGCGTGGAGCTGCGATAGGGAGGCGGAGGTGATTGAGCGGTTGGCGGTTCTGACAGGAGATGAAACTGCCTTTGTTGACGCCTGCTCAGCTGGCCGAACGCCTCCGGACTCAGCTGCATGTACTCCTGCTGGATCAACTGCTGCTGTTGATGCGAGAGTCTAGACGGTTGCTGATGGCGTTCGTGTGATGACTGACCTCCCCCTCCCGCATCCCCGCCCCTGTGCGCTTCTCCTTGGCGGCTCTCGGCCACCGCGTCCTCGTAAGACGGGAGAGGGAGTGAGGGGATGCACAGGACGTGAGAGCCGTCAGGCAGCCGGCGATACACCACTTCGCTGAACTCGCTGCTCCGGGGTAAACCTTGCAGCATGGGCATCTCGTGTCTTGCCTGCGCCTGCGCGATCTGAGCACCCAGGTTTAAAGAAGGGTGGAGGTTCGGCACAGTTCTCCGACTGTGACGTGGTGACGCCGAGCGGCTCCGGCTGGAACGGTGGCGTCGTGTGGGGGAAGGTCTTTGCAGCCTCAGAGAAATCGCGGCAGATCTCGCGAGAGTCGTACGACGTTGTCTAGACTCATGAGCAGATCGCGGAGGGTCGTGGTGTTGTCCTGTCTCCCGCTGTTCGTCGTTGCGGTGCTGGGCAGACGACGAGGAGTGGGTTCTGGTCCTAGACGACGACCTGCCAACGCGACCGCGCTCGCGTAGCTGCTTGGCGGTGATGCGGCGTTTGACGTACCATCGCAGGAGCATCACCACGACGACGAAGAAAACCACAGCGGATACCACGCTCGCGGCCAGCACCGCTCCCCGACTGGGGAAAGTGGGGCTGCTTCTGTCGCTTGCCCCCGTCTGTCTGGATTCTTCGACTGTGTGATGAGCGTCGTCGGAGTCCGAAGCCCTTGAGTGGAAGGTGACTCTGCCCGGACTGGTTGGGGGCTGCATGTTGTTCGAGTCAGCGAGGCCAGTGAGGTTCTGTTCTGAGCACAGGAAGCTGCGGTCTGAAACCAGCGATAAAACGGGTTGATGGTCGTGTTTTGTCGGCAGCTGATACTGCATATCGACGGCCTACCGATGAAGAGTTTCTTCTTGACTGGGGGTGGGGTGGGGGGGGGTGGATGGGGGAGAGAAAGAGGGGAAAGAATAAGATAGTTTGCTTTCAATTTCAAAATGCAAAATTATGACAGGCAGGTCGGCATTAAGTTTTATTGTTACTTTTGTTCTTGTTGACATCCCTCCCACCTACCCACTTTTCTTCTTTTTTATATTTTTTTTCTTTTCTTTTCTTTTTTTTTTTTTTTTTTGGGGGGGGGGGGGCGGTTGTCTTTTGTTATTGGAGTTTTTTTTTTAATCCTGCTGTTGTTTTGTGATTTTGTGCTTTGTTCTGTTTGTTTTGTTGTTGTTGTTTCCGATTGGTGTTGCCACTGTTTTTTGTTGTTTTTGTTGTTGTTGTTCCGTTTGGTTTGATTTGGTTTGGTTTGATGTGTGTGTGTGTGTGTGTGTGTGTGTGTGTGTGTGTGTGTGTGTGTGTGTGTGTGTGTGTGTGTGTGTGTGTGTGTGTGTGTGTGCCGGGGGGGGGGGGGGAGGGAAATAAAAATCCAATGTAAGCGGCACTCACTTCGATATTCAAACTTGGACACCAAGCAACTGATATTGTAGATGTTGTCGGACGAGCAAGACATCAGGCAGAAGTAGCGCCCCTTGAGTAGCTCTTCAGGTTTGAGGATCTCGAGGCGGGAGGTAAGGTTCACCAACTCGGTCTGTACCCTGTAGGTGGCGCTATCGTCGACGATAATTTTATGCTGAGAAAAAAAAAAATCCCAAAACTTTGTAACGCCTGCAACATTCGCCAGTGTTATAAATTATGATGACCAAGCAATACAAAGGGGCCTATTTTAGGCTGATGTTGCATGGAAGACGTTTATTTCCGCACAAACACCGAACACGGCTCCAACACGAGCCGGAAGAAAGAGAGCAAAGACATATTATAGCCGTATGTCGCACGAGGAACACGGAAACACGCTGTGTTTGGTCGTGTTTGATGTTTGTTTGGACTGAAACGTCTCCCGTGTGGCGTATCAGCCTAAATGTTACTACACACACTCTACGGAATTTTCAAACTTGCCGTTTAGAAGAACAAACAAATAAAAAAAAGCCAAATGATCGAACATACTTAAACCTGGAACATGAAACTTCATACACACACACACACACACACACACACACACACACACACACACACACACACACACACACACAATTACCGCATGCATGAACTAGTATGTCCATATTTATGTAAACGTGTGTACCTGTTTTTGGCTCCCTTGTGTAACAATGGGAGTCTATGTTGTAACCCTCCGTCGTCTGTCTGTGTGTGTGTGTGTGTGTGTGTGTGTCTGTCTGTGGGTGTGTCCGCAGTAAACCTTAACATTGGCATTTTCTCAGAATCTACAAAGAGCAGAGTCACCAAACTTGGCATACCGATAGACAGCCATAAGTCCTTTCAAAATATATAATTTTGAATGACCTTGACTCAAGGTCAAGGTCACTAAAGCTGTCTGTTTGAAAATTTTACATAGGCATTTTCTTGGAGTCTACAAATGCCAGAGGTTTTCAACTTTGCATGATGATAGACATTGATAAGAACTTTACAGATATACATGTATTCAATGGCCTTGTGTGAAGGTCAAGGTCAGACAAGTTATTTTCCGCATTTCCGTAGAAAACCTTAACATTGGCATTTTCTCAGAATCTACAAACAGCACAGGCACCAAACTTGGCATGCTGATAGACAGCCATAAGGCCTTTCAAAATATATCATTCTGAGTGACCTTGACTCAAGGTCAAGGTCACTAAAGCTGTTTGTTTTAAAATTTTGCATTGGCATTTTCTTGGAATCTACAAAAACCGGAGGTTTTAAACTTTGCATGATGATAGACACTGATAAGAACTTTACAGAAGTACATGTATTCAATGGCCTTGTGTCAAGGTCAAGGCTGTACAAGCTATTTTCCGCATTTCCGCAGTAAACCTTAACATGGGCATTTTCTCAGAATCTACAAAAAGCAGAGGCACCAAACTTGGCATGTCTATAGACAGCCGTAAGACCTTTCAAAATATATCATGTTGAATGACCTTGACTCAAGGTCAAGGCCACTAAAGCTGTCTGTTTTAAAATTTTGCATTGGCATTTTCTTGGAATCTACAAAAACCAGAGGTTTTAAACTTTATATGGTGATAGACATTGATAAGAACTTAACAGATATACATGTATTCAATAGCCTTGTGTCAAGGTCAAGGCCGTACAAGCTATTTTTGTGAAACCGTAACATTGGCATTTTCTCAGAAACAACAAATAGCAGAGGCGCCAAACTTGCCATGCTAATAGACATTGATAAGAACTATATATACCCATACCACTTTAAATGACCTTGACTTTGAGTCAAGGTCATTAAAGCTGTCTGTGGTCAATTTCAATATTACCGTCTTTGGAGAAACTACAAATACTAGAGGCATCCAACTTGGTGTAATGATAGACATCTTATTTGAATGACCTTGGCCCAAGGTCAAGGCCATATAGTCAGTTTTGGGGAAAAGTGTAATATTGCCAGGAACTAAGAACACCAGAGACACCTTACTTGGCTTGATAGTGGTAAGATTTTTTACAAACATACTCTTTTGAATGACCTTGACCCATGTCACAAGGGAGCCATGGAGGCTTTTGCCTCTCTAGTTATGATTATTTGTTATTTGTTGGCTAATAGATATTTGAAGAGGTTGTTTTTAAACGATGAGGCTGACCGAGAGAGAGAGAGAGAGAGAGAGAGAGAGAGAGAGAGAGAGAGAGAGAGAGAGAGAGAGAGAGACAGACAGACAGACAGACAGACAGACAGACAGACAGACAGAGACAGACAGACAGAGACAGACAGACAGACAGACAGAGACAGACAGAGTTAGTTAGTTAGTTATTTGGGGCTTTACGGAGAGACAGACAGAGACAGCCTGAGAGAGAGAGACAGACAGACAGAGAGCATACTCAATATAAACTAGCACTGAGGTCTTCGGATACCCTCACCTGGTGTCTACCTCGTGCCGTCACAGTGCGATTCCTCTCCACCTCACTGCCGTCATATCCTGTTTCCTCACCACCACCACCACCGCCCTTATCGTCAGCCTCGTCATCGCCAGCAAGGTCATCACCATCATGATCATCGTCGTCATCATCGTCAGTGACCTTTGACCACCAGATGTCGGTACACGCCTCGGCCGGCGCTGGGCCTGGTGGCTCCAGGGTGCAGTGAAGAACCGTTGCCCAGTGAGATGCGGTTTGAACCTCTTCTACGTGAACTCTCATCTTTGGAGGACTCTGCAAGCCTGAAACATTCGGCACATAAGATAAGAAACCATCAAAGCTGATTGGTTGGTTAATTGACTGGTGGGTTGGCTGTCTGGTTCAGTGGGTTAATTGACTGGTGGGTTGGCTGGCTGGTTCAGTGGGTTAATTGACTGGTGGGTTGGCTGGCTGGTTCAGTGGGTTAATTGACTGGTGGGTTGGCTGGCTGGTTCAGTGGGTTAATTGACTGGTGGGTTGGCTGGCTGGTTCAGTGGGTTAATTGACTGGTGGGTTGGCTGGCTGGTTCAGTGGGTTAATTGACTGGTGGGTTGGCTGGCTGGTTCAGTGGGTTAATTGACTGGTGGGTTGGCTGGCTGGTTCAGTGGGTTAATTGACTGGTGGGTTGGCTGGCTGGTTCAGTGGGTTAATTGACTGGTGGGTTGGCTGGCTGGTTCAGTGGGTTAATTGACTGGTGGGTTGGCTGGCTGGTTCAGTGGGTTAATTGACTGGTGGGTTGGCTGGCTGGTTCAGTGGTTCGTGCGTTGGTTACCTATGGTTGGGGGTTTAACGCCCTGTCCCTCAAGCTGAGGATTGGATCAGAGAAGGGGCGACGAGGAATGAAAGCCAATACAAATGTTTGGCTGCCACCTGGGGTTTAAACTCCGCCCGTCCGTCCGTCTGTCTGTCTGCCTCCCCGTGTGTCCGTCCGCGTGGCTGTCCGCCTGTCTGTCCGTCCGTGTGTCTGCCCGCATGTCTGTGTGTCTGTCTACCTGCCTTTCTATCTGCCTGCTTGCCTGCCTGTCTGTCTGTTTGTTTGTTCGTTTCTGATGGAAGCCTGGAGGTTTTTAGGAGGGTGGGTTGGGTGCGCCTTTGGGAGTTTAACGTCCTTTTCCACCACGTAAGGGTGATATCAACGATGGCGCAACGAGAAAAGGGCCAGTACAAATATTTGGCCCCAGCCGGGATTCAAAGACGGTTTTTAAGGAAGATATATAGTGTGTCGAACAGAATGAAAACAGCCTGACATGACATACGGCAGCGCCAATTGTCCAAAAGACTTCAAGAAGTACAAGCGCAGCCACGACTCTTGTCATTGTCCTGCGAGTCAGTGTTTTTGGTGTGTCGCTGAAAACCAGATGGCGTGCAGTGACAAGCGGGCAGCCACTGGCGGCTCAGTGTGACACCTGAACCTCTTTGTGTTGGAAACCAGCTGTCCAACAACAGTCACATACTTACAGTACTTCGGTGTCGTTCGGGCAAGGGCCTAGATTCTCGATTCTGGCATGTGGGATTGTGAGAGTGCATGAAGACACGGCAAAAGTGTCAGTAGATACAAATGTGTTGGAGGTTCAGATGGCGGTGGGGGGTCCTTACGAGATAAATTAACGCAATTCCTACCAAGTCAGTTTGGGGTCGTGCCGGCACAACTGGGCTGACTTTAAAAAACAAATCATAATTTATCGCTGCGTGGATTGAAATTTGGCTTCGTGAGAGTGTTGCACTTGGATTATACTCGTGTTTGCTGCATGCACTGAGTCAGAACAGTTTAAGAACCGTTAATCTTGCCAGGGCCCGCATGTAAAAGTCGAGGTTAGGGAGTTTATCCCCGGGTTAGAGTCTCACCTCGAACTAAACTAGCTCTAGCGTTAAATTTTCTGGTTTTTCTTCTTTTTTTTAAAGGAAGTGGGCCCATTAACAGCAAGGTGCCTATGCCGTTATAGAAGGATTTTTGTCTTCCTTTCTTCGCTTCCTTTTTTATTTAATTTTGTTTTGGGGTTTCTTTTGTCCTAGTCTGGGTTAGGCCCATAGCCGTGGGATGAATTAACCTCGAGTTCTACGGGCCCTGATTTTCGCACACAGGGCCCACACCGAAAAAGAGTCCAAAACGTGGGATACTCGTGCGCGGTACGCGCGCGCGCACACACACACACACACACACACACACACACACACACACAAACCCCTCCTCCATTCCAACCCAACTCCAACATTCTCAGTGCACAACTAGGCATGAGCAGCGAGGCCAAACGACTGAGTCCAGATTTATCTTGACAAAATCAGCAAACTTTCACAGTCAGATGCTTGACTGACTGACTGGAGAGAAGGCTCAGCAGATGAGATTTAAACTGTGACGGCAGAGTCCGGGGTTCAATTGGCAGAGAATTCCAGACACGGAGAAAGAAACTGAACATATGGGATTTCAGTCTGTGAAAACTGACAGTGAACGAAGTTCTTCCCGATTCCACAGTGGCTGTATTTGTGTATACAGGGAACCAGGAAACCCGGAACAAGAAAATTCGGGCAGTTCAAGTTGCTATGCGGACATATAAATCATCCTGTCAAGGATAACCCCCTCCCCTCCCCCGGCTCACTCACACACACACACACACACACACACACACACACACACACACACACACACACACACACACACAGACAGAGAGAGAGAGAGATCCTCTGTATATTATTCACCTAATTTCCACACAACAGAAAGAGAGAGTATGACACGAAGATATTCTCTCTCCACACACCGCCGTCACATACCACGCACGCACACACACACACACACACACACACACCCGTCACATACCACGCACGCACGCGCGCGCACACACACACACACACCGCCGTCACATACCACGCACGCACGCACACACACACACACACACACACACACACACACACACACACACACACACACACACACACACACACACACACACACACGACCACACCACACTACACTGCACTAATACCATCCATACTCGCACTGACTGACTCTGAGTAGGCCCACAGCCCGTATTACGCCACTCGAGCTGTCACTTCTAAATGAAACAGTTGTAGCACCTTGTGACATGAGAGTCTCACCTAGCGTGTGAACGGCTGACCGACATGTACGTCCTTCACTGACCCGCCATCCCACTTACCCACGACCTTTCCACTGACCGCAATCACCGACCACTGTCACAATTATTTCACAGACCAAGATTCGCAACTCTGACCTTTCCGGGTCAATTGTCCATCATTGCCGCAACCCTGTTCCTGGTCCGTCGATAACTCCACGCCCCTGCGACGACGGCCAAGTCGGGCTAACCGGGGTGGGTGTTTGGGGGGTTTAACGTCCTTTTCCACCACATACGGGTGAGATCAAAGACGGGGCAACGATGAAAAAGCCAGCACAAATATTTGGCCCCCAGCCGGGATACAAACTCACGACCCGAGCGTTAGAAGTCGAACGCTCTACCATTCGGCCACCCCGGCTCCCCGGGCTATCCGACACCGAGCCGAGCTAAGTGATACCTAAGAAGGAAAAAAAAAATACTCGGTGACAAGGAAAGTGGGCAGTTGCGAACAACTTTGAGGTCCCCGTGTTTTTTCACAGTGTGCACAAAAGCGGTGAAAACTGTCGCATTCACCAGCGCAGTACATTCTCAGCCTGTTTCGAGATTATTGCCTGCATGAGTTGTCCCCCGTGCATACACAGACCCGCAGCATGCATGCATTTTTCGCGGCAGCTTTGTGCCTGTTGCGGCAAGGCACAGTGTGAAATAACACGGGGACCTCAAAGTTGTTCGCAACTGTCCACTTCCCTAGTCACCGAGTATTTTTGTTTTTTCCTTCTTAGGTATTACTTAGCTCGGCTCTGTCTCGGTTAGCCGCCCGACTTGGCCGTCGTCGCAGGGGCTTGGAGTTATCGACGGACCCGGAACAGGGTTGATTCCATCTTTGCTGAGCCTGCTTATGTTTTGGAACAGTTTCGCTCGTGAGTGCGCCTGTACACTCGAAATACTCTATCTTGATGATTAGTAAAGCTGTTCATGTGATAAAATGTGGTTTATACTTTGCGCGAGTGGCCGAACATTCAAATGCTACGTGACGTCTGTTGGTACACTATTGTAGCGATTCGTGTGCCGGTCGCCGCGTCATCGAGTAACCTTCTGTTGGCTCAGTGCCAGCATTACAGAAGCTGTCACTGTCCAGGTGACTAAGTGGTGTGAAGATAGCTACCAGCCTACCACGAAAACAGCTCCGAACAACCTGGGAGCATAAACATGGTGGGAATAACCCTTTCAAAGGCCAGTCTTCCGTCAATTCCATGCTTTAAAAAAAAAGTTCTGAGCTTTTTGTTGGTGTCTAAAACCGTGTCACTTTATAAAACACCTGCACAGTGGCAGCATCTCACAGGCTGGCAGTGAACCAACGGAAAGGCACACGCAACGGGAGCATCACTGAAAAATGTACGTTAGCCAGTGCTGCGGCCACAGTTTAAATTTGGGTTTAAACATGAATAATGCAATAAATTTCGTACAAGTAAACAATTATTGAGTGACCGGCCCCCGTAGTGTAGTGGTTAGCACTTCGGACTATGGACCGGGAGACCCGGGTTCGAGTCCCAGCCGAGGCAAGCGGGATTTTTCCTACCTAGGTCGGCTCCTACCCAGAGCGGGTGTGCTGTGGGCCCAATGGGGAGGCTGTTGCCACACAGCCGAGATTCACCCACTTCACGGGTGCGACTTTGGGGGTGCTTCCCTTGGTATGACACGTCTTATGGCGTGGATGATTACAAGGCCGGCACCGCAGGTGCCGTAGTTCCCGGGCCTGGTTAATGCCGGGATATTTATGACAGGAAGCGTGGAATGCGGCCCTGTCCCGCAGTCCCAAACCACACGGACCTCCATAGCATCATCTTACCATCATCCTCATCTCCATCATCATGCATAGTAAAAATTGTCCCAGCTTCCGAGCCCTCCGTGGGTTCCACCCATTACCCGGGAGGAACACCACTGGAGCCGGCAAAGAGTTGGGGCAGCCAAAAAAAAAAAAAAAAATTAAAAAAAAAAAAAAAAACAATTATTGAGTGAGCGTAACCAAGCACCGCTTATGATAATGCTCGCGGGGGGGGGGGGGGGACAAGTACATATAGTTTGAATTTTCGACGGCTCGCGCAGCCTGTACACGATATTCAGAGCTGTACTCATTCCTGTACCGGGTCCTCGCTTCTCTTGGCCCTTAAGACGATGCCCAAATCGGGCTAACCGACACGGAGCCGAGCCAACTGATGCCTAAGAAGGAAAAACACAAAAATACTCGGTGACAAGGAAAGTGGACAGTTGCGAACGACTTCGAGGTCCCCGTGTTATTTTACAGTGTGCACAGAAGCGGTGAAAACTGTGGCATTCACCAGCACAGTACAATTTCAGCCTGTTTAGAGACTATTGCCTGCATGCGTTGTTCCCCGTGCATACACAGGCCCACAGCATGCATGCATATTTCGTGGCAGCTTTGTGCTCTGCCACGAATAATGCGTGCTTGTTGCGGCAAGGGAGACACGTACTATGCGCATGTATTGACGGCTTTCGATGGGAGCAGTCGAGACTTTTGAATCGGCTTAGCAACGGAGGAAGGTACCCCCACCCACCCCCGAACACACACACACACACACACACACACACATCGTTTACGCAACAGCCTGACATTGTTATCATTCGGAAAACATTGATCAACACATTCTACAAACACACGCACAAGCGGATGTCCGATCAAACTTACCTCTGAGTCTGTTACATAGTCCCCGCTATGGCAAAATCTTACGTAGCAAAAACGCCAGAGTAAGCAGTCGTGGCCCCGGCAAGATATACTATGGCTGACTAACAAAAACATCACAAGGCCTCCGCACTACTCTGAAGATAACACAGTTAAAAACACTGCGATGACTGACACACTCTTCTGTTTCTGCGTGTGACACACTCCGCAGGCTGTGTGATTCAAGTTTTACAGCTAGAGGTATATCACAGGTTGAGGAGAAACATCAGTCGAGGTCACTGCACTGAAAATGACGGTCTAAATTACTGACTCAAGATCACCTTGATAAACTCGACACAAACGTTGAGGGCTACATGTTGACGGCACTGGAAATGACAACAAAAGGAACTGAGAGTTGTGACAACAGGTCAGAAAGCGTGTAGCAGGAACAGTGCAATTGCAAGTTATACGCAAAAAGCTGCACGCTCCAAACGTGACTACACAAGATCGCCTTCGTGACTCGACACACACACCGTTGAAGGCTGCTTGTTGACACTGGGAATGAGAACAAAGAACTAGAGAGTTTTGACGGGCGACCAGCTGACAAGAAGCGCGTAGAAAGGACAGTTCATACTGTATTGTCCTTAGAGATGACAGTGTCAAGACGGCGGTTACAGCTGCCACACACATTTCTCTCCACGTGAATCTGTTTTTTTGGAGAGCCTGAGTATGACAACGTTGAGGGTTTTCTATTTCAGTCACTGCGCAAGTAAACAGTAAATTGGGCCAGTTAAGTACGAAGAAGGGAAACTTGATCTTGAAATACCAACCGACTCCGAGAGACTTTATCTCAAACAGTAGACGAGACACGGTCAAGGGCATCAAGGAGACACTTAATACTGTAAAACGAGTAGACTTTGAAACGTTATCTCTGAAAGAGAGACAGAAAGAAAGCACGAGAGAGAGACTGAGAGAGTTTTCATCCGATACTGTCATTTTGGGGAGGGTTAAGACATGAATGTCTTCGAGACCGCGCTATCTTGTTCGCGACGTCCGCCGCAAAATGCTAGCGATGGAAACTCAACACTTCGGTCTTTTTAAACATCGCCTGTCCGTACCGAAGCCATAATCCCATCAGCGGCGGCGACTGCGCAACTGACTACATGTCATCAAGGTCTCAACAAGCATTCGTCACACTGAGTTACCGCAATAGGAAAACAGTTCGAGACTTGCCGCGCTTTGTGCTGGCTCGTTGTGTGTGTATGTGTGTGTGCATGCCTTTGTCTCGCGTGACACAATAATTATTATTTTTTTCACTTACTTCCCGCGTGAAGCCTTGGCGCTAGCAGTAGCAGAGAGCAGCTGAAAATGGCCACGAAAGCTTTGACGGTCACTATGTTGGCCATGTTGGATGCGAGCTGCTCACGAGAACGAGTAAGTAACTAGGGAACTGGACCTCTAACCCACGTTATGCCCCGTGGACACGGTGAAGTTAGGCCAACGGTTACGCTCGGCTGACCGCACTTGCTGAACACAAAGGCAGCTGGGTTGCTCGGCACTCCGCGGCGTACGTAGTCAGTCCCGCCTGGAGTCAAATTTCGTGATTGTAGGGAGGCGTTCAGACCGTGTGGTCCTAGGGAGAAAAGTGTGTGTGTGTGTGTGTGTGTGTGTGTGTGTGTGTGTGTGTGTGTGTGTGTGTGCCGGAGTCAGTCGGTGTGTGTGTGTGTGTGTGTGTGTGTGTGTGTGTGTGTGTGTGTGCCACGGTGTGTGAGTACTTAAGTGTCAGTAAATTTCAGTCGGCCGGACAAAAACATGATCGCCGCTTGAATATAATAGATGTTTCTTGTGCAGACAAACTCACTTCCCGTAAAGAACACCCCTTCTGATACATATGAGAAGGTTTACTTCCCCTGATAATGCCTTGTGACGAAAGGCGGCTAAGTATATCTGCAGCTACCTTGTTTTTCGTGTCACCTGTACGTTGTTGTGCTTCAGACAAGTTCATAATGGGTGTGGGGTGAGTATTTAAGGGTTTAACGCCCTTTCCATCACATATTAAGGGTGATATCAAAGACAGGGCAACGAGAAAAAAAGGCCAGCACAAAGATTTGGCCGCCGGCCCTCAGCCGAGAATCGAACTCACGACCCGGCGAGCATAACTGGAAGTCCAACTCTCCAAGTAATGAGGCTTTCAACTATACGCGTTCCGTGCAGATAAGGACAAGTTACGGAAAAGAAGAACATACAAAGACCTTGGCATCAGCCAGATAACAGAGATCAGTCGGTTACACAACACAGATAACTTCCGGGGTATGCAGTAACAATGCCGCTAAATACAGTACAGAATTTTTGCCCCTTTTAGTTTGAATTTGGTGCAGAGCAAAAAAAAAATGCAATATGGGGTTGTTTGCTGGCTTTCTAAATAAGTTTCATGCAAAGAATTAGTGAAAACGGTAAAAATGAGGTTGGCATGTGGACTATTTGTATTCATGCGCGGCTGGGCACAAGAGCTAGCAGACGACAGAGGAATGAGGGAGTAGTTGCTAGCATTGCCCAAAAAGTGGAACATTTGAATGCGTTAAAATTTACCCTACACATGAGTCTTTGGCTGCTTGATTTTAGTGATTTTTTAGGTTTTTCTTTTTTATAGCATTTCTGGGGTGTCACGTGCAGCATTATGTTTAATAGCCGATAGGAATACATTTAACAGCGTTTTCTTTGGTAGGTGTATCTGTGTTGTGTAGCCTGCACACATACCTTCACCTGGTTTTGCTTATCTGTCGTCGTACAGCTTTTGACACTTGCAGACCCGCATGTTGACTCCGAGTAACTCAAGAGAACTGACTAGCCACTACTTGAAAGATACCTCTAAGGTCGCACAGGCGTTTGAATTGGCAGCCACCCGTCTGGCTGTACAATGGCAGTGCATCGCGGTGTCATGATACTGAGTGTTTTATTGGCTGTTTTGTGCGGTACGGGAAGTGCTGCACAGCTGCCGAACATCATTTTCGTGGTGGCTGATGACCTAGGTAGGAGAGATGATGATGATGATGATGGTCTCTTGTATGTATGTATGTATGTATGTGTGTGTGTGTGTGTGTGTGTGTGTGTGTGTGTGTGTGTGTGTGTATGTGTGTGTGTGTGTATGTATGTATGTATGTATGTATGTATGTATGTGTGTGTGTGTGTGTGTGTGTGTGTGTGTGTGTACGTATGCATGCATGTATGTATGCGTGTATGTATGTATGTATGTATGTGTGTGTGTGTGTGTGTGTGTGTGTGTGTGTGTGTGTGTGTGTGTGTGCGCGTGTGTGTGTGTATGCATGCATGTATGTATGCGTGTATGTATGTATGTATGTATGTAGTGTATGTATGTATGTATGTATGTATGTATGTATGTATGTGTGTGTGTGTGTGTGTGTGTGTGTGTGTGTGTGTGTGTGTGCGCGCGCGCGTGTGTGTGTGTATGCATGCATGTATGTATGCGTGTATGTATGTATGTATGTATGTTTGTAGTGTATGTAAGTATGTAGGTGTGTGTAGGTTTGAATGTAGGTGTGTACTGTTGACTATCAAAAGCTTGACGGAAGAGAAAGGACTTCAGATGGGATTTAAACAGAGGCAGTCAGGGCTAAAGGCGGAGTTTCGACTGGCAAAGTTCCAGACAGTCGCGGCCAAGAAGCTTAACGAGCGCTCTCCGGTAGTTTTCATGTTGCGCTGTTGAATTACCATTACTGAATGCTTACACGGATAGGTCAGTGAAAATGAGAGTAAGCAGATATGTTCGGGGGGAAATTTCGTACGGAAATTGTATGTCTTGCGTGGTCTGTCAGGCTGGAATGACGTCGGTTGGCATAACCCGACCATGGTGACCCCCAACTTGGACAAATACGCCCGGGCCGGCGTCATCCTCAACTCGTCTTACGTCCAGTACTTCTGCTCACCGTGAGTAATGCTGCTTACACTGCTCACTGTACAACGGCGTGAAGCAGCCCGAATTTCCCGAAAGGAGCAGTAAAGTAGTTTTTAGTTGTTGTTGTTGTTTTTTTAAATCATTTTGGAGGTTACTTCGAAAGACGGCATGAAAATAGAACTGTTGTCTGTTACTTCATTATTTCAGATCCAGAAATGCCTTCATGACAGGGTACTTTCCGTACCATACCGGGCTTCAGGTGAGACTTTGCGTGATTTTCCACAGGTCGCCAAAGGTTAATAATAATTATAATGATAGATATTTATATAGCGCTCTATCTCACAAAGAGCTCACAGCGCTTTACAAGGAAAGAAAAGAACAATGCAATCACATACAAACAAATAGTACACCCTCACAAAACACACAGGCTTCGACGCAAAATGTTTTTAATTCCCTAGACATCTCCGTGAACAGACTGTTAGTGTTATACTACCCTTTAGCACTGAAAATCACGTGTTGTTGTAGTGGTGGTGGCGTCGTTTGTTGCTGCTGTTGTTTTGTTTTTAATTTTGTTTTCGTTTTGTATTTCATTGTTTTGTGCTGTTTTGCTTTGGTGTTTAGTTTTGTTTTGGTGTTTTGTTGTGGTGATTTGATTTTTGTTGTTGTTGTTGTTTTGGAGTTGGGTTTGTGTGTGTGTGTGTGTGTGTGTGTGTGTGTGTGTGTGTGTGTGTGTGTGTGTGTGTGTGTGTGTGTGTTTTGTTTGTTTTTTTGGTGTTTTTGTTTGTTTGTTTGTGGGGTTTTGGGTGGTAGTTTTTTTGTTTTGTTTTGTTTTCTTTTTCTAATTTTGTTTGTTTGTTTGTTGTTTTAGGGTGTGTTTTTTTTTGGGGGGGGGGGAGGACGGGGGGGGGGAGGAGGTATTTGGTCTGAGGAATGCGATTTGGCAAGAATTTGATAATGGGCTTCTATATGTATTGTGCGCGTGACTTTTCCTTACCAGCATCAGGTCATCCTTGACGGCACACCTCGTTATCTGCCCCTGTCCTTCACCACCCTCCCCCAGCATCTAAAGAAAGCCGGTTATGCGACACACATCGTTGGCAAGTGAGTTTTTAGTCTCATACACACTCTTTTTACTGTAACATACACTTGCTTTGTTTAGTCTTTCGCTACACCTAACACCGACCTAAACATGATCCGGCATTTCTCTGCCTGCGTTTTTGCCTTTACATATCACCTTTGTGTGACGGGCGGGGAGCGGGGACAGCCGAATGGTAGGGCGTTGGACTCTCGATGCTCGGGTCGTGAGTTCGAATCTCGGCTGGGGGTCAAATATTTGTGGTGGTGGCCTTTTCCTCGTTGTACCGTCTTTGATATCACCCTCACATAGTGGAAAAGGACGTTAAACTCCTAAACACCCACCCATCCACGCTTGTTTGATGAGCAAAGGCGTGAAATCCCCCAAACAGCCAATCAAAACCTTTCAAAAGCCAGCCATCCCTCTGACAACACACACA
>JACVVK020000515.1:315000-342500 GCA_018292915.2 Batillaria attramentaria
TGTTGTTGTTGTTTTTTTTTGTTTTTTTTTAGGGGGGGGGGGGGTGAAGCTAGATGGGTTTGATCGTAGGCAACCATAAGACATAATTATTTGAGATTGGCAATACATGTACATATGCTTTCCGCTTTAAAAGTTTAAAAGTGAATGCACATTTTCTGTAAACTTTGTGCTGACTCATTCTGTTGCTTTCTTTTTGCGTGTGTCTTTTATTACAAAACGGGCGTTTTCTTACTACAGGTACAAGGACTACAAGCTGATGACCGGATCGCCGGGGTCTTTCAACGACTGGTATCCTGTTCCCAAACTGGGAAATGGCGACTGGCAACTGGGAAATGGCGACTGGCAACTGGGAAATGGCGACTCCGACGCAGCGAGTGACCAGCAGCTGCAGCCCAAATGGCCGCCGAGGCTCTACAACATCAAAGGTAGAATTTAATAATAATTCTCTCTCTCTCTCTGGCAACCCTCGCAGGTTTTAAAGAGGAGCTCTTCAAGTGCTTTATTGTAAGCATTCGTCACCTCACCTACTTAAAATATGGACATGTTCGCGCGCACGAGCCAAACGACCCTTTGTTTGACTCCGTTTTAGTTTTAGTGTGATTGCTAGTTCTGCCCCATGCTGTTGTGGTCTGTTGGTATTTTTGATGAATCGTGTATCTCATAGCTTGATAGTTTTGTTCATCTTTTTTGTTGTTGAATGTTTTGTTGGGTGGGTGGTTGTGTTTTGTTCCTTTGAATTCTCTTGTGCATTTATGATACCATTATGCTGTACGTAACTCGTAGTTTAGTGTTCAACGGCAAGTTGGAAAAATGGTTATTGCAGTCAACATCTTCTACCGTTGTTAAATAAAGCATCAAAGTCAAAGTCTCTCTCTCTCTCTATTTCTCTGTCTGTCTGTCTGTCTGTCTGTCTGTCTGTCTGTCTGTCTGTCTGTCTGTACAGAGGACCCTGAGGAGCGTGACAACCTGGCCGAAGCACAGCCGGACATGATGCGGTTCATGCTGACCCGTCTAGACCAATGGATGAAGAGTGGGGTCCCGCCCCAAAACCAGCCTCTCGACCCCAGGGGCGACCCCAAGAACTGGGGCGGGGTCTGGACCCCGGGGTGGTGCACCCCCAAATAAAGCCGAATTCCAATGCGCGTTGTGTTCAGGGTATTTTAGTAAGTCTACACACGAGAACGCTTGCGACCAGTTAGATCAGAGTTTGTAATGTGACAAAGGTGAACAGACGCAATTACCAGTGGTTAGCCCGCTCAACGCCAAAGTCGCCCAGTAGCGACGTCTTATCTCAGCCCCCGACGTCCAATGGAATGCGACCGGTGGTGTAGGGGGAAACAACCACACCGAATAAGCGTGATCACAGACAGTACCGTTAACTTTGATGTGGTTGTTTCCCTTATACCGCTAACGACGCAGGTGTCTGCGGGACACGGGTACCAATTATTGATTTCCGCACTGTTTGATCTACACATGCGTAGCAGTCTGTATATAAAACAACAACAACAAAACAAGAATCGCAACCAAAATGCCACCCTCAGCCCTTAGACTGACACCAAATGAACACAGCAAGGTAAAACACACACACACACACACACACACACACACACACACACACACACACACACACACACACAACAAAACAAAACAAAACAAAAAACATTTCATTTAGAGCATAGCATCAGTTTCTCTTCCCCATCAATATCAGACGACAACACAAGGGACGTAAAATTAATGCAGCTCATATTTTTAGCAGCAGACATCAAAATGAGGCTGCCATCTCCCATCTAAAAATTAATGACATCAAACACCCCGACCCACTGACCCACAACAATGAAAAAAAAAATCAGTCTCAGTGCTGTGATCTTGCGATGCATAATATTAATATTACTTCTTCCTTCAGTTCGTGGTAGTCCAAAGCACTAGCACCCACCTACAAAAAAATGGACTCCGTTTAGTCCAGCATTTTCCCCCGGAGAGCCTGGGTGGCCGAATGCTAGAGCGTTGGACTTCTGATGCTCGGGTCGTGAGTTTGTATCCCGGCTGGGGCCAAATATTTGTGCAGGCCTTTTCATTGTTGCCCCGTCTTTGATATCACCCGTATGTGGTGGAAAAGGACGTTAAATCCCCCAAACACCCACCCACCCACCGCAATGTTCCCGGCCACACCGTTGGCAAGGCTAATTTCCTTCCCGAGGCCGAAGAGAACCATCTGTGCCGGCTGTTTACAGACACTGACTGTCAAACTAGCTGCTATCATGATCTCGGTGTGGGAAAAGGACAGACAAACACACAGGGCCTCAAACTGCCTATACATTCCCTATTAGCCTCAGGCATCCCAGTCACAAGTAAAAATGCTTTAATTAAGAAATTAAACTAGACTTACGGTAGGAAGGTGAAGTTTAATTTAGATTATTTTGAGTCTAACGACAGGAAGGAGGAATTACGTGAGTATCCGCGTACGTACCGCGTCAGATCAGTCTTTAGAGAGGTGAATAGCCACTAGACTTACACAGATAGGGCGGGTCAGTTTAACAGATTTATTCCGAGCCAACTGACAAGGGAGGGCACGTAATTCCTCCTTCCTGTCGTTAGACTCAAAATAATCTAAATTAAACTTCACCTTCCTACCGTAAGTCTAGTTTAATTTCTTAATTATTTCTCGTCTAACTCTAGTCACGAGAAATCACGTGAGACTTTAGAGCCTCTAGTGGCTATGAACCACAAATTACAGAAACTGAAACACACCACTATGAAGATACATGTGGTTTTAATTCAGTACACAGATGAATACAAATTTTTTGCGCAAGCGTTTGTAATGTGACAGGAGTTATGCTTTACCACTGTTCATCCCACAGACTGATTCCAACAGTCACTGATTCTCCAGAAACCTGTCTAATAGCACCTGGCCAAAATTCTGCGCTGGCAAGCAGTCTTTCTTGTAGAATCTGGCGAAAGTGCTCTCAGACTGCCAGCCCGCTGCCTTCAACACTGTCTGGAGGCTGGCTCGCTGTGCCACCGCGCTACAGGAGGCCGCGCGCGTGCTGTGCCCGCCGTACTTGTTCGTATCTATTCCCGCCTCGGCGAGCATCGACTTCACCCATCTCGAGAAAGTATTTCGACTAACAGGCCCGAAAGGCTTAGCGTAAGAAAGAAAAAGAGCACTACCTGCACACTTTCTATGTTCTTGTGTCTTGTCAATGTATGCTTCAAGGTGTTTAACCAGACACAACTTGGGGTTATCAGGATAAGCTAGTATGTCTGAAGGCGCAGTATGCACACCTGGTTTACTAGTTTTATGTTTTTCCGAAAACACAATTCTACATCTAGAGCCATCCTGGGCGAGCCGAACGTCCGATCTCTTAAGTGAATGAAGAGCATGTCCCCTTTGTCCAGTTAACAATGCCAATAGCGTGGCCGTCCGGAACGTCAAGTCTTTGAGAGATAGGTCCTGTATAGACGGCGCAGAGTTCAGAAACCTCAACACTTGGTCCGGATCCCAGGTATCTGCATACTTCGGTAGAGCCGGTCTCTGTTCAAAGACTCCCTTCAGCAGACGACACACGTCCGGGTGCGTGCCCACTGGTCCTGACTGTGTGTGCGGCAAGAAAGCAGAAAGTGCACTACGTGCAGTGTTGATAGCACTATAGCTAGCTCCGTCTTTGAAGAGGTGCGCTAAAAAATTGACGATGACAGGGATTTCCGCGGCAGAGGCTGATAATTTGTGTTGGCTCGTGTACCGTTTCCACTTCGCTACATAGGTGTTGTATGCCCTTTGGGTGGGCGGCTTTCTCCATGACGACATGAGGAGGCTTGAAGCGTCAGAAGAATAGCCTAAGGTTTTGAATCTCTGCCTGATACTCTGCATGCCATCATTTTCATTTTTGGCAGCAGTCTGTGTCGCACACTCGGTTGACTGGGGAGTGTGAGAAGGGAGACTGTGTTGGGGAGATGGATGTGTGACCCCACAGTCATCGCCTGGAGCACTGGCCACCACACCTGAGTAGGCCAGCGCGGGACCACAATGACGCCCTCTGCTCGGTCCCGCCTCACCTTCTGCAGCACCCTTGGAATCACGCTGAAAGGAGGGAAGGCATAGAAATCAAGGCTCTGCCATGATAAGGAAAAAGCGTCAACAGCAAACGCTTCTGGGTCAGGCCTAAACGACACATAACGCTCGTATTGTGCATTCAGGCGGGAGGCAAAAAGGTCTACCGACGGGGAAAAATTCAGTTGTGTGAGCGCGCTCTGTAGCACCCCACTGTCAAGTTTCCATTCTGTCTGTGTTGATTTGTCTTCGTGATTCCTCGTCTGCTTCGATATTTAGGATACCCGGTATATGGGCGGCACTAAGCCAGATCCTACGCTTTCTGCACCACTCCCAGACAGTGAAAGCCAGCTGATTGCCAGACTCGGAGCGGCTGGTGCCCATATTGTTTATCCATGAAATTGCGTTGGTGTTATCAAGCATCAGACGCACATGTTTGCCCAAGATTTGTTCTTCGAAACATTTCAGGGCAATGAAAGCCGCCAGAAGTTCCAGATAATTGATGTGGAATGCGCTTTCTAGCGGGAGCCAGTTTCCGCCTGACCGAACACCTTCGCACTCACAGCCCCAGCCTGTTTTGCTGGCATCTGACTTGATAATTATCTCGGGGTCAGAGGTCGCGATATCATTCTGTGAGATTCGCACGTTTTCCACCCACCATTCGAGCTCTTCTCTGGCATGTGGTGTGAGGGAGGTGTGCCTATCATAGTCCCCCTTTGCCTCTCTCAGTGCAGCTTTCTTGCACCCCTCTAGGTGTCGGTAGTGTAGCGGGCCAAATTTGACCGCCGGGAAACTTGCCACTATTTTCCCAATGACTTTTGCAAGTTCTCGTATTGTAGATCTACCCTCTCTGAGTAGTTGGTTACACGCTAAGAGCAAACTCGCCTGTCTCTCTTCGGTCAGAGTGACTGTCATGTCACAGGAGTTGATGATAACCCCTAGGTATTGGATGGTTTGGGTGGGAACCAAGACAGATTTTTCTGGGTGGACGATGAAGCCTAGAGAGCGCAAAAGCTGCACTGTCGCCTGTATGTTTACGACACAAGCCAGCTCTGATTCTGCCAGCAGAAGAGAATCATCAATGAATGCTGTTGACACATGCCCTTGTTCTCGTAACTGTGCAAACACAGGTTTGAGAAGTTTTGTAAACTTTCTTGGCGCTAGGGCTAGTCCGTTTGGCATGCAGTCAAATTCCCACAGGCGCCCGTTCCACGTAAAGCGGAGAAATTTCCTGTGTTGCCCATCAATAGGTACAGAATAGCCTGGTATGCATCTTTCAGATCAATAGATGCCATATAGCAGCCTGGTGTGATCAGCGTAAGAGCTGTATGAAGGGTATCCATCTTGAAATGTTGGTATTCAATGTCTTGATTCAGGCTTTTCAAATTCAAGATCATTCGGTGGGACCCATCTTTTTTCGGTCTAGTGAAAATAGGGGACACAAACTGATCTGTTTGGGTCCGCATGGTGAAATGATTTACTTTTCTGCTAATTTTTTCAATTTCTGCTTGGATAATTACCATTTCTTTATGATTCAGACCAGGCTGTGCCGGTTGGGGAGCAGGCAACTCTGCATTGTTTACAAACTCTAGCTTTGCTCCTTTCACTAGCTGCAGTATCTCTACGTCTGACGTCAACCCCTCCCAGACATGCACAAACTCCTTCAGTCTACCCCCTGTAAACTGCGATACTTCGGAACGAAGTTCATTCAACAAATTCGGGAGCGTCTGATAGTACTGGCGTACCTGGGGGGAGGGATGGCAAAGCGTGTCAGCTGTGTTCTCTCTCGCTACTCCTGCTTGGCTTTCTGGTAGCGCTGCTTTTTCTTGTCGTAGAAATGTCTGCTGTTGCTCGCCCCCCGGCCCCGTCCCCGGTGGTAGCTCTGGCCTAAAAAATGGTTCTTCCCAGTCTTTTTGTAGTACCCCTTGTTGTGCTGTTTTCCGTCGGCTTTGGAGTTCTGGGTTACCTTAGCGCAAAGTTTGTTTGTCTCTTGAACCTCTTTCATAGAGCCGGCCAGATCATCCCCAAACAGATAATTCGTAACGGGGACTTTGTCTGAACAGAGCCCCATGTAGCTTTGTTCTAGCGAGGGTCTGATATTGATTCTCCGAAAGAGGGAGAGTTCATGCGAGGCATGGCCGAGTAACGCAACAGCATCAGCGTTTTGTGCTATAGCCTTCTTTATCTCTTCGCGGCTAGCTTCGCCGGGCCCGCGCTGCGCGCGCAGCAGAGACTGGGTGGAATGCATCAATGCCATTCCAGCCTTGACAATCGCTTTCTGCGTATGTTGCAGTTTTATGTCGGCGCTCTGGACCGATTTTCCAAGGTTTTTCCAGATCTCTTTATTAACCTCTGGTGTGACCAGCGCCGTGCAATTGGTCGGGCGAGGGTATTTCTCCATTCTTTCCTTGACTTTGTCCACTGACATGGAGCTTTGAAACCGATTGTTGGCCAGTTTTGCCAGTGATTCGGCTACTGGGGCCCCCGTTACCTCTTGGTCATCGAGGTCCCTGTCTAACTCATCTAAGAGATTCGTCTCGGAATCAGCCACTGACACAGAATCGTCTATTATCTCTCCATCTTCGCTCTGTTTATCCTCGCTATTATCGGCCTGCGCACGTTCGCTAGTTTGCTTGGCGCACTTTGCGGCGTTGTGGTCCCTGCCACTGCCACTTGTCTTGTCACCACTCTCATCCTCAGATGAGTCATGGTCACGGTCCTTTCTCTTCAGGGACTTTGCCATATCGGCCAGAAGCGATTCGATTCTTTCGAATCGAGTTTCGCACTTAGCGTCCAGCATTTGAACGAGCGACTCTGGCTCGTTATTGGATTTATCTTGGTTTCCCTCGCCCTCGTGGTTCGACATTGTGGCACCCTGGCTTTATTGTCGGGCCGTGGCACTCTGGCCTGGAAGCGGGGTATATGTACAGTAATTCACCAAGAGGATGATTCTGCCTTACGGACCCTGCCGTATTCTAGCAGTGCTCCCAGAGCGCTGCGCGCTAGCGCGGAACAAAAACTGTCAGCTTGATACCGTCAGCCGCGCGCCCGCTATCAATGGCACCCTGGCCTGTTGAGGCGTCGCTAAGTGGGGCAGGCCGGTTTGATTTGTAACTATCGCACAGATAATTAGCAAGCAGAATAAAAAAGGAGCGAACTCACCGGGGCTGAGCTCAAATGTCCAAAGAGTCACCAAGGGTCCAAACTCATTCACCAAATAGGAAACTCGATCTCGGATTGCAGCGCACCTCAGGCAAGCGTCCGACCTGACAGGGGTTTCGGCGCGAACTGATCTGACGCGGTACGTACGCGGATACTCACGTGATTTCTCGTGACTAGAGTTAGACGAGAAATAATCTAGAAACAATTACTACCATGAACAGACCATTCCAGGAAAGGCACGCACCTGACAGGGGTTTACAAAAACTTAGATGTCTCCTTTCAGGTCAGGCCTCACTGGAGTAATGCACGTCTACTTTCTGTTTAGGCCGGAGAGGCAGTTCGCACAAATCCGCTTGCCTCACTTGTGTCCCATCTCTGTGCAATGAGTCCCAGCTTCACTGGCAGTTTGCCGCTCTTTTTGTGACCGCATAGGGCATGCACCTTGACCTACACGGTAACACAAAAATCACGAAAATCACGCTTTAAAAAAAAAAAAAAAATCACTACAGACTAGCACGTTCGCCAAACAGAGTTACCCCCCCCCCCCCAAAAAAAAAACAAAACAAAAAAAAACAAAAAAAACCTGCACATGACCCCACGGTCATTTTGTGTCCTTACGCCTGTAAGTGTCGAGCCAGCAAGTTTGTTGGACGGTGTGAAAACCCCGTGAAGAAGCTGATGCTGCCATTTCTATGCCCACTGATCTTCCTGAGCTGTTTTCATCGTCATACCGCTTAGACACCAGGACCCGCATGTAAAAGTCAAGGTTAGGGATTTTAGCCCAGGGTTAGGGTCTAATCTCGAACTAAACTAGTTCTAGGGTTACATTTTCTGGGGTTTTTTTTTTTTGTTTGTTTTTTGAACTGAACTGGCAGACGACTCGGAGCTACACGATTTTGACTACATTCAGTTCTGTGCGCCTGACTTCAACGGAATACCAAGAGGGAAGGTAATTCCCAGGAAATTCTGTGGATCTGTCCTCCAGAATGGAATGGAGATGTGGAACGGTAGGAAATTTGAGTTTGTGAGTGTATGTTTGTGGAAGAAATGACAACCAAAACAGGCCTTTGTTGACAACAAGATGTATGTTGTTTCTGTAATTCATCCTGTCGAGCCTCGGGAGCTGGGGCGGCCGAATGGTAGAGCGTTGGACTTCTGATGCTCGGGTCGTGAGTTCGTATCCCGGCTGGGGCCAAATATTTGTGCTGGCTTTTTCATGTTTGCCCCGTCTTTGATATCACCCGTATGTGGTGGAAAAGGACGTTAACCCCCCAAACACCCACCCACCCACTCCTGTCGAGCCTCTCCTGCGAGAAGACAACAACAACCAAAAAAAAAAAAAAAAACTATCTCGAGAGAGAGTCAATGACAATGATTCATGAACCGTCATTTTTACAATGACAGAAGACATTGATCTAGTAGTCTATTTTTCATTCTTACAAAAACACGAGGATGAAAATCCAACACTGTCCTTGCGTGTACGCACATACCCACGCGCGCATAAAAGATACATGGACATCAGTACAAAACAATGTAAAAAGCACAGTACATATTTATCGATGCAAAAGCGTACAGAGAGAGAGAGAGAGAGCATCATGATTACGTATCAACTATTGCAAAACGATGGGATGTTATCGCTGCATTTACATGAAATCTGTGCGTGCGTGCGTGCGTGCGTGCGTGCGTGCGTGCGTGCGTGTGTGTGTGTGTGTGTGTGTGTGTGTGTGTGTGTGTGTGTGTGTGTGAGAGAGAGAGAGAGAGAGAGAGAGAGAGAGAGAGAGAGAGAGAGAGAACCACTCGTTCTTTTTTGTTTGTTTTTTTACTAAAATTCCTAAATAGGAGAACACACACAGAACGTTCGGCTAAAAAAAAAAAAAGCACAATTGGCATGATTTAAGCCTTTTCTTTTTTTTTTGTACGTTTCAATTGAATTTTGCCCGAACGAGCGTCAAAGCATCGTCAAGAGATCGTTAACGTGCGTACACTAGATACACACGGGCACAGTGACAGGGATACGTCTCAGCAAAAGGGAGAAAAAGCTATGAAAATGGCTAACGGCCAGATCATTGTACTGAATTAATCTTACTGTGTCTTACTATCATTATCACTGTATCACTATCATTTAGCAATATTAACAACATAGCTGAAGATGTACCACTGTGATTAAGCCTGAACGTATGGAAATAAGTGTAAGATCAAGATCTTAAAAATAATCATTCAGCCAACTTATGACAAATTCTGATGATTAATGGGTTGATTGCCTATCGATTAATGCAAACAGGTGGGATATTAGAACTACATTTACATGGAATCTGAGAGAGAGAGAGAGAGAGAGAGAGAGAGAGAGAGAGAGAGAGAGAGAGAGAGAGAACGAACGAACGAACGAACGTACGTACGATTCTTTATTTTACAACGGTAAAAAAATGTGTTGGTCGTCAGACCAGTTTTCAACCTTGCCGTTTAACACGAGAGAGAGAGAGAGAGAGAGAGAGTGTGTGTTTAACCACACAGAAACAGCATAATTTATGGTATTGTTCTCTGATAGCGACGGACATTGAATTATTCGAGCCGCCGCAACGGATAAATGAGGAAGACATGTTAGTTACAGTAGACAAAATAATCTTCATTCTTCTCTCGTTCGAGTCTGAGCCATAATTATCTCCGCGTGTTTGGGGGGGGGGGGGGGAAGTCACATAATTATTCTTATGACTGAAGAATGATTGAACCAACTGGAATTTCAATTGAACTACTACACTGAAAAGAACACTGCACAGTCACCGTGATAATGATAATGCTTAATCACATTAATTTTACACTGTGCAATTCTTTACCATCAAACTCATTGCGCATTCACACATCACTCACACGCACATGAGACACGTCCTCACACAGCAGGCGCTACGGGTACTGCGGTGTCAATAGAATGCCAGTTGCACTGTGCAATTCTTTACCATCAAACTCATTGCGCATTCACACATCACTCACACGCACATGAGACACGTCCTCACACAGCAGGCGCTACGGTACTGCGGTGTCAATAGAATGCCAGTTGCACTGTGCAATTCTTTACCATCAAACTCATTGCGCATTCACACATCATTCACACGCACATTAGACACGTCCTCACACAGCAGGCGCTACGGTTACTGCGGTAATCAATAGAATGCCAGTTGGTAACAGGTAGGTTTTAAGATCTGATTTGAAAGAAGTCAGAGTAGGCTGCTGTCTCCCGCTAGCAGGCAGCGAGTTCCAGACTATAGGGGTGACAAAACCGTGTTTGCGCGGCCTTTGATACGCTCCACCACTCCATTCTCCTTAAAGGCCTTTACTTGTCAAACGTAGAGTGCCTGCGAGGCACCCGCTAGTGTATTGCGCGGGGGTTGTGGTCATACGTTGCAACACACTTTGGCTACCAGCTGCACCGCCGGCCCGGCGCTCCAATGCACGAAGCATGGTCAGCGGCGACTTGCTGGCGTGGCGAGGAAAAATAATTAATAGGACCGTGCTCTGATTCACTTTGGGGGAGTCGGTGGCTCAACGGTTTGAGCGTTGGACTCGAGATCGATAGGTCCCGGGTTCGAATCCCGACAGGGTCAAAATTTGTACAGGCCTTTTCACGTTGCCCCACTTCCACTGACTGTGAACTGGATCTGGTTGTGTAACTTGTCCATTACAGTCAAGGATACATAAACTGTGGCCGACCTGGCAGTCTGACTGGATTGAAAAAGTGTTCAGCTGGACTGTACAGTTAGGGTAGCTATCCCCATCCCCCATAACCAGCCCCCTAGGGCCGTCTGCAATCACCTCGTTGTGGCGTGGACGATAAACCCCAGCTAACCAACCAACCAATCTGATTCACAGGCGTCGCAGCGGCGTCTCCGGGGAGCGCCCCCTACAAGCGGATTTAATTCACCCTGAAGGCATTTTGCCGCTGGTAGACCTGCAGAATCGCAACGTGTGACAACCCTATAAGCGATTGGAAGTGACTTTTGGAGTTAGAGGTCCTGTCCTCGGGTGCTTTAGGTCGTGCGCCCGTGACTGTAAAATACATTGTGTAGCCTGACAGAACTAAGGAAACACTACTTTTAGTGTGTCGTGGAATGTCAACCAGTAAACCTGTACTGATGAACATTCCACTGTTTAGACTACAAATGGTGCACATGAACCCGTGTCTGCTGCTTCGACTCTGTTCACTTATCCAGTACAACTCAGAGCGGGTGAGTGGGTAGATGGGTGGGTGGGTGTTTGGGAGTTTAACGTCCTTTTCCACCACATACGGACGATATCAAAAAACGGGACAACGATGAAGAAGTCAGCACAAACATTTGGCCCCAACCGGGATCCGAACTCACGACCCGAGCATTAGAAGTCCAGCGCTCTACCATTCGGCCACCCCGGCTCCCAAACCCAGAGCGGGGCTTATGGTAGCTGGTGACACTTACGTACGTACCAACTAATATGCCACGAGGTATGCTGGTGAAACACGTGTCAATCTGTGTGTCCCCTGGTTGGTGGTCGGCACGTCAGGTGGCAGCATGGGTCTCAGCTTTGCGGCAGCACTCATTGGCTCACTCGTGAAGAAGCCAACCAAAGCTTCACCTTCTGGTGTGTTTCTCCTGACATTGGTCACCAACAACCACAAGTCACTCTAGCGAGAGTTGCGAGATAAGTCTTCAGAAGCTCCAGACAAGTCTTCAGAAGCTCTTGCACAGCATGGGCGGGTGCTTTTTTTTACCCCTGTTGTTGTTTTTGTTGTTGTTGACTTATTAAAGCACATTATAAAAACAAGAAGTATGTACATTATGTGCGCAGTCTGACAAAACATAGACAGGAAAATCTTTTTTTGTTTTGTTTACACTCATGGTGTGAAAATATTGTTGCCCTACATGTTTCTGACATCTTGCAGGAATATGCGTTCTTGGCCCGAACTCTGAGATCCCTTTCACACTGGACGCCATCAACAGCAGCCACAAGAAACACGAACTGCGTCCCTGCCTGGAGACCTTGACCCCAGTGCCTCGGGCGAGCCGCCAAGGTCGTAACTATGGAAACGTCCTCTGCGACGTTTATATGCCAGACGGATCACCAGACCTCGCGTCACCGAGACAGCTTCTGCGCGCGCAAGTTAACGCATTACAGCAGAGGCACGGACTTCTTGTGAAGGCGGCATTCGAGTACGAGTTCTCCGTGTTCAAGGAAGGGACACTGGAGCCTGTTGGCAACAACCACATGCAATACGCCGACATGAGAGTGTGGAACAAACACCAAGATATATTCAACGATCTGAGGGAGACCATGCAGGCCACTGAAGTGGAGTTGACGTCACTCATGCCTGAGGTCGGCGCAGGGCAGTGGGAGGTCACCACGGAACCTCAAGAGGGCATGCGTGGCGGTGACGTCGCCTTCCACGTCAAGAATGTGGTTAAGGAGTTCTTTCCTGCGCGCGGTTACCAAGCCACCTTCATGTCCAAAGTTACTCCGGACAGCATCCCGAGCGCTTTGCACCTGAACCACTCGCTTTGGGTGCCTGGGCAGCGCGGAGAGGACGCGTCCAGCGCCATGTTCGACCCTACCGCTGTCGACAAGCTGTCGGAGACTGCCAGACACTGGATCGCCGGGGTACTGGAGCACGCTCCGGCAATATCCGCTCTCTGCAGCCCGACCCTAAACTGCTATCGACGCTTGCACAGCCAGTTCACGCCGAGCCTCATCACGTGGGGTGTCGACAACAGGTACACGACCGTTCGCGCCAGAAACGCGCATGACAACGTCTTCCTGGAGAACCGCCTGGTCTCCGGTGCTGCTAACCCGTACCTCGCTCTGGCGGCCACCGTCGCCGCTGGCATGGACGGATTGGACAGGCGGCTGAAGTGTCCCCCGCCCATGGACAAGAGCCAGGCTGGTGAGCTGCCCAGGAACCTCGAGAAGGCGCTGGAGAAGGACGAGGAGCTGCGAGCTCTACTCGGAGATCGCTTCGTCAAGTGCTACGTCACCGCCAAGCGGGAGTATGAGGTGGTGGCGTTCCACAAGGCAGCACCCGCCACAGAGGACGAGGTGTTTGAGTTTGATAGGAGATTGTACATGAACGGCCTGTGATCACATAGAACTGGCAGGCAGTTGTGTCAGTGGAGGCTATCGAAGCTTTCGCTGATGTTAACACACTGTACCCAACAACTTCATGTACACGGTTTTCCTTTTTGATACGTTAGTACTTTTTTGTATCTTTTGGTGCATCTGATATACGGACATTCCAGTAAGACTGTGGAACGATTCCGTTCGTATTGAGTTTCACTGAACGTATTTCCTGACTGTCTTGGGGAACAGAATTCATCCTATCTAATACGACATTTCAGTTTTAATCACCGTGCCGCACTGTTTACAGTGGTCCCGTCATCAATGATTCATAATTATTACTTTCAGTGTTTGTTGGTGGCGGTGGTGGTTCTTTGGGTTGTTGCTGTTGTTGTTTGGAGTTTGGGTTTTTGTTGTTGTTGTTGTTGTTGTTTGTTTGTTTGTTTGTTTGTTTTGGCAGTGGGGCTGCAGGAGTAGTAAAGTGTATTAATTTTGTACATTGGCAGATAACAATTTCAGTAAGCATTTTATCCAATATGCATGTTGTAAACGTGTGTATACATCAGTTATGTTTGCTTGTGCTTAAATAAAATGTGCAGACAGCTTAAATAAAGACTCTCTCAGATACTACGATTTGTTGTTGTTGTTGTTGTTGTTGTTGTTGTTGTTGTTGTTGGTGGTGGTGGTGGTGGTGGTGGTGGTGGTGGTGGTATTTGTTTTGTTTTCTTTTGTTTTCTTTTCGTTTGTTTTCTTTTGACGACACGGCCCGCTATTGTTTGAAAGGTTTTTATAAGGGATTTCTTTGCTTGCCAAACCACGGACTTGACACGGTTTCGCTCCCTTTGGGAATCCGCGAAGCGTTTTTCACGTCTGAGATCGTTCCGCTATAATTTCTTGGATAATGTCATGGTGGAAATGTACTTTTTAGAGAGAGAGAGAGAGAGAGTCTCAATCTGTTATTGTTCTGGGCCCGCATGTAAAAGTCGGGGTTTGGGAGTTTAGCCCCGGGTTAGAGTCTAACCTCGAACTAAACTAGCTCTAGGGATACATTTTCTGGGTTTTTGTTTTGTTTTTGTTTTTTTTTTAAATCAGGAAGCGGGTCCATTCCAGAAAGCAGCCTATGCCGTTATAGAAGGATTTTTGTCTTTCTATCTTCGCTTCTTTTTTTATTTAATTTTGTTTTGGGGTTTCTTTTGTCCTAGTCTGGGTTAGGCCCGTAGCCGTGGGTTAAATTAACCTCGAGTTTTACATACGGCCCCAGGCGGTAGACCCTTAACAATAGATTCGGCGCCCCTCACACCGGGGCAGCCCGACACACGGCTGGTAGCTGGAAGAACCAATATAGTAGATATAATAATAATAATAATAATTTATTTATATAGCGCTGTGATCTACTTATAAGGCAGTTCTAAGCGCTAAGAGTACAGGTAAAGGTACAGATAAAAGTCAAGGTTCAGGGCCAGGGCGAGATAAGGAGATGGAGAAAGACGGAAGCAGGTTAGACGGTGCTTTGAGATGAAAACAGGTAGGTTTTTAGATTTGTTTTGAAGGTTTCGAGGGAGGTTGACTGGCGGAGCGAAAGAGGCAGAGAATTCCAGGCTTTTGGACCAGCGTAGGAGAAGGCTCGAGAGCCAACAGAAGAAAGTTTAGTACGTGGGATTCTAAATATCAGGGTATCGGATGAAGACGAATCATCCGACTCAGTTCAAGCAGTGCCATATTGTCAAACTGTAAGTATCAACATGGTAAGTTATGCATGAAGCCATACCTTCGTATCATATACAGTTCAGACTGCTGAGTGTCAGTATATACACAGCTGGGAACTGCAGGTGTCAACGAAGTAGGTTTTGGATGTAGCGATATATCACATACGTAGTTCAGACTAGGAGTACGCACAGACGGGAAGTGCAAGTGTCCGCGAGGCAAATTATGCATGCAACCGTTTGTCATAGTTCAGACAACACTGAGTATTAGCATGCACAGCTAGGACCTTACGAATCAATACAGTAGATTATGCATGCAACTGCTAACATTAAAATTTTATTGTAAAAACAGTCCAGACTATGAGCAGGCACAACTGGCCGGTACTCTGAGAGAGAGAGAGAGAGAGAGAGATGATGATGATGATGATGATGATGATGAAACTTTATTTATCAACGGTAAAAGTTTTGAGAGAGAGAGAGAGAGAGAGAGAGAGTTGTATAGATCTGAGCCCTACCGAAACAGCTGTTAACAGAAAAACTTATTCACATCCGTTTGATATGATGAATATACGTGTCTACTTGTATGTCTTGCCCGCACGTACGTCCTGTTTTCACGACAGCGACACGCTGATACCACGTGATCGGCATTGCGCCGGTGTAGTGATATAATGGATCCCCGGTCCAATACCTTGAATGGACCCACGGGGTCCAACATTTATAATCAGAGGGTGTTGTAGAGATCGCGAAAAGCCACTGCATTTCGATGGAAATTTCTAGACCATCCCAGAACATGCTGGTACAGTAACGTCAGTAGATTACGTCACCTTGGAAAGATTCCGTACTTGCCAGTAAGTTGAGGAATGTTCTAGATCTGACCTGTTTAGTATATAAGCAGCCCTGCACAGCGTTCTGGGTTCTTCTTCTTTCATGAATTTGTTCTGCACGCATCATCTGTTAATAAAGTATTGGAGTTGTATCCTGTTGTATCCCGTGTCTTCTCTGCGGGTGCACCAAGAGAGCGACATAGCAGGAGTACAATACAACAGAGGGTATTATTATTAGACCCCCTCGATAATTGCTGGGCTCCCCCCTTAGTTGAATACTCATGATTACTTATAGCTTTGTTGACTTTCCTGTAACTGGTACACGACACATAATGGTTTGGGTATAACTCTATTGTATAAGAACACAAACTGCAGTCGTAACTTATTCTAAAATGTACCCCAAAAAAATGATCTTTGCAGCAGACCAGAGTTATGTCCTTCGGGAGAAGTGGTGATTTCACATGCTGAACAACGGTTTCGCGAAAAGGTGTTTTGGTTGATTGCTTGTTTGCCAGAGTTCAAAACACAATCGTAAACAACCTCAGTAGGGTCTAAAACGCCAGAAGTGATGATAAATATCTAAGTGCGAGGGGGTTGGGGGGGGGGGGGGGCAATAACTATGGTGGGGTCCAATATTACTAGAGTTAATTATGGATCGGGGGGGGGGGGGTTGTTCCAATAACTATGGAGGGGGTCCAATATCACTACAGTTAATGAACCCGGCGGGGGGGAGGGGGAGGGTGAGGGGTGTATGGGGTGAGTCCAATATTACTAGAGTTAATGGACCGGGGGGGGGGGGGTCAATAACTATGGAGGGGGTTCAATATTAGTAGAGTTAATGGACCGGGGGGAAGGGGGTCCAATAACTATGGAGGGGGTCCAGTATTACTAGAGTAATAGACCGGGGGGGGGGGGGGGCTGTCCATGGGGGTCCAACAATTTCATGACGCCGGCCTTAGTCGAGGTGAACCGCATCTGGGTCTAGCTTCTTGTTTTGTAACCTGTCGTATAATTGTAATTAATCTCTTTATTACCGCCCCGTGAAAACAACAGCATCTTGCGTCACGTTTTCTCCTTCAGGAATACTTGAAAATAGTAGAGAGGCCAGACTTGTGTTGTCAGTCTCACGGTCACCATGAGTGCCGTGTGAAGTCCAGCACGTGCTCTGTCAGCAAAAAAAAACCTACATAAGACGCGCCTCTGTGGATACACAACACAACACTCCGATCACACGGAAAAGCATGGGTCCTCTGCTAATCTTGACCACTCTCATTGCCGCGGCAGGTACGTACAGCGTAGTTTTGTATAATTATAGTATTTGTGTGAGCGGCCCTTTACGGTTAAAGGTCTGCAATCTCAACACAAAAAAAACCCGCAAACATTGTGTTGTTAAAAATGCGACTCCTGCGATTGTGCGTCATAATTCAGGTAACTCCGTCAGGGTTGCAGAGTTTCCATCGCTTCGGGGACCCTTACAAAACCAGACCGCGAGTTTGCGGTGACTTGCCGTATAGTCTCCGTTTGTGCACCTCTTACTAATCTTTTAGTTTGAGCTTAGTCAAGCTAGTCTCGGACTTAGGTCCTAGTCTGTGTGCGTGCATCAGACCCTTGGTCTTTTTCACGATTAATATATTTGTTGTTGTTTGTTTGTTTATTTGTTTTAAAAGGGTGATACTACCATTTTTGTGCTCACAGATCGCTCTGAGCTAGCTGTTTTCGCGTTTTTTTGTTTTGTTTTGTTTTTATCACACCACTTGGACACCTGGACAGTGACAGCGTCTCTAATGCTTGCACTGAGCCACCAGAAGCGCCGGTACTCGATCACGCGGCGATCACATCGAGCGCTCCGGTAGCGTAACAACAATTTGAATTTGAATGTTCGGCCTCTTGCGCGAAGTGCAAATAACACTGTCTCGCATTAAGAGCTGTACTAATCATCAAGATAAAAGTATTTCCAGCATACAGGCGCACTCACGAGCGAAACTGTTCCAAAACATAAGCTGGCTTAGCAAAGATAGAATCAGCCCGTTTAACCCCCCCTCCCCCCCCCCCCCCGCTCCCCTCCTCTCCCTTCTTCCTGTGTCTGTCACACAGCTAGTGCCAGCATCAACACGCTTGTGGTGAACGGGGGAGATGCCGGTGGTGCTTACCCTTACCAAGTGTACCTGGAGCGAAACGGACAGTTCGTCTGTGGGGGCGTCGTGTACAACAAGGACTTTGTGCTCACCGCTGCTCACTGCGTGGATGCAGCGTGAGTGTTTTCGTTACCACAAATGCTGGAAGCCTCAAAATGCCTATAATTGTGTATACTCCCTGTTAGCCTTAGCCATCATAATCACCTAAAAAAAAACGCTTCAGTCTAGAAACAAAAATTGCCATGCTCAGACCATTCAAGGGTATACGTCCCTGACAGGAGTTTAAAAAAAAAAAATTCGAAAGTCTCCTCAGGCCTCACTGGATTAATGCGAGTCTACTTTCTGTTTAGGCAAGAAAACCACTCGACTCAAACCCACTCGCGTCATCTCTGCTTGCCATCTGCGAAAAAAAAAAAAAAAAAAAAAGCCCCAGGTTTCACTGGCATTTTGCCTCCTGTTGCAACCCCCTGGCATGCACCTTGCCCTACAAAATTAACACAAAAATCCGAATATCACGCTTTTTCGTGACGAAAAGGAAAATCAGTACACACTAGCACACTCGCCAATCGTGGTTCATCAAATAAACAGCCCACGCTCAGTTTGTGTTCTTACGCCTAAGCGTGTCGCTTTAAGTAACACTTTTGCAGCCATCCTTCGTCTGTTCTAGATGAATTGTCCCGTGTGTATCGCTAGCCACACATACACATATTCCGATACTGCACAATTCTTTCTATTCTATTGCATTGCGTTGCATCAGTTTCAGTTTCGTTGGGGATTTTTTCTCAAGGGGTAGGAGGTGGAGGGGAGCAGCATGATTTTTTTTTTTTTTTTTTGGGGGGGGGGAGCATAGGTTTGTGTGTGTGTGTGTGTGTGTGTGTGTGTGTGTTTGCTGCCCCAACTCTTTTGCCAGCTCCAGTGGTGTTCCTCCCAGGTCCTGGTTGGAAACAACGGAGGGCTAGAAAGCTAGGGCAAGCTTTATTATGCATGGTGATGGAGATGCGGATGATGTTAAGATGCTGCTATGGCGGTCCGTGTAGTCTGGGACTGCGGGACAGGGCTGCATTCCACGCTTCCCGGCGTCAACCAGGCCAGGGAACTACAGCACCTGCGGTGCCGGTCGTGTAATCATCCACATCATTTTAAGACGTGTCATACCAAGGGAAGCACCCCCAAAGTCGCACCCATGAAGTGGGTGAATCTCGGCTGCGTGGCAACAGCCTCCCTATTGGGCCCTTAGCACACCAGTTCTGGCTAGGAGCCGACCAAGGTAAGAAAAAAATTCCGCTTGCCTCGGCTGGGACTCGAACCCGGGTCTCCCGGTCCATGGTCCGAAGTGCTAACCACTACATCACGGGGGCCGGTAGCATGAGTTTCTCTTACTCCGGTATCGAACTATAAGATGTACCAATTACCAATAACTCACTTGTTTTGTTTTTTTTCAGAGGAAGCTACAGTGTGACTTGTGGCGTTACTGACAGAAGCAGTGGAGGCGGACAGACGCGCGGCGTTAGTTCAATCACACAGGCACGTGACTTGGCGTGATAAAAGAGCCAGCATTTTGTGTATATAAACGGGTGTGTGTGTGTGTGTGTGTGTGTGTGTGTGTGTGTGTGTGTGTGTGTGTGTGTGTGTGTGTGTGTGTGTGTGTGTGTGTGTGTGTAAAAGCTCTATAATTATTATGCTGATTTAGTTGTGTATGCTTTTGATTGTAAGCGGACGTCGCGTCTGTGCCGAGGCGCCGTGGTGACCTGATGGTGTCCAAACTAAAGTGTTCTCTTTCGCACAGAACTATGTGAAAAATAAGAGAACAAAGTACTGCTGTCCGTGCGTGCGTGCGTGCGTGCGTGCGTGCGTGCGTGCGTGCGTGCGTGCGTGCGTGCGTGCGTGTGTGTGTGCGTGCGTGTGTGTGTGTGTGTGTGTGTGTTCGTTTTCGAAAACAGAATGACACCGTTGTTCATGCTTATGTTTCCCAACGTGACAGAACCCCGGCTATACCTACGTCAACTCCGCCCCTCAGAACAACATTGCTGTCCTGGGTCTCGCGTCCTCTTTGAACTTGGACTCCAGCTGCTCGGCTGCCAGCTTCGATTCGAACGCTAACGCTAACTATGAAGGAAGGAGCATTGACATCACAGGATTTGGCTTCACCTCAGGTACGTGAAGGATTTTGTTTGTTTGTTTGTTTGTTTGTTTGTTCTAATGCTAGGGTCGTGAGTTCGATCCCGGCTGGGGCCAAATATTTGTGCTGGCTTTTTCATCGTTGCCCCGTCTTTGATATCACCCTATGTGGTGGAAAAGGACGTTAAACCCCCAAACACCCACCCACCCTTGTTTGTTTGTTTGTTTGTTTGTTTTAGTTTTGTCGCCTTTTGCAGGACTTTTTTTTTTAAATTTTGACCGTGACCTCCGAAGATGAGGACATATACTGAGCTTGTCTTATATCTCAATTGCCCGTTTCGGGATGAATAAAGTGCGTTTGAATTTGAATTGAATTTGAATATTCAACAGTTTTGCTAGGCGTACATTACTGGCACAGACGGAGATCTCGTGTGACCACTTGCTGCCCAAACAAACGAGGGTGGGTTGGTGGATGGGTGGGTGGGTGTTTGGGAGTTTAACGTCCTTTTCCACCACATGCGGGTGAATACAAAGACGGGGCAACGGTGAAAATGCCAGCACAAATATTTGGCCCCAACCGGGATACGAACTCACTACCCGAGCATTAAAAGTCCAACGCTCTACCATTCGGCCACCCCGGCTTCCCGCCCAAACAAACGAGATGACACGACATATTATACTAACGATTATTACGTGACATTACCTGACACGTTCAATTTGCATTACTAGGGATGACAGAGCTAATGCACTGATACCACCTGACATGGAATCACATTGGCTTATTTTCACTGGGAAATGATCCGACATTGACTTCAAAATAGAATGACCTCGATCGCACGACTCTGACACTGACCTTGAAATAAGATGGCCCTGGCCTTGCATGACCTCGACGCTGACCTTGAAATGGACGACCTTGGCCTTGCATGACCTCGACCCCGATATTTTGAGCCATCGTTACGCTTCTGTCGGACACGAAGGCGTTTCTTGATTAGCGTGATGTGAATACGCATGCGTGCATGCAGGAGGCGGCTCGCCGTCGAACAGCCTGCAAAAGGCTGAGATGAGGGGAATGTCGAATGCCGACTGTAGCACTGCTTGGGGCAGCAGGGTGAACACAGCTACAGCCATTTGCCTGGATAGCATCAACGGCGCTTCTGCCTGTAATGTAAGTATATAGGGCGGCTGCGTTTTTGTATAGTTTTTGTTGCCCTGAACACCTGTTGTTGTTGTTGTTGTTGTTCTTGGTGTTGTTGTTGTTGTTGTTGTTGTTTTGTTGTTTGCTTTTTTCTTTGTTTCTTCTTCTTCTTGGGCAACCGGGATTGCCGAGTGGTAGAACGGTGGACCTGTTTCTTATATTGTTGTTGTTTGTTTGTTTGTTTGTTTGTTTGTTTGTTTGTTTGTTTGTTTGTTTGTTTGTTTGTTTGTTCTTCGACTATTACTTCTTTGGGGAGCCGGGACAGCCGAGTGGTAAAACGGTCGACCTGTTTCTTATCTTCTTGTTGTTGTTTCTTTCTTTCTTTCTTTCTTTCTTTCTTCTTCTTTTTCTTCTTCTTCTTGGGGAGACGGGATAGCCGAGTTGTAGAACAGTGGACTTTCAATGCTCGGGTCGTGAGTTCGAATCCCGGCTTGGGCCAAATATTTGTGCTGGCCTTTGTCTTCTTTGCCCCGTCTTTGAAATCACCCATACGTGGTGGAAAAGGACGTTAAACTCCCAAACACTCACTCACCCACCCTTCTTCTTCTTTCTTTCCCGTCTGTTTGTCTGTTTGTTTCTTTGTTTTTCAACGTAACGATCCAACCGCCACCAGGTCGGGGTCTTAAGAGATAACAAAGGGAACGTTTTTACATGAGTCGAAAACAAAACCGTTTCCCCCTCTTCGTGATCACAGGGAGACAGCGGTGGCCCAGCTAGTGACGGATCAAATGTGGTCGGTCTTGCCAGCTTTGGAGCGGAGGGTTGTGGAAGCAGGTATAAACAAACGATGCTAACTTCGCGCACGCTCGCGTGCACACACACGCAGACGCACACACACGCAGACGCACACACACACACACACACACACACACACGATGCAAACCGGAAGAGCTGAATGGTGTTTAGGGCAGAAAACAGGTGGGTTTTGAGGTTTGTCTTGAAAGTTTCAAAAGAGAGTGACTGGCGGAGTGAACGAGTGTCTGCTATAGCCAAGAGATTTTACTTTCTATTTCATTCACCTCCGCTCTTCCGTTGTCTCTAGTTTGTATTTACGACAGTCTAGCAAGTAATCAACCAAACATGTAGACAAAGCTCAGTCAAGTGGTCAAAATAGGTCAGTCAGGAACGCGCACATTTTGTACCATGCATTAGTATCCCATTTTTTTAAATTATTTTTATACTATTTCTCGGTTTTGGCCCTGTATGCAAAAATCAGGCTAGATTGACTGTCCCTTGACAGTTGTCACGGCACCAACTTACTTACTTAGGCCCCTGGCTCCAACTGGAGCATAGGCCCTCGACGACCCTTCACCATCGCACTCTGTTCTGGGCTACTCTTGCCACTCCAGTCCAGTTGGTCCCCTGACTGCATAGCTCTGCCTCAGTGTCCCGCCTCCAGCTGTTGCGAGGCCGGCCTCTCTTCCTTTTCCCCTGCGGCTTCCATGTCAGGGCTTAGCGTGAGGTGCTGGATGCTGGCTTCCTGAGGGTGTGTCCAGTCCAGCCCCACTTGCTCCGCAGGATCTGCTTGGCCACTGGTTCCTGTCCCGCTCGCTCCCACAGCTCTTTCTCACGGCAGCAAACACGTGTATAATCAAAGTGCAACACTCCCACAAAGCCAATTTTATATCAATTATGAATTTTTAGTGAGGCCACTAAATTGCACATGCAACCCCATACTTACTTCATAGGAATTGAGGTGACTGAGTGTGTCACTCTGTCGTTCATTCTTTTGATGACTCAACACTTCATTCATTCATTCATTCATTCATTCATTAATAATAATAATAATATCATCTGAGCATGTTGTAGGCGCTTTACCCAGTTTCTTCAACTAGCTCAAAGCGCCGCGAGCTGAACCCAACACGCACGCTCACGCGAACCACACGCATTCTCTCTCACACTGGACATGAACACATTACAATCACGTGTTGCCAAGGGTCACCTCAGCAATTTAAGTTTCGGAATTTAGATTTGCATTAAATTTCCTTTTCAAATTCCGTGGGTTGAACACTTCGAAAGCAGTGGTGGAGGAAGACGGTGTACCCGGAGAGAACCCCCGACAGTCGGCCCGAATGAACGGTGTCACGTACGAGACGGAAAAAATCTTTGCATTAAGCGGGACTCGAACTTGACCTCTCGCACTGGTGACTACGTGTCTTAAACACCAGACCGCCGACCGCCCCGTCACTCGAACATTCAATCAATCAATCAATCAATCAATCAATCAATCAATCAATATGCCTGGCCATCAACGTGTGAGCTTCTCACTAAATCAAGATCTCTGTCTTTTCACAGCAAACCCAACGTCTACACACGTGTCGCCGCCTTCAAGGATTTCATCAGCGGCGTGGCAGATCCCCAGTAAGCCACACACAGAACAGCATACAAAATGAATCTTACGTCACGTTTTTGGCTATTTTGAGACATTGCTATCAACAGAAAGTAGAAGAAAGCCTCTTTATAATGGCATAACTTTTCTTCATGACGATTCTGGGCAAAGTTACAGTAACTTTTAGACAGGTAAATTCAACAATGCTGACGAATAAAAACTTCCATTAAAGCAGTTTGTGACTTACGTGTGAAGGTTATGCCTAGGAGCAGTGTGTGTGTGTGTGTGTGTGTGTGTGTGTGTGTGTGTGTGTGTGTGTGTGTGTGTGTGTGTGTGTGTGTTTAGCGCTGGGACTATTACTGCTATCTTTAGACAGCGCCCCCCCCCCACCCCCTCCTCCCTCCCACCGGAATAAACAGAGAAGGATTTTACTTCGTGGTAGAAGTGAAACGTTTTGTAGGCAGTGCCATTGCAAACAGGACAGCAGCGCCAAACAGGATTATCTAAGACTTTTCTGAAGCACGCACAAATGTAAACACACACACACACACACACACACACACACACACACACACACACACGCACGCACGCACGCACGCACGCACGCACCAAGAAATGGCGTATGGAGTTGAGCTGTTTCTGGTTTATCATCTCCGTGACAATACACAGATAAACAGTTGACTGATGTATACTATCGTGGGACTTGCAGCCTTTCGCACACAAGAGCATTTTCTAAGAGCGACGCTGGCGCAATGAGCTGGACACATCGGACAAGGGAAGGAAGCGTCCAGCGTGCGGAATTAGGTCATGTTATGCAATGCCAATAGCGTGGCAATGCGAATAGCGTGGCGTTGGCGCTGGCGCTGGCCGCCTACGGAGAGGAAAGCCATGCCAGCCACTTGCGCTTGTGAACGGCGCGCAACTTGTTTTTTTCTCCACAACAGCTTACTCAGTATTTTGCAATGCCTTCGAAAAGAAACATACACAAAAATAACCATACATGCATCACGCTTTGTCGGACAAAATCACAAATATACAACTCCAATTTCTCCAAAACATGCAGAAAATCAAAGCATGTATACCCTGTCTCCAAGAGTTCTGTTTTCACATATATTTTAACACAATACAACAAAGCAACCAAAGTCTGATTATCAGTTACACACATGAAGGCGCGATCTCAATTTGCAAGCAAGCAAACACAAGGACACAAATATTATAAGCATGACCGCAATTATTTGCTAGATTCAAGAATTGTTTTTTGCAGGAGTCAAAAACATGAAAGGTCTGCAATCAGAACAAAACCATGCAAACAGTGTGTTTTTTGTTTTTTAAAAAAAACTCTGTCACTGCCCAGAATGCGCTGTTAACTCTGTCACAGTGGCAGAGATTTCGGCGCTTCAGAGACCCTAAGAGCGTGCATCTGCGATGACCTCACTGTGCTTTTGGTCAGCAAAACACATCGCTACAGTGCCTAAAGCCTGCTCTTAACTGGGCACAGCGCGCGAAACACACATGTGCACATCACAGTCGTTGCGCTCGGTGTGTCTACTCACTACAAAACTGAGCACAGCTGTGCTCAGGGAAAAACCGATTGAAGATGTACTGTCCGCCATGTTTGCGCGCCGAGTGACGTAGTACAGCCAATCAGAATCTGTTGTGGAAACCACAGTCACAGGTGTGGCTATTTGAAATCCAGGTTTCTGTGATAACGCCACAGCGGCGGAAACCCCCAAAATCACAACTGTCTCACAACTGTGGATAGACAGCACTGTGGCGCTCAGTAAACTCAGTAACTGTGACATAGTTAAGAATAATAATAATAATCATTTGAATGTGACGCCTGTCCCTCATTAGAAGCTCCAGGCACCATTACAATAGGAGGTAAAAACAAAATTGACATTCAAGTAAGCATTTCGAGGCACACACACACACACACACACACACACACACACACACACACACACACCACATGTAAAATTCTGCAACTGAAGTAAGACACGCGAGAGGTTAGTTAGTTAGCCTGTGCATCTTGCACAGCTGCGGAGTTTTTAAAAACAGATTGTTTGCGGCTTTTTGATGAGATTGCAGATCTTTAAACGAACAAGAGCAGGTGGGTGTTAACGTCCTTTTCCACCACAAATGGGTGCAATCAAAGACGGGGCAACGATGAAAAGTCCCGCACAAGCATAATTATCTCTCCGCCTCCAGTCGTTCCCACGACCCGAGCAATGAAAGTTCAACGCCCTACCGCTCAGATGTCCAACTAATTTAGATGAACAAAAGAAAATAATTGTGAAATAATGCCCATCGTGAGACAACCGCCCTTACCATCTGATTGACTAGTGGAACCTTGCAGTAGAAAGGTTAATGGTAAATTTAGTATTGTGTGTTTCAAAGCTGAGGTGGTTCATATTTCATTCCAAGCTGTGCTCTCGCTTCCTGTAGGATAGCAACAATGTTGAGTGAGTCCTCGTGGGTCATTTCTGGAGACTCGAGCAACCCTGCAGAGAACACACACACACACACACACACGCAGGCACGCACGCACGCACGCACGCACGCACGCACACACACACACACACACACACACACACACACACACACACACACACAGAGCAAGTGAATTCGAAGCCAAACAATTCTGCAAAGTCAATGAGAAACGAGAAGTGCGTTTGGGGTGCACCATGCCCGCCAGTTACAATGACGTCATTATTCTCAGAGTTACCCTTGCATCACGTCTGCGTTTGTGCCCCAAAACTTGCCTTTGAACATGGAAATTTTGGCCCATCTTATGTTGTTTCCATTACTATTACTATACTATTACCATTACTATGGAAACAACATAAAACAATGGTTTGAAAAGCACAATCAGTACGATCAGTTAGTACCCTTAGCACATTTAGCAATAGTGCTGGGTACAGAGAAACCCCGGGACGTGGAAGGAGTGTAGGGGGGGGGGGGGGGGTGTCTGAGGGTGGAGGGGGAAGGGCAGTGGTCTGATTCTGTACCTTGCTGTAAACACGTTCTCACTGCTTGAGCTTGGTAGACGAATCCGATGGAACTGGGCCATTTGAAAGAGGTTCCCTCTGCCTCGGGGAGGGGAAAGTACTTTGATTCCCCTGACGGAAGAGTTATTGAGGTCGGGGTATGCATGTCATCGTGTATCTGAAAAGAAAGAAACCAAATGATACAAGCGTAAGGGCACAAACTGAGCGTGGAGTCATGTGCAGTGTTTATTTGAGGTACCCTGTTTGGCAAGTGTGCATGCTAGTCTGTAGTGAGTTTTGTTGTCATGAAAAAGCGTGATTTTCGCGATTTTTGTGTTATGTAGGTCAAGGTGCATGCCAGGCGGTCGCAAAGAGAGGCAACTGGGCTGCCAGTGAAGCTGGGACTTTTTGCACAGATGTCGAGCACAAGTGGGGCACGCGGATTTATGTGAACTGGCTCTCTGGCCTAAAGAGAAATAGGCATTATTCGAGGGAGGCCTGAGCGGAAAGGAGACATTGATTTTTTCTTAACTCCTGTCAGGTGCGTGCCTTTGAATGGTCTGTTCATGGTAGTAACTGTTTCTATATTGAAGTATTTTTAAAGGTGACCATGATGCCTGAGGCTAATAGGAAAAATATAGGCATTTTGAGCCCTTGTGTATTTGTGTCTTTCGGCCACATAACGACATAGTGCAGAAAAACAAACCCAGAAGCATCACTGAAATGTATTACTTTTGTAATGGTTTGGTCATCGCGCGCCATAGAAAACCTTCTTCTTGTTCTGCACCACCTCTCCCTCCTCCTTTTACTCATTCTTCTTCCGAAATGTTATTGTCCATTCCTGAAAATTCGGGTTGCTTCCCTTAAGGGAAGCGCGTCGCCGCGGTGCAGGCGTAATAACACAGACCGTGAGGTCAAGTGCAGTGT
>JACVVK020000515.1:347500-422500 GCA_018292915.2 Batillaria attramentaria
CAATGAACGCGTCGTGCACAAAAATGGTTGTGATGAGATGTTTGTTTGTTTCTCTCTGTTTGTGTGTGTGTGTGTGGATCAATCAATGAACGCGTTGTGCACAAAAATGGTTGTGATGTTTGTTTGTTTCAGTGTGTGTGTGTGTGTGTGTGTGTGTGTGTGTGTGTGTGTGTGTGTGTGTGTGTGTGTGTGTGTGTGGATCAATCAATGAACACGTCGTGCACAAAAATGGTTGTGATGAGATGTTTGTTTGTTTCAGTGTGTGTGTGTGTGTGTGTGTGTGTGTGTGTGTGTGTGTGTGTGTGTGTGTGTGTGTGTGTGTGGATCAATCAATGAACGCGTTGTGCACAAAAATGGTTGTGATGTTTGTTTGTTTCAGTGTGTGTGTGTGTGTGTGTGTGTGTGTGTGTGTGTGTGTGTGTGTGTGTGTGTGCGTGCGCGTGCGTGTGTGCGTGTGTGTGGTATATTTATGGTTAATGGTTTACTATGATGTATCTTACATAAGATGGGTTAGCTAGCTGTCTTCAATTGCTGACTAGACTGCGTATATATTTATTCATCTATGTTTTTTCTTTGTTTTGTCGTTGTTATTGGTGTTTTTGTTGTTGTTGTTTATATCCGAAGTGTGAAAGAATGCGTGTGATTCATATGTGTGTGTGTGTGTGTGGGGGGGGGGGTGGGGGGGCTTTGAGACAAGTAATCAGGATAATCGTAGCAATATATCAATATTATTTTAATTATTATTGCTGATTTTATATCTGTTTGTTGTTGTTGTTGTTGTTGTTGTTGTTGTTGTTCTTGGTGCTGTTGTTGTTCTCTGATCAAGGCTTTTTATTAGCTGAGTATTCGAGAATTCCGTATGTCCTGTGTCTTGTCCTCTAAGCATGTTTTGAAATTTTCGCTGTTCAGATTTTTTTCCCAAGCAGACTAGCAGTTCACTTTGTTCGTATAACAACTAGAATTGATAGTAAGCTACACTGTATCAACACAAATCGGAGTGTCAGTATCAAGATGCAGGTACACGAAGATGGAAACCGAGATTATCCGTATATACGTGTCCGCATGCCCTCCGGCGACTGACCAGGGAGAGACGAGAACTCTTCACCTCTTCTCATCCTGCGTGTAGCCCCGATAGCCTATCGTCTACGTGTCCGCATGCCCTAAGGGCACCGGACTACGTGAACGCTGGTGTAAAAACAGACTGGACGGACGTTTTTCCAGTGCTACCGCGCTTCAGTTTTCTTGTACTTGTTCTTCAGCGCCTGTTTTGATTAGTTGGCTGCGCACCTCATTTGTCTGTTCAGCATTCATTATCTTTCGTATCTTTGTGTACATACTCCTATAATGTTAACGTTGTTCCGTGTTACAGCTGGACTTATAGACTCTCGTTCTTTATGCATTATGCTGTTGTCTTCTGATTATTTTGTTTCCATGCAAGTACCTCTTGTACTGACGTTTTTGTGATGCATGTATCCTCCATACCCCAAAAGGGGCTACAGGAATAAAATATCTTGTATCTTGTATTAGTTTCCGCGACGACTGTTCTCGCATGAAGCAGTAAGTTTGAAATAAAAGCATGCACAACGTGTTAGTAAGAGTTATTCTGAGGTTGATAAACGATCCATTTCTTTCTGTCCGACAACCAGAAATCTAGAGCGTTTTTCCGGTGCCATTAGATTTAAATTTGGATAAACGCGGTGCTACTGCATGGAAGCGCGGTAAAAGGAAGGTGCTATCATTTGGAGGAGAGAGAGAGAGAGAGAAAACAAAAAAAACGCTTTGCTGCTGATCTGACAGTTAAAGAGACCAACAAATGCAATAAGTGTTCTCTCTTTTGTTGTATTTTGTGAAGATAGTTTTACAGTCTGTTCCTGTGTAAATTTTGAATACATCGCGTGTTACAGTCAAGCAGAAATCAAGCATCCCACGAAACACTTGGCCACGCGGACAGTGCAGTGTCGACTCTCTGCCTTTTATCGCACGCATTAAAGTTCGTGCCCGGGAGACAATTTGGCATATCTGCCAACTACGTGATCCTTACAGCCAATGGGAACTGAGCTCCCACAATACCCTGAATATGATGTGTCCTAGACAGATCTATGCGACATTCCACGTTGAATCATTTCTTTCGCCGCTGGTCGACGTGAGAAGAACTGAACTGTGCATTGCTATTGCCATTAGGAGGGAACAGGTAAGAACGGTGTGAGATCAGTTAGGGAAGGATAATTAGGAATTCTATATTTAAAGGGGAACGCAGGACAAATTTGATCCTAACTTTTTGTTACAGAAATCAGTAGAGCAAAGGACCCTTACGCTGTGGTGGTCTCCGTGATTTTTTTCTCCGTCCGCGTCACCGTTAAAAACAACCGTTTATCTTGCTATTTTCACTATATGAGTCCTATAAACGGGCTTTTTAGGATATGCACAAAGTATGCATGTTTGCGGGTACGGCAATGCACAGAAAACCGTTCTAAATACTGTCACTGTTAGACAAGACACGCATTGTTGACATACTGAAATTTCACCCCAATCAGATTGATGCTTCCTGAATAATTGCGGCCATTAGTTTGGCCGTTGATTCAAATGACCCTGTAAACCGGCTGTATTGGATGCTTGTGCACTTAGCGGTTACTGCAGGTGAAATGTATCGCGGAAAACATTTACGAACATTGAACAGGTTAGTCATGAAATGCTTCTTTGGTGTTGTGAAGTTCACTTGTCCCCGCATGTGCAGGTAAGTATGAAATATGATATCCAAGGGAGCCCTTTTTGGGGGAGCACTTATTAAAGTAGTTGCTGCGTTTTGAATAGTGAACGTGTTTTTCTCAAAGAACACTACACACGCAAGAACAGTATCCCGGCGGTGTCATATCAAAAGTTCATTGAAATCGCTTTTGTACTTTTGTCACAAACAGCCATCGAAAGTGCAGTCTGTTTAATAATGGCGGAATACTCGTAATAATGGGAGAAGGGAACCTTGATTGGTTGCTGTGATAAGATGTATTTGCGAAAACGATATAATACGATGCAAATATTTGAGCACATGCTCGGTGTTCCAGAATTATCTTACGGAACTTGTACGAGAGTTTCATTGCTTATAAATGGCCGTTTATTGAGGCTATCAGTTTCCTGTATGTGTTGGTCACGGAAAACTCGTACTCTGGTTTTATAAAGATCCCCAAAGCGCTGAAAACTCTGCAACTGTAAGAGTTGCCTGGATTATGCATAGTCGAAGGAGTCGCAGTTTAAAAAAAAAAAGCAATGTTTTGCTGAGATTGCAGACCATTGGAATGGTTTATGTGTTTATCCTAACAGTTTTAATTCACACGATAAAAGGAATACTGCACCCTTCGATGTCAACGAGAGATACATTCAAATACCAACAAAAAAGAAACAGTTTAGTTGTCACAAAGAAGTGCAGTCTTTCATGTGTTGACATGAGACAGCTGCAACGCGATGAAAGGAAAACTGTACACAACGGTGGTAACGGCATCTGTTATTTGGGGGGGGGGGGGGTCTTTCTTGTTGTTTGTTTGTTTGTTTGTTCGTTTGTTTGTTTTTTCTTCGGCCGTAGGGTGGGGGAGATTCACATGAGGAAGGAGCGTAACAATATTAAAGAATTTTGTGACCCCACAGCAACCTGGATTTCAAATAGCCACAACTGTGACTGTGGTTTCCACAACAGATTCTGATTGGCTGTACTACGTCACTCGGCGCGCAAACATGGCGGACAGTGCATCTTCAATCGGTTTGTCACCGAGCACAGCTGTGTTCAGTTTTGTAGTTAGTAGACACACCAAGCGCAACGAATGTGATGTGCACATGTGTGTTTTCACGCGCTGTGCCCAGTTAAGAGCAGGCTTAACGTTTCACACCCTAGTCCCCAGCAATGTGTGAGAGAAACCCCCGGATGAGCAGTCCGGTAGCTAGGAAAAACCAGTATCACGTATCTCAAGCTCGACATGGGCTCGAACCCACGCTTGCGGCGGTGGCGGCCGTTCAGTAGCGCAGCGGATAAGTCCGACGCGCTACCTACTAGAACACCGCTCAATACCATTCACGAATTTTAGATGCTAAGTTTTTTACGTGTTCTTCGTTCGTTTTATTTATTTCTTTGCACTTTATCACTTTTGCAGCTGAGAACATGAGAGCTGTGAACAGACGGCTTGGGTTTGCAGCCCTTCTTGCACTGAGTGTTCTGTTCATGGTGAAACGGGACATATTTTGGACGACCCCGTACTGCATTCAGACAAGCAGCAATGCTTATGGTGACTCTCTCTCTCTCCAAAATACCCACCCACGCACCCACTCTCTCTCTCTCTCTGCCTCTCAAAATGCAGATGGAATCAATAATAATAATAATCATAATAATAATCATAATAATAATAACAAAAATTACAACAATAATAACATAATAATAATAATAATAATTGCATTGAAAACTTGTTTTCTCCCAAGTACTTGGCTGAAATCGATTCAAAGCTCAACGCGCACACTCACGTACCAAAATATCCTACAAAATATATGAAAAAGAAACAAAGACAAAGTGAAACCATTTTCACTCGTTACAGGTGCAGTTTCCGAAGGCAGGCGTTCAGGTAAGGGCAGTAACTTTTCATGACTTTCTACCCCACCGTGCCCCCCCCCCCCCCAAAAAAAAAAATGAGAAGAGACGATTGAGTACTCTAGGTGTAAATCTGGAAACTGGAAAGTTAATAGGAATACAAGTTAAGAGTCTTTTTTTGTTGTTGTTTTGTTCACCTTGGACAGGGGTCAAGGTCACAGGGCTTTGTTGAAATGCTACGCAACACCATACCAGGGGTGGTAGAGCTGCTAGGAATGAAAAATGTCTGGGCAGGGGCTTTTTTTCCATCGCCTCGGCGTGGCATTTTAAAGCTTGTTTAAAATTGTATTCAAACCATAGTCAAAGAAATGTATTCCGGCTTTTGCAGGGCACCTGATTCGGCAAAGAAACAGCTTATCTCAACTGATGAATGGGGTCAAACAGGACCTGATGAGACAAGACTGCGAAATGCTGACACTGAAACACAAACTTGGCCAAGATGTGAGTCGTTATATTTCCTTTATTGAACGTGTTTGAAGATTTTTCCATGAAGAGGTTTGCAACACATGAATGCGACGTGACGCTTGCACGGTAATGTAAGAATTTTAATATAGATGAGACTGACATGTGCTGGAGACAATCCAGATATTTCGTAGTGTAGTGGTTAGCACTTCGGACCATGGACCGGGAGACCCGCGTTCGAGTCCCAGCCGAAGCAAGCTGGATTTTTCCTACCTAGGTCGGCTCCTACCCAGAGCGGGTGTGCTATGGGCCCAATGGGGAGGCTGTTGCCACACAGCCGAGATTCACCCACTTCACGGGTGCGACTTTGGGGGTGCTTCCCTTGGTATGACACATCTTATGATGTGGATGATTACACGGCCGGCACCGCAGGTGCCGTAGTTCCCGGGCCTGGTTAATGCCGGGATATTTATGACATGAATCGTAGAATGCGGCCCTGTCCCGCAGTCCCAAACCACACGGACCTCCATAGCACCATCTTACCACCATCTTCATCTCCATCATCACGCATAATAAAAATTACCCCAGCTTTCGAGCCCTCCGTGGATTCCACCCGGGACCTGGGAGGAACACCACTGAAACTGGCAAAAGAGTTGGGGCAGCAAAAAAAAAAAAAAAATCATAGGGTGGTCGGTGGTGCAGAGTTTAACGACACCTGGCACCAATGAGAGAGGTTGGAGTTTAAGTCTGAGCGGAGACTGACTAAGCGCATCGTACGAATACTGCTAAGTTCTACATCAGATGACTGTCGGTTATGCTGGGTGGCAAATATGAATCTGGAAGTACGACTGGCAACATAATGATACAATTTCCATATTGTACGTCTTGGGGATCTTAGAGGCAACTCACAACGCAACATTAGCTATATCTGTTTTGAACAATTCTGCACACTGTGTGGAATAATCACTGGTCCATGTCGTGTCGCGGTTAGCATGGACCGGGTGACCCGGGTTCGAATCCCAGCCGAGGGAAAGCTGGTTTTTTTTTTCTCAACCACTTCACGGGTGCGACTTTTAGGGCGCTTCCCTTGTTTTTTTTTGTTTTTTTTTTTTTTAACCTCAGTTGCATGCAGGATGCTACTGACTTTTATCTTTTAAAGTTTGTTTTCTTTTTCTTTGCTTTTTTTTTTTTTTTTTGAAGATGTGTCGAGCATCCCTTCTTCATTGGTTCTTTTTCCATTTCTGTGTTTCTTACATATTCAACTGATTAGTATGTGGTTCTTATATGGACATTTTGATTATATTTATACTGCTGGTGGTCGAACAATAAACAATAAACTGTTTTACGTAGACTGTCTGTATGTGTTTGTGTGTGTACGTGTGGGCCTGTGTGTGTGTGTGTGTGTGTGTGTGCGTGTGCGTGTGTGTGTGTGTGACAGAGAGAGAGAAAGAGAGAGAGAGAGAGAGATTATACATTTACAAACTACTCAGCCTAAGAGATTCCTGTATCGAATCTCGTGCTCGTACATACAGTGTAATGGATACAATGACTCAGTTTTCTTCTTAATACTTATACACATTTTCCCAATAAGAAGCACGTGGTTTATAATATTCATATCATGGCTTGAAAGGTCGTGCCTCTTTTGTATACCAAACAGTACATCCGTAAGCGCTATCTTGATAGGTTTGTTAACCAGCTTAAAGACTTCACCCTCAATAAAATTCCAGAAATCCGCTTTGACTATTTTACATTCAAAAAAGAAATGTTCCAAGAAGTCCACTTCATGTATGCAGTATGTACATCTGTTACTTTTTTTGATTTTCATTTTGTTCAGCATAATGTTCAGTTTGTTGGATATATATTATGAACAATTTTCCAGTGTAATTCCCGGAGGCGCACTTCCTTGGTGGCGTTTACCGCGGTTAACCATACATGTTTGTCAATGTTTATATCATATTTTTGGCGCCAAAATCCAACACAACAAGGGACAGATACAGTTTCTTTCACCTTGGCTTTCCATCCTTCAAGTGTATCAAGGACATAATCAAAGGAGTAAAGAATATCCTGGTTATTTTCATTGTCTTGAAGTATGACGAAGTTATCTAGGTTCTCGCCACTTATTAACAGTTTCCAGCGCGTTGGTATGGCGTTTATGAGTGCATTATATTGAATAAACATGCTGTTTCTGGTAACATTAAGCTTATCCTCGATTTCTTCCAAAGAGAGTAATCTTTTTTCTAGAATGTTAACAATATCTCCCACACTTTCAATCCTTTTATCTTTCCAGATTTGAAAATATAGCGAGCGATTTTTGTATTTGATAGCCGCATTGTACCACAGGATTTGTTTCAGGATATTTTCTCGGGTGACCTGTTCGGTTGTTATCAAAGCTTTATGGTCAAGATACGTCTCCAGGACAGTTCTCCAAAAGTCACTGATTGAAGAATTTTTACTTCTCGTGATGTACTGTTTATTCTAAAGATATTGGTGGTAGATAAAATTTTGGAGTAATGCCAGAAAGGAATTACTGATGCCTTGGTGTTCTTTTCCTGTATTTTCTTTGCCCACTTAATATAGAAAGACTTTTGCATATTAAATATATTAACCATTCTGACTCCCCCTTCCATGTAATCGTTTATCATGACCGTCCGTTTTATTTTTTCGAAGGCTTTACGATTAGCATATCGCCTTTGCCAGATGAATTTGTAAAACAATCTGTTTATTTCTTGTAGTGCTCTCTTTGGTAGACCAACCGATTGCATAATGTATACAATTTTACTAATCAAAAAACATTTTGTGATTGTTACTTTGCCTTGAATACTCAAATCTCGTTTACTCCAAAGTTGAATTGTTCTTTTCATATCCGCTAATTTACTTTTCCAGTTTTCATCGATGTTCTGTGCTCTTACTTTGTTCATAAAGATTATACCTAGTATTTTGATTTTATCTACTATTTCGAAAGGAAGATCATCTCTAGATTGTAGGTTATGAGTTCCGATTTTCATTGCTTTTGTTTTTTGACTATTTAACTTAAGGCCAGAAAATTTTGCAAACTTTTCAATTAGTTTTACCGACTCCTCCACGTCCTTTTTGTCCCTCAGAGTGAGCGTGGAATCGTCGGCAAACTGTTGAATTTTAATGATGATGATGATGATGATGGAGACTTGATATAGCGCACGGCTCCACCCTAACTGAGTGCTCACGGCGCTTAGGGAGAGGTTTTGAAAGGAAAGATAAAAAAAAAAAAAAAAACTGCAGATGATTACTGGCGCGCGGCACTGAAGAGATAAGTCTTCAGGCGCTTCCGGAATGCGGTAATGCTGACTGCCTCCTTCACTGTCTCAGGGAGAGAGTTCCACAATTTTGGCGCCGCATTTTTGAAGGACCGTGCACCGTGCCTCTTCTTACTGGTGTCGTCAGTTGAAGGGAGCCGCAGACGGAGAGAGCTTGCAGACCGCAAGTTGCGCGCTGGCTGGTACACAGGAATCAGTTCCTTCAGGTACGTGGGGGCAGTGTTGTATATGCAGCAGTATGTCAAGGAGAGGACTTTGTGGTCGATGCGCTGCTGCACAGGGAGCCAGTGAAGTGCCTTCAGAACCGGGGTGATGTGGTCAGTGGCTTTTGTGCGGGAGACAATCCTAGCAGCCGTGTTTTGGATACGCTGAAGTCGACTGATCTGTGACACTGGTAGTCCCCACAGAGCACTGTTGCAGTAGTCCACTCTTGACATCACCAGGGCAAGTGCAATGGAGTTGGCAGCAGGCAACGACAGAAATGGCCGCAGTTTCCCAAGTATGCGTAGGAAATAGAAGCAGTTTTTGGTGACTTTGTTAATGTGAGGCACCATGGTCAACTCGGCATCAACAATCAGGCCCAAATCCCGCACACTCTCGGCAAAGGGAATCTTGGCATCACCAACCAGAATTTCCTTGATGTCCGCCTTTTCACGCCTTGATCTTGGACCAAGAAGAATGGCTTCCGTCTTGTCGTCATTCAGCTTCAGCATGTTCTGAGACATCCAGCATTTCACCGCAGTACAGCAGGACTCAAGATTGGCAACTGCAGCTGCAGCTGTTGCAGGGTCAGGAAGGAAATGAGACTGAAGCTGGGAGTCATCAGCAAAAAACTGGCGTTGAACTGAAAATTTCTCGATGATGCGCCCGAGCTGTGATGTGTAGAGGGAGAACAGAATGGGTCCAAGGACTGAGCCCTGGGGGACGCCGCATGTAAGTTCCTTGTCACCTGATGCAGAGGATCCGACCACGACATACTGTGATCTGTCTGTGAGGTAGGACAGAAACCACCTGTGCGCCACACCCCGAACTCCGACCTCATTTGCCAATCGCTGAAGGAGGAGTGCATGATTGATCGTGTCGAAAGCGGCGCTGAGATCAAGCAGAACAAGGAGAGACAACTTTCCAGAATCCAAACTGCTCAAAGCATCATTGAGGACACGAAGCAGGGCGGTCTCGGTGCTGAATCCAGGACGATACGCTGACTGGAATTTGTCAAGACAGTTGTGACTGCTCAGGTGCTGAACCAGCTGTTCGACCACGATCCTCTCCAACAGCTTGGATATAAAGGGCAGGTTGGACACTGGGCGAAAGTTCTTACATGCTGATGGGTCAAGCCCAGCCTTCTTGATGAGGGGTTGCACAACTGCTCTCTTGAAACATGTAGGGACTATGCCAGTTGCCAGACTGATGTTGATGATGTTGACCATCACTGGAAGCAGGATGTCGAGGAACTCCAGCGCTAGCTTTGTTGGTACTGGATCAACATTCGGTGAGAAGGTCTTGTTTGACTTCAGGATGATTTCTTGCAGTTGGTCATTCGTCACCGGTATGAACTTGTTAAGTGGTGAACCAATGAAGGATGGTGAGGTCGGTTCAGCAGAAGAGATTGTGGACTTCAGAACTTGTAACTCATCATTTATCTTGGTAATCTTGTCAGAGAAGAAGGATGAGAGTGTATCAGCAGCAGTTTTTTCATCTAGCTCGGGGAGAACAGAGGATGCCTCTTTCTTACCAAGGAGGTTGTTCACGATGGAGTACAGCCTGCGTGGATCAGATGTAGACAGAGAGTTTACTATAAAATCTGACTTGGCACTCTTTACTGCCTTGTTGTATCTGTTCCTTGCTGACTTGTACAGCTGTCTGTGGACTTCAAGACGTGTATGTCGCCACACCCTCTCAGCATGATGCTTCTTCCGCTTCTCTTCGTGAACATCTTCTGAGAACCATGAAGTATCGGGACGGTGTGTCACTCGTTTCTCGGTCTCTGGTGCGTGCTTGTCCAGAAGAGATTTCAGAGTGGTGTTGTACTGTGTTGCCAGCTCATCCACATCAGTAAGAGAACTGTTGACAAGTGACGACTTCATCAGGTCTTGACGAAAAGCCTCCCTGTCTATGCCTCGAATGTTCCTACATAGGATCGTTTTCCTGGGACATGGCGGACGGCAGAAATCAGTGCAGACTGTGACAAGAAAATGGTCGGAAATCTGAAAGTCGTCAACACTCGTGGACTTAATAAAATCTCCTGAAGGAAGACGAGTCACCACCCAATCCAGGGTGTGACCACGATTGTGTGTAGGAGCATGGATCAGTTGACAGAAGTCAAGTGTATCAAACAACTGCACAAGGCGTTTGGTGTCAGCATCGTTCTGGTTGTCATAATGGAAATTGAAATCCCCAAGGATCAAAATATAGTCACTAGACATGGAGATGCCGGTGGCCAGTATTTCAAACTCCTCATGGAAAAGAGAGTTTGATGTCTTGTTTCTTCTGGAGGGTGGGGGGCGGTACAAGCACACCAACTTGGTAGTGCGCTTTGCAAGAGTGAGGGTCATAGTGAGAGATTCAAATGACCTAAAGGGACCATCAGATTCTTCCAACTTTACTCTAAGATAGGAACGAAAAAGAACTCCAATCCCGCCTCCTCGTCCTGTAGTCCGCGGAACATGAAGGAATGTATAGCCAGGGGGTGTAAGTTCAGTTATGGCCACTTCATCACCTTTTTCCTTTAACCAAGTCTCAGTCATGAAAAACAAGTCAAACTGATGATCTGTCACACAACCATAAACATCAACTGTTTTGGGGGAGACAGACTGCACATTCAACATGCCTACCTTGATAGTTGTAGTAGGAACGGATCTCCCTGCAGTTCTTGTGTGTCCTGTGCGCATACATGTAGTTGTATGGTTGGTGGTGGATGGTGGAGGTTTAGGTGCACAGTGTTTAAAGTTCTTACCACCTTTCACTCCTCTGTGTGTCCTCTTGTTTACTAATCCAAGATACCTGCACCTGTTGAGTGTCTCAATGCACAGCAGCTGGGAAGTGCATGTAGATCCAACATGAAATAGTCTTTCCCTGGAGTACACATTCTCAAGTTGCTGCACCATTCTTGTAAACAGCTACACAGTCACTACACAGCCATTCACTGAACCAGTCCTGGCCCAAATGAACGGTGCCACATACGAGAAAGAAAGTTTCTTCGCCCCGAGTGGGACTCGAACCTGACCTCTCGCATTGGTGACTAACCACTAACCCACCGACCGCCACATTCTACATCTGTTGCAGAAATGTACAGAGAGATGATAGAGTTAAATTACATATTCTACATCTGTTGCAGAAATGTACAGAGAGATGATAGAGTTAAATTACATATTCTACATCTGCTGCAGAAATGTACAGAGAGATGATAGAGTTAAATTACATAGTCTACATCTGTTCCAGAAATGTACAGAGAGATGATAGGGGGTTTTGTCTTTGAGCCCCCGTGTCATTGGGCCCCCGTGTCATTGGGCCCCCGTGTCATTGGGCCCACATGTCATTGGGCCCCCACACTAGTAAGAAAACGGGATGATGTCTTTGAGCCCCCATGTCATTGGGCCCCCGTGTCATTGGGCCCCCGTGTCACTGGGCCCCCGTCTCTTTGGGCCCCCGTCTCTTTGGGCCCCCATTTTCAGTTACCATGTAGACGTTTTTCAAGCTAAGAAACTTTTGTGAACCTGGCAGGTATGAAATGTGCAAGCTCCAGAAGGATGAATTTTGAGTGCATGGTCCATTATTACTGCAAAACAGGAAGAAAATAGCAGGAGTCGAACTGACCCGCGTTTGAACTTCAGGCACGATCAAGAAGGCAGTCTGGGCGCTCGTACGGTGCGCTCGCGCGGTACTCGTGCGCGATCGGGGATCTAGCCTATGCCGCTCTAAGAATAGTTTTACTGACTTATTCGGACTTTTGCACGTGATCGTGCCTGAAGTTCAAACGTGGGTCAGTTCTATGATTGGCGAAAGCAGACAAAATTCAGTCGCAACAGACAAAAATTTTCGCGAAAAATACGTTTTTTTCGCGACAAAACCGCTTCAATCTTTCCGCGAAAAAAAAAAACAAACAAAAAAAAAAACTGTCGCACTTTTTCTGCAGAAGTTGGTGTCCGTTTTTTTGCGAAAAAAAACAACAACAACAACAAAAAAAAAACCCCCAAAATCTAGCCAACTCAGGTTATCGCGAAAAAACGCCGTCATTTTTTGTGTGATAAAAACACCGCCCTGTTTTTTCGCGAAAAAACTGACGGGTGCTTTTTCGCGAAAAAACTGCTTTTACTTTTTTTTTGCGGAAAACCTTTTTTGCAGAAATACTTTTTTCTGGAGCTTGCACATTTCATACCTGCCAGGGTCACAAAAGTTTCTTAGCTTGAGAAACGTCTACATAGTAACTGAAAAATGGGGGCCCAAAGAGACGGGAGCCAAAGAGACGGGGGCCCAATGACACGGGGGCCCAATGACACGGGGGCCCAATGACACGGGGGCCCAATGACACGGGGGCTCAAAGACATCTAGCCGATGATAGAGTTAAATTACATATTCTACATCTGTTGCAGAAATGTACAGAGAGATGATAGAGTTAAATTACATATTCTACATCTGTTCCAGAAATGTACAGAGAGATGATAGAGTTAAAGAAAGACAACCCTGACCTGAAGGTTCTGCTGGCGGTTGGCGGTTATAACCATGGCACAGATCGGTTCCTGGCCGTTGCCCAGAGCAACACTACTATCGACATGTTTGCTAGCAACAGCATCCACTTACTGCGTCACTACGGTTTTGACGGTTTGGACATCAGCTGGCAGTGGCCCGATCCTCCCACTAGAAGTATCTTTCAGACATTCGTGGAGGTACTCTAGTGATCTTACATACACCTACATTTCAGGCATTTGGTGAAGTACTTTAGGCTAGTGATAGATCTGCAGTAAATGTTACTGGCAATAGTACAATACTATGTTCTTATGCTGAGGTACTTTAGGGTAGTGATAGATCTGCAGTAATTGTTACTGGCAATAGTACAATACTATCTTCTGATGTTGAGGTACTTTAGGGTGGTGCTAGATCTGCAGTAATTATTACCAGCAATAGTACAATACTATCTTCTGATGTTGAGGTACTTTAGGGTGGTGCTAGATCTGCAGTAATTATTACTGGCAATAATACTGGTTTCGTTTAGTTTTAACAACATGCGCAATATGCTCGTTGATATTTGTCATCTGCCACCTCTGTGTTTGCGATAACATGAGAACAATTAGACAAATTGTTGATAATTACTTTTGTGAAAGTTTTTTTATTATTAAATATTGTGTGGAAGACCCTATCTAATCACTCATGTGCACGTTTCCCTACCTTCACTCTACTGTTACGCACAATGGCTTCGTGAATAATTGGAGGAAGTGGTAACAGTCACTACCACGCCGCGAGATTAATCCTGATAGCTGTGTTTACGTGGTCGCTTTATGATATGACCTCTATGACATTAAGCAGAAAAGGTCAAACCGACGGCTTCCATTATACATGTTTTGTGTTTCTCTTGTCCGGGCAGAGGATGCGTCACGCTTTTGACAACGAGACTGTGGCCCAAGATCTGAAACGACTGATTCTAAGCGTCACTGTGTCTGCCGACACTATACTGTTAGACACTGTGTACCAGCCAGACCAGATCAGTAGGTTAGTGTATATATAACATCACATATTATACATTTAGTCAAGCCACGGACTCTAGATATAGCTGACACTGTAGTGTTAGACACTGTGTACCAACCAGACCAGATCAGTCGGTTAGTGTATATATAACTTCACATATTATACATTTAGTCCAGCCACGGACTCTAGATATAGCTGACACTGTAGTATGTGTTAGACACTGTGTACCAACCAGACCAGATCAGTCGGTTAGTGTATATATAACATCACATATTATACATTTAGTCCAGCCACGGACTCTAGATATAGCTGACACTGTAGTATGTGTTAGACACTGTGTACCAACCAGACCAGATGAGTCGGTTAGTGTATATATAACATCACATATCATACATTTAGTCCAGCCACGGACTCTAGATATAGCTGACACTGTAGTATATGTTAGACACTGTGTACCAACCAGACCAGATCAGTAGGTTAGTGTATATATAACATCACATATTATACATTTAGTCCAGCCACGGACTCTAGATATAGCTGACACTGTAGTATGTGTTAGACACTGTGTACCAACCAGACCAGATCAGTAGGTTAGTGTATATATAACATCACATATACATTTAGTCCAGCCACGGACTCTAGGTATAGCTGACACTGTAGTGTTAGACACTGTGTACCAGCCAGACCAGATCAGTTGGTGTGTATATATTATACACTTAGTCAAGCCAACACAGGTAGCCTGTTTAATGGTTTAGACAAAATTGCCTACATCACCACTGCCTACAGATGTAGTACAGAGCCCGAACCTCTATATTTATTATTATTATTATTTCCACTCTCCTATTTCATATATACTCCACTCTCCTATTTCATATATACTCCACTCTCCTATTTCATATATACTCCACTCTCCTATTTCATATATACTCCACTCTCCTGTTTCATATATACGCCACTCTCCTGTTTCATATATACTCCACTCTCCTATTTCATATATACTCCACTCTCCTGTTTCATATATACTCCACTCTCCTGTTTCATATATACTCCACTCTCCTATTTCATATATACTCCACTCTCCTATTTCATATATACTCCACTCTCCTATTTCATATATACTCCACTCTCCTATTTCATATATACTCCACTCTCCTATTTCATCTAATTATACTCCACTCTCCTATTTTATATATACTCTCCTATTTCATATATACTCCACTCTCCTATTTCATCTAATTATACTCCACTCTCCTATTTCATCTAATTATACTCCACTCTCCTATTTCATATATACTCCACTCTCCTATTTCATCTAATTATACTCCACTCTCCTATTTCATATATACTCCACTCTCCTATTTCATATATACTCCACTCTCCTATTTCATATATACTCCACTCTCCTATTTCATATATACTCCACTCTCCTATTTCATATATACTCCACTCTCCTATTTCATATATACTCCACTCTCCTATTTCATATATACTCCACTCTCCTATTTCATATATACGCCACTCTCCTATTTCATATATACTCCACTCTCCTATTTCATATATACGCCACTCTCCTATTTCATCTAATTATACTCCACTCTCCTATTTCATATATACTCCACTCTCCTATTTCATATATACTCCACTCTCCTATTTCATATATACTCCACTCTCCTATTTCATATATACGCCACTCTCCTATTTCATATAATTATACTCCACTCTCCTATTTCATATATACTCCACTCTCCTATTTCATATATACGCCACTCTCCTATTTCATATATACTCCACTCTCCTATTTCATATATACGCCACTCTCCTATTTCATATAATTATACTCCACTCTCCTATTTCATATAATTATACTCCACTCTCCTATTTCATATATACGCCACTCTCCTATTTCATATATACTCCACTCTCCTATTTCATATATACTCCACTCTCCTATTTCATATATACGCCACTCTCCTATTTCATATATACTCCACTCTCCTATTTCATATATACGCCACTCTCCTATTTCATATAATTATACTCCACTCTCCTATTTCATATATACTCCACTCTCCTATTTCATATATACTCCACTCTCCTATTTCATATATACTCCACTCTCCTATTTCATATATACTCCACTCTCCTATTTCATATATACTCCACTCTCCTATTTCATATATACTCCACTCTCCTGTTTCATATATACTCCACTCTCCTATTTCATATATACTCCACTCTCCTATTTCATATATACTCCACTCTCCTATTTCATATATACGCCACTCTCCTATTTCATATATACGCCACTCTCCTATTTCATATATACTCCACTCTCCTATTTCATATATACTCCACTCTCCTATTTCATATATACGCCACTCTCCTATTTCATATATATACTCCACTCTCCTATTTCATACATACACTCCACTCTCCTATGTCATACATACACTCCACTCTCCTATGTCATACAGACACTCCACTCTCCTATTTCATATATACTCCACTCTCCTATTTCATATATACGCCACTCTCCTATTTCATATATACTCCACTCTCCTATTTCATATATACTCCACTCTCCTATTTCATATATACGCCACTCTCCTATTTCATATATACACTCCACTCTCCTGTTTCATATATTACTCCACTCTCCTGTTTCATATATACTCCACTCTCATGTTTCATATATACTCCACTCTCCTATTTCATATATACGCCACTCTCCTATTTCATATATACTCCACTCTCCTATTTCATATATACGCCACTCTCCTATTTCATATATACTCCACTCTCCTATGTCATACAGACACTCCACTCTCCTATGTCATATATATATATAGCTTACATGATTAGTTCGAGTGGTTTACGGCGAAAGACTAACCCCGAGATGGTTCGATTGTTTTAGTAGCTACCGAGCCTCCGGTGTATTTTCAGGCTGGTGGACTTTGTGTGGCTTGTTGAAGTCACTAGTTGTAAACTGACTATGTGTATTTTCAGGCTGGTGGACTTTGTGCTGCTCATGACGTTTGATTTTTTCGGTACGTGGGCTCGGACATTGGCACATCACAGTCCTCTCTATGTCAGACGACATGACGTCACTGTGTCTGATACTGGACCCCACAGCATGGTCAGTCTTTGTCTGTCTGTCTGTCTGTCTGTCTGTCTGTCTCTCTCTCTCTCTCGTCAGTAGGCGGGACTGCCGGTGAACGGGTAGATCGTCACACGAATTGCCAGTGACAGTCTTCGGTTCGAGTCACAGTCGAAAGCTTTCAATCTGTGATGGTTTTCCTTGCAGACACGCACTTGGATATAATCTATCACCCTAACGCCAGGAAAACGACGTCACCCAACCCCCCCCCCCCCGTGTGTGTGTGTGTGTGTGTGTGTGTGTGTGTGTGTGTGTGTGTGTGCACGGAACCAGGGGCAATACAGACATGGCTAAAGAATGGAACACCTCTGTGTGTGTGTGTGTGTGTGTGTGTGTGTGTGTGTGTGTGTGTGTGTGTGTGTGTGTGCAGAACCAGGCAATACAGGCATGGCTTAAGAAGGGAACACCACGTAACAAGCTAGTGGCGGGGTTTTCAGCCTACGGCCGTGTCGTGCAGCTTGCCGCCGCTTCACAACACAACATGGGGGACGCGTTCAACGTTGGTGCTCCGAGTGGTCCATACACACACTGTCCTGGTATCCTGGCTTATTACGAGGTACGTGTAGAGATATCCTGGCTTATTACGAGGTACGTGTAGAGATATTCTGGCTTATTACGAGGTACGTGTAGAGATATCCTGGCTTATTACGAGGTACGTGTAGAGATATCCTGGCTTATTACGAGGTACGTGTAGAGATATCCTGGCTTATTACGAGGTACGTGTAGAGATATCCTGGCTTATTACGAGGTACGTGTAGAGATATCCTGGCTTATTACGAGGTACGTGTAGAGATATCCTGGCTTATTACGAGGTACGTGTAGAGATATCCTGGCTTAGATACACGTATGGGCATCCCAGTCAATAATAAGATACATGTATAGATATTCGGGCTTATTATGAGGTGAAAATAGTGATATCCTGGCCTTTATTGATGTATATGTACAGTTATCCTGGCATATTCTGATATCAGGTCAATTTGAAAGTAGGGGAAGTAAGTAAAGCTGAGAGCGCTCCCTCTACCATCCTACCGCTGAAACAGATCTAAGGGTATCTCACCATTCATAGGGCCCCCATTCCCCTCCCACCGGGAGGAAAATGGTCGGTACAACCTAGGCCATATGAATTGGTGATTTTAGCCGCTCACGACCATGGTTTCGGGTCAATGGGACCCTCATCGCGGCGATACCCACGCGGGATGCAGCGTCCAACCAGCACTAAAAGGCTGCCCCAGAATAATCTGGTGCGTCTCCAGTACTAGCAGTACTAGTATGGCCTAGGTTGTACCGACTATTTTCCTCCCTCCATTTATTTAAATCACTCCATTAAAAAAAATAGATAGCATGAATACGGACTCTGAACAGAGTGAATTTTGGAGGTGGTCGCTTTTATAATTTTGACGAAAACCGTACCTCATGACAGTGCTGGTGAACCCATGTTAGATCTCAAATCGCAATATATAGATAATGTGTCTCTGGTGTCATAAAAAATATACCAAAAAATTCAGAAAAATTCACTGCAGCCGTAATCGTCAGCTGAAAATTTGTACTCCAAGCACATTTCTTCCACAAGCCACAGGCCTCATAAACATCGACGTCATGTTTTATTGACGTGATCCTGGCGTTTCTTGGGGATGTCTCGCCACTTTTTCCGAATTCTCTATTTGTAGACGTGGAAAGCGGGAATTTCATCGTTGTACTGGGCTTTGTTTTTTGGCACTGACACTCACTAAAACAGCATAATAAAGTGAGGCCACACCACAGAGGTCTCAATGGAGCACATGCACAAACGCTCGCTAGTCTCTCTCTCTCTCTCTCTCTGTGTGTGTGTGTTGTGTGTGTGTGTGTGTGTGTGCATTACAAAAGAACGACCCGGACCGTGACGACAGGTGATTAAATGGAAACAATATATTGGGCTGGTGGCCATCTTGTTAAACCATGACTTGTAACAGTGGTATATATATATATATATCGGGGGCACCTCATTGTGAAAACTATATATATATTGTTGTATTTTTCTCCTGCTATGTCGCTCTCTCGGTGCACTCGCAGAGAAGACACGGGATACAACAGGCTGGAACTCCAATACTTTATTAACAGAAGATGCGTAAGAACAAACTCATGAAAGAGGAAGAACCCAGAACGCTGTGCAGTGCTGCTTATATACTAACAGGTCAGATCTAGAACATTCTGTAACATACTGGCAAGTACGGAATCTTTCCGAGGTTACGTAATCTGCTGACGTTACTGCACTCGCATGTTCTGGGATGGTCTAGAAATTTCCATCGAAATGCAGTGACTTTTCGCGATCTCTACAACACCTCCCTACCAAAATTGTTGTTTCACAACAAACTTCAACAACAAAGTCTGTCTCTGGTTTTGGTGTTCTTTTGGATCGTCTGGGGTTGTCTGGACCATACTCAGGAACAGGTGGCTTGGTCCTGGGCAGTCGTGGTCTGCTCTGGTTCTGTGTCGGTGGCACATTCTCCAGAATCTCCATGGGATGGTCGATCGGGAGCTCAGAGGCATCTGCTGAATCACCAGGTTCGTTGTCCTCTTCAGAAGCGTAACGTGGGCGCAACTGTTCCCAGTGTCGTCTCCAAACTGGCCCACGAGGAACTACCTTGACGTTGAAGCAGCGAGTACCCGTAGACTTCTTGACCACTGCTGTTACCCATCTGGGCTGTTTGCCATGGTGAGGTCCATAGTACAGTGCGTATACTGGATCTCCAGCCTTGTATTGCCTGGTCACCTTGGCGACACCTCCTGGGTCCGGAGTCACCTGAGTTTTAGATGCCTCCTTGGATTGCTTGCCCTGAGCTATGTGTGCTGGCGAGGGAAGCAAAGTGTCGATCCTTGTCCGAATCTGTCTGGACATCAAGAGTTCACTCGGAGAGAATCCGCAGGATGTCGGCATTCTCCGGTACTGCATAAGAAACTCTTGAAGTGCTCGCTTCGGGGGCAGAGAAGACTTCCTGAGAGCTTGCTTGAAAGTCTGCACCAGCCGTTCTGCAGCTCCATTGGTAGCAGGATGATAGGGCGCTCCTGTCAGGTGCGTGATCCCACGTTCCTTGCACCAGCTCTGGAACTCTTCAGAAACAAAGGTGGTTGCATTGTCGGAGACCAACGTGTGTGGGTATCCGAAGTGAGCGAAGTCTTCTTCCAGCAGGTCTAGAGTAGCTCTAGTGGACGTGGATGACGTTGGGTGGATGCATGGGTACTTTGAGTAAGCATCCGTGATCACCAGCCAGTTGGTGCCCATGAAGTTGATGGCGTGGTCCAAGTGAACTCGGCTCCATGGCTTCTCTGGTAACATCCAGGGATGAACTGGCGGTTTGGATGGCTTGTTTTGATGTTCGCCGCATGAGTCACATCGTCGACTCGTCATCTCTATTGCAGCGTCGATACCGGGCCAGTATACTGCAGTTCTTGCCAACTGCTTCATGCGTTCCATGCCGAAGTGTCCGATGTGCAGAAGATCAAGGATCTTGGGCTGCAGGCTTTGTGGAATCACAACTCTTGTACCATAGATGAGGCATCCGTGGCAGGTACTGAGAGAATCAGACAACTTCTGGAACTTTCTGACTTCTTCGTTGATCTCAGCGTGCTTCAGCGGCCACCCTTCGCGCACGTAGCGCATCACTGTAGCTATCACTGGATCTTTGCCTGACTCTTGACGAAGGATGTTGGCGTCGAAAGGTTTGACTTGAAGACTGAGAACTCGGATGGCGCACACCATGTCCATGTCTTCCCCACTCTCCTCCCTGTCAAAGTCGATGTCGTCTCCAGAAGGCAAGCGACTGAGAGCATCTGCATTGCCGTGATCTGCAGTTTTCCGGTACTCGATCGTGTAGTCGAACTGGTTCAGCCATAGGGCCCACCGAGCTAGTCTGTTAGCTGCAAGAAGTGGTGTCCCTTTCTTTGGTCCGAACAGCGCCGTCAGGGGCTTGTGATCAGTCACCAGTATGAACTGTCGTCCGTACAGATACTGGTAGAATTTCCGCAAACCATAGATGATGGCTAGGGCTTCCTTGTGGATTTGGCTGTAGTTTCTTTCTGCAGCTGTAAGAGTCTTGGACACATTGGCAATTGGGCGCTCGCTTCCATCCGGATAGCGATGAAACAGTACTGCTCCAATTCCAACGTTGGATGCGTCACAAGCCAGCCCCACAGGCTTATCTGGGTCGAAGTGTACAAGGACTTGATCAGAGGAAAGCACATTCTTCAGCTGTTCAAAAGCTGCTTGTTCCTCTTCTCCCCACTTCCAGGGACTTGCCTTCTTTGTCAGGCAGTAGAGCGGCTCTGCCATAGTAGCCAGGTTTGGGATGAATTTCCCGTAGAATTGTACTGAGCCCAGAAAAGACTTCAAGCTTGAGACATCCGTAGGTGGTGGCATCTTCAAGACTGCCTCGACTTTGGATCCTTTGGAGATTCCTTCAGCCGATAGAGTGTGTCCAAGGTATTCCACACTGGGTTGAGCAAACAGGCATTTTTCACGACGGCATCTGAGTCCGTTGTCGTTCAGACGCGTGAGTAGTCGTTCCAGGTTGCTCAGATGATCTTTGGCATCCTTCCCGCTGGTGAGTATGTCGTCTTGGAAGACGGCAACTCCAGGCAGATCATTGGTCAGATTTTCCATGATCTCCTGAAAATAACCAGGTGCTGACTTGATTCCAAAAGGCAGTCGTTGTTGCAGAAGTACCCCACGGTGAGTGCTGAGGGCTAGTCTGCGTTGACTTTCTGGTGCCAGCTTGATCTGGTTGTAGGCATCAGCGAGGTCGATCTTTGTGTAACCGAATCCTCCTCCCAGCTTTTGCATCAGTTCCTCTGGGAGAGGCATTGGGTGACGGTGATCGGCAAGTTGATCGTTGATCCCAACTGAGTAGTCACCACAGATCCGCAGTTTTGGCTTCAGGGCGCCTGTACTATTTGTCTTACGAATTGGAACAACTGGTGTTCCATAGTCGTTGAACTGGACTGGCTTCCAGACTCCTTTGGCGATGCCTTCTTCGTAGCCTTTCGTCAGGTCATCACGAAGAGCGAAAGGAACCGGCCTTGCCTTGTGAAAAACCGGCTTCGCGTCGGACTTGAACTTTACTTCCAGCTCAAAATCCTTCAGACATCCCAATTCTTCCTTGAAGAGATCTGGGAACTTGTCGCAGAGAGTGTGGCAATCCTTTTGAAGAGAAGCATAAGTTGTGCTGGAGGTCTTCGGATGCGATTCTTTTGCACCCTCGCTCTTGACTTGACTCTCTATGCTCTTCAGTCCAAGGGCATTGTCCACTGAAATTCCCAGAGCCTGGATCGCGTTTCGTCCAAGTAGGTTGAGATCAGGGATCTTGGTGACGATGTAGGGAATGGAGCTCTGTTTACCAGTCACTGGGTCCTTAGTCTGGCCCATGAAGGTGCCCAGCACGGGTAGGTCGTGCTTGCTGGCAGACTCGTACCGATGTGTGACGTCATCCAGCTTCGGTTTTTCCAGTTGTTTCCAGACTGGCACAGAAACAAAATTTCCCGTGGTTGCGGTGTCCAGCTCCATCGTGAACTGTTGATCCTGGATTGTGACTGGAACGTCCAACCTAGGAGTGTCTTTGGGAACTTCGCCGAGGATGGCTTTGACGAGCTCTGCTTTTGTGATACATTTCACTGAAGATCTTGCAGACTGTCGTCCCCCTTGTTGCTGTTGATGCAGCTTTTTTCCTGCAAACAGCCTCCAAATGTCCTATCTTCTGACAGAAGTTGCATTTGGAGTCTTTGTAGTAGCAGTCTGTTGCTCTATGAGACTTTCCACACCTGTAGCACTTTGCTGAATCGCTGGTCGTGGAGTTAGACTGCTGGTGGTTCTTTGGTCGACCCCCTTTGTTGTTCGCCTTGACTTTGTTGACCGGCCTGGGCTTGGAACCGTAGACAGTTTCCTTGGCCACCTTTGCCGCGTCTTCAGTCTCTATGGCGATCTTGACAGCCTTGGCAAAATCCAACTCGGTATCCTTGACCTTGAAAAGAGCCTTCAAAACAGCTTCGTTGTTGACAGAACATATGAATCTCTGCCTAAGAGCTTCATCTTGTGGATCTTGGATCGAAGGAAAGTCACAGGTAGCCGCGTCTTGACGTATACGGGCTGCCAGCTCCTGGAGTGTTTCGCCTGGCTTCCGTTCCATGTTGCTCCAGAACTTGAAACGTTCTCGCACTATGAACAGTTTTGGGTCAAATTGTTCTTTCATGAACTTGACAATTTGGTCCATCGTCAGGCTGTTGATGTCCGTTTTTGGATTCTGTTGAGCAGCCAGATTTGCCAGTTGCTTGTAGACAGCCGGAGTCTGATTGGTGAGGAAGACTTGAGCCTTGCGGTCGTCAGGAACGGCGTTGGCGACAAGAAATGTGCAGAACCTTGACCAGTAGTCAGGCCACAGTTCTGAAGTGGAATCAAAGGCAGCGAAAGGTGGAATAGCGGCGGTCGAAACAGTAGAAGTGTGAGGACGGGTACTTGCGCTGGAATCCCCAGTCGGTGTCTGAACTTGAATCATCTTCATCAACGCACCCATCTGCTCTCTTTGGACTACTAATTCTTCTTCATGCTGCTTTGCTTGAATCTTCATCTGTTCCTTCTGCTGTTCTAATTGCTCTCTAAGCAATTTTATCAGCTCCGCTGTCTCTGCCATGGTCAGTCGTCAATTTTCGCTGCTGCAACAGTTGAAGGGGTGCAACTTCTGTAGTTGGAGTTTCTTGAGTACTGGAGAGTACTGTCCCTTCGTAGGTAGATCAATGTCGAATCCTGTCGGCGACGCCAAATATTTCTGTTGTATTTTTCTCCTGCTATGTCGCTCTCTCGGTGCACTCGCAGAGAAGACACGGGATACAACAGGCTGGAACTCCAATGCTTTATTAACAGAAGATGCGCAAGAACAAACTCATGAAAGAGGAAGAACCCAGAACGCTGTGCAGTGCTGCTTATATACTAACAGGTCAGATCTAGAACATTCTGTAACATACTGGCAAGTACGGAATCTTTCCGAGGTTACGTAATCTGCTGACGTTACTGCACTCGCATGTTCTGGGATGGTCTAGAAATTTCCATCGAAATGCAGTGACTTTTCGCGATCTCTACAACATATATATAGTTTTCACAATGAGGTGCCCCCGATTACGGAAAATACACCACACGAGTTAGTTGATTTCGACCGTAGAACTGCGAGTTTTAACGAGCAGTTTTACGGTCGAAATCAACAAACGAGTATGGTGTATTTTACGTAATCGGGGGCACCGAAGTGGGAAAATTATTTATACCGCGTCCCTACCTGCATTTCTTTGATTTGAAAGCTGACATCGGCAATCCAAATGCTTCACGAGACATCACTGACTGAGGTGCTTTACCTCGCTTTGTCCATAGGCTTTGAGAAGTCAGCTGGTCCGTTTCGAAGCCTCCGTCTTAGTAGAGAACTGGAACTAGGCTTACGCTTGTCACAAGCACGACCGCTTGTTGATAAAACGCAGCAAAAGATCAACAATTCCACTAGACTCCAGAGTGCAGTCCCTTTTCGGCGGGGCGTGAAAATGTGACTGCTTACAGCCAGCGCCATTTTCAAAAATGGCGTAATTTTTTTTAGAAAAGCGAAGACTTGTATGTCATATGAATCGATTTGAAAGGAAGTCTTGAATATCCGACCACTTTTGGTTTGGGCAAAATCTTTGCCAGCGGACAATTATTGTTGCGTTTTGATGGCACTGTTTACGTGGTACACTGATCCAACAGGATGTGAGTAAACGGCAAGGGGGTTGCACTCTGACAGGCTAAGGTGTAGACTCCAGAGTGCAGTCCCTTTTCGGCGGGGCGTGAAAATGTGACTGCTTACACCCAGCGCCATTTTTAAAAATGGCGAAAATTTTTTTGAAAAGCGAAGACTTGTGTGTCATATGAATCGATTTGAAACGAAGTCTTGAATAACCGACCACTTTTGGTTTGGGCAAAATCTTTGCCAGCGGACAATTATTGTTGCGCTTTGATGGCACTGTTTACGTGGTACACTGATCCAACAGGATGTGAGTAAACGGCAAGGGGGTTGCACTCTGACAGGCCAAGGTGCTGCACTCTACAGGCAAGTATTATTGCACGGTGCAGACGATCACGTACCTGCCTTGTGGTGGAATAAGAGACGATTACAAAAGCATACACACCCGTGCTCTAAGACTGAATGTAATAATAGATCTGTCCATTCAGACAGAGACATGTTATGTATGTCTCTGATTCAGAAACACGCCTACTTTCACTCTGAAGACAGCCTGCCATCACTTGCGCCACTGAGGATCCCTCTGGGTTCAAAGCTGGTCAAGGATGACATAGTGCGCGACCTTGTGTTTGAGAGCACCGAGACAATTTAGGCCCGTCACGGTAGCGCAGTGAGCGCCATTTCCCCACTGTGCACAGAGGTACTTTCCACTGAAAGACTTTGTGCCCCAGAGAGTGCAATTCCACGTCAAGCGACTGGCAAAGCTCCTTCGTCCCCATTTCCGTACGAAGTCGAACTACGTCATGTCGTGACGTAAATTATTCTTTAGTCGCTTTTCACTCTTTAGGTACAGCCATAAAATTCACGCGTGGTTGTCATGGGTACAATGTTATACCAATGTGGTGAATTATGGATTTTATACCATGACTTGTAACAGTGGTAGAGTGGTATAAATATCCTGGACGTGTATGAAAACAAGTTTGATTTCAAAAGTTCAAACAATACAAATGTGCATGCATATTTTTCTTCGTGCATGTATTGTTAGTGTTAGCAAAGACCTTGGAATCATATGTTTCCAAGATCTTTGGTGTTAGTGTTACTGTGAGTGTTGGACGAGTGATTTTCTTGTTGACTCACGAGAACCGTATGCCTACAGCACGTTCACTCCCCTAACCTAATCCTGTACTTGATGCTATGACAGATCTGTGAGAAGGTTGCGGAGGGTTGGACGAGTGATTTTCTTGTCGACTCACGAGAACCGTATGCCTACAGCACGTCAACGCTCCGGTGGGTTTGTTATGACGACCCAGCCAGTTTCAAAACAAAGGTTGGTGCTTGCCTTGTATTTTGGGCGACGAAACTCTTTCTGTATTTCACGTGCATCCTGCATTAGGTGCTGTTCAAAACTGTGTGTTTATGCTAGACATCACCGAATTGTTCTTTATACCTGCCGCGTTATATTTGACTGAATCCCTTTATAATGTATATGTTGTACTTGACTCCTGTCATTGATAGTTTCACTGTATAATGTATATGTTGTACTTGACTCCTGTCTGTGACTCCTGTCTGCCACTGTATACTGTATAATGTATAATTATGTTGTACTTGACTCCTGTCTGACGCTGTATCACTGTATAATGTATAATTATGTTGTACTTGACTCCTGTCTGACGCTGTATCACTGTATAATGTATATGTCGTACTTGACTCCTGTGTGTTTCTGTATCACTGTATAATGTATATGTTGTACTTAACTCCTACCTGTTACTGTATCACTGTATACTGTATATGTTGTACTTGACTCCTGTTACTGTTTCACTGTATAATGTATATGTCGTACTTTGACTCCTGTGTGTTTCTGTATTACTGTATGATGTATATGTTGTACTTGACACATATATAGTCTGTGATATATGTGATAATCTATGTGATGTGTATTATGGTGATAATCTATGTGATGTGTATTATGGTGATAACTTGTTTTATGTTTTATGTCTCTTGTAAGAACTCTTTTATGTCACCGGCAGACATTTAATTTCCCGGAAGGGATTAATAAAGTATTGATTGATTGATTGATTGATTGATTGATTGATTGATTGATTGATTGATTGTATGTCCAGGCTCTGTACGTCATGTCGGAAGAACTGGCTGGAGCCATGGTGTGGTCACTGGATCTGGATGACTTCAGTTCTCATGGATGTAGTGATGGCCGTTTCCCGCTCATCTCCCAACTCAAGAACGTGTTTCAGTCGGCCGGTAAAGGACACTAGCAGGACACACCTTATCATTCTGTCTTCGTATTTTCATGCAAACCGAAACAATCAATACAAAGCGAAAAGGTTTAGAGGTTCGACACGTTGATAAGCCTTCTTTGCACACTTTATATAATTATCGTTTATACTGATGACACTAGGGAAACCTATAAAGATTTTATAACCCTACTTTCTGGTAATTATCATACTGATGACGCTAGGGAAACCTATAAAGATTTTATAACCCTACTTTCTGGTAATTATCATACTGATGACACTAGGGAAACCTATAAAGATTTTATAACCCTACTTTCTGGTAATTATCATACTGATGACGCTAGGGAAACCTATCACGACTGTTTACTCTTACGTTTTGGTTCTTCACTTCCTGTGTGTGTTTCAGAACCTTCGACACCACAAACGCCCAGCAGTACAACTGCAACATCAGCCACACTGTCCCCAACGACACCACCACCAGGCGCAGACAGTACCACAGCACAACACAGTACAGTGTCCCATACCACAGCACAACACAGTACAGTGTCCCATACCACAGCACAACACAGTACAGTGTCCCATACCACAGCACAACACAGTACAGTGTCCCATACCACAGCACTACACAGTACAGTGTCCCATACCACAGCACAACACAGTACAGTGTCCCATACCACAGCACAACACAGTACAGTGTCCGATACCACAGCACTACACAGTACAGTGTCCGATACCACAGCACAACACAGTACAGTGTCCCATACCACAGCACTACACAGTACAGTGTCCCATACCACAGCACAACACAGTACAGTGTCCCATACCACAGCACAACACAGTACAGTGTCCCATACCACAGCACTACACAGTACAGTGTCCGATACCACAGCACAACACAGTACAGTGTCCGATACCACAGCACTACACAGCACAGTGTCCGATACCACAGCACAACACAGCACGGTGTCGTTTACAGTGTCGCCGGTTACAGCCGACGATTCGTCACTATTTCCAGAGACGACAACATTTCCCGAATTATCAACAACCACAGCATTGACAACTTCACCAACAACGACATCAACAATACCCGTTTCATTACTGGTCACGACAGCGACAGAGATGAGAACTGCAACAACATCCACGACGGTTACCACCACAACACCCACACCAACTACTGGAAAGACAACAGCAGCAACTACCAGACCAACGACTTTGACAAGAACGCGATCGCCTGAAAGTAAGCAATAACGTAGACAAAAATACGAACGCTAGGTACACTATAAACAGACGTACACTACGAACGTTAGAGTGAATACGGAGGCTACGTACACGATGAACGTTAGAATACGGACGCTGTACGTACACTACGAACGTTAGAATACGGACGCTATACGTACACTATGAACGTTAGAATACGGACGCTACGGACACTATGAACGTTAGAATACGGACGCTACGGACACTATGAACGTTAGAATACGGACGCTATACGTACACTACGAACGTTAGAATACGGACGCTATACGTACACTATGAACGTTAGAATACGGACGCTATACGTACACTATGAACGTTAGAATACGGACGCTACGGACACTATGAACGTTAGAATACGGACGCTACGGACACTATGAACGTTAGAATACGGACGCTATACGTACACTACGAACGTTAGAATACGGACGCTATACGTACACTATGAACGTTAGAATACGGACGCTACGTACACTATGAACGTTAGACAGAATACGGACGCTACGTACACTATGAACAATAGACAATACGGACGCTACGTACACTATGAACAATAGACAGAATACGGACGCTGTGTACACTATGAACGCTAGCCTAAAATACCGACGCTACGTACACTATGAACGTTAGAGTGAATACGGACACTACGTACACTATGAACGCTAGCCTAAAATACGGGCGCTATGTACACTATGAACAATAGACAGAATACGGACGCTACGTACAGTATGAACGTTAGACTAAAATACGGACGCTACGTACGCTGTGAACGTTAGACTAAAATACGGACGCTACGTACACTATGAACGTTAGACTAAAATACCGATGCTACGTACACTATGAACGTTAGACTAAAATACGGACGCTACGTACACTATGAACGCTAGGCTAGGTAAACTTTAACGGCTAGACTAACTACTGGCTCGAGATAAACAATGACCGTTAGACGAAGTACTGACTGTAGGTAAACTGAGTTAACGTTAGACGAAATGCGTGTGTTTATTGTGGTGGCTTGTGTAAACTATTAACATTTAGACAAAATGCGTGTGTTTATGTGAGTGGTTTAGGTAAACTATTAACGTTAGACAAAATGCGTGTGTTTATGTGAGTGGTTTAGGTAAACTATTCACGTTAGACGAAATACGTGTTTATTTGAGATGCTTCGCCTTTTTAAACTGTATTATAGAATGTTGGCAAATTGTTGTTCCTGTTTTCAGACGATCTGTGTCCGGAGCCATTTAGTTTCTACCAGCACCCTGACGATTGTTCGTCCTTCATCATATGTTCCTTTGGGAAACCGGCCGTCTTCACGTGTCCTGGCAATCTGCTTTTTAACCCTGTCACCAGCAATTGTGACGACCCTCGGAATGTCCAGTGTTCTAGTGGCTGAACACTGTGTTAGTATACATGTATAACGACCCTTGTGTAAGTGTAACATCCGGTGTTCTAATGGCTGAACACTGTGTTAGTATACATGTATAACGACCCTTGTGTAAGTGTAACATCCAGTGTTCTAGTGGCTGAACACTGTGTTAGTATACATGTATAACGACCCTTGTGTAATTGTAACATCCACTGTTCTAGTGGCTGAACACTGTGTTAGTATACATGTATAACGACCCTTGTGTAAGTGTAACATCCAGTGTTCTAGTGGCTGAACACTGTGTTAGTATACATGTATAACGACCCTTGTGTAAGTGTAACATCCAGTGTTCTAGTGGCTGAACACTGTGTTAGTATACATGTATAACGACCCTTGTGTAATTGTAACATCCAGTGTTCTAGTGGCTGAACACTGTGTTAGTATACATGTATAACGACCCTTGTGTAATTGTAACATCCGGTGTTCTAGTGGCTGAACACTGTGTTAGTATACATGTATAACGACCCTTGTGTAAGTGTAACATCCGGTGTTCTAGTGGCTGAACACTGTGTTAGTATACATGTATAACGACCCTTGTGTAATTGTAACATCCAGTGTTCTAGTGGCTGAACACTGTGTTAGTATACATGTATAACGACCCTTGTGTAATTGTAACATCCAGTGTTCTAGTGGCTGAACACTGTGTTAGTATACATGTATAACGACCCTTGTGTAAGTGTAACATCCACTGTTCTAGTGGCTGAACACTGTGTTAGTATACATGTATAACGACCCTTGTGTAAGTGTAACATCCGGTGTTCTAGTGGCTGAACACTGTGTTAGTATACATGTATAACGACCCTTGTGTAAGTGTAACATCCGGTGTTCTAGTGGCTGAACACTGTGTTAGTATACATGTATAACGACCCTTGTGTAATTGTAACATCCGGTGTTCTAGTGGCTGAACACTGTGTTAGTATACATGTATAACGACCCTTGTGTAATTGTAACATCCGGTGTTCTAGTGGCTGAACACTGTGTTAGTATACATGTATAACGACCCTTGTGTAATTGTAACATCCGGTGTTCTAGTGGCTGAACACTGTGTTAGTATACATGTTTAACGACCCTTGTGTAATTGTAACATCCGATGTTCTAGTGGCTGAACACTGTGTTAGTATACATGTATAACGACCCTTGTGTAATTGTAACATCCGGTGTTCTAATGGCTGAACACTGTGTTAGTATACATGTATAACGACCCTTGTGTAATTGTAACATCCAGTGTTCTAATGGCTGAACACTGTGTTAGTATACATGTATAACGACCCTTGTGTAATTGTAACATCCAGTGTCCTAATGGCTTAACACAGTGTTTCTATGTATAACGACTTCTGCGTGATGCATATTATCATGTGCATTTTCTTGTCGGCCGTTGGAAGGTCTTATGTTCTGATGGCGTACCACATTATGTGTATATATAACGTCATGTAGGCATGTATAGAATGTCCATATTTCTGTTGGCTGAACACAGTAACTAGACTTACAACCATTCGTGTATGGCGTGTGATTACACACTTTGTGTCGACTCTTGGGATGTGTTATCTCTGTGTATAACATTTAGTTTATCTTGGGGACGCCCATTGTTCTCATGGCTGAACTCATGCTGGGGTTAACAGCGTGAAATGTCTGAACTCACGATAAGGTTAACGACTCGTGTGTGACGTGTAATGTCTGAACTCACGATAAGGTTAACGACTCGTGTGTGACGTGTAATGTCTGAACTCACGATAGGGTTACCGACTCGTGTATGACGTGCATTGTCTGAACTCACGATAAGGTTAACGACTCGTGTGTGACGTGTAATGTCTGAACTCACGATAAGGTTAACGACTTGTGTATGACGTGTAATGTCTGAACTCACGATAGGGTTAACGACTCGTGTATGACGTGCATTGTCTGAACTCACGATAAGGTTAACGACTTGTGTATGACGTGCATTGTCTGAACTCACGATAGGGTTAACGACTCGTGTGTGACGTGTAATGTCTGAACTCACGATAGGGTTAACGACTTGTGTATGACGTGCAATGTCTGAACTCACGATAGGGTTAACGACTCGTGTATGACGTGTAATGTCTGAACTCACGATAGGGTTAACGACTCGTGTATGACGTGCAATGTCTGAACTCACGATAGGGTTAACGACTCGTGTGTGACGTGTAATGTCTGAACTCACGATAAGGTTAACGACTCGTGTATGACGTGCATTGTCTGAACTCACGATAGGGTTAACGACTCGTGTATGACGTGCAATGTCTGAACTCACGATAGGGTTAACGACTCGTGTGTGACGTGTAATGTCTGAACTCACGATAGGGTTAACGACTCGTGTATGACGTGCATTGTCTGAACTCACGATAGGGTTAACGACTTGTGTATGACGTGCAATGTCTGAACTCACGATAGGGTTAACGACTCGTGTGTGACGTGTAATGTCTGAACTCACGGTAGGGTTAACGACTTGTGTATGACGTGCAATGTCTGAACTCACGATAGGAATAACGACTTGTGTATGACGTGCAATGTCTGAACTCACGATAAGGTTAACGACTTGTGTATGACGTGCAATGTCTGAACTCACGGTAGGGTTAACGACTCGTGTATGACGTGCATTGTCTGAACTCATGCCATGGTGTAATTGACACTTCTTTAATGACACAACGTCCAGTGTACGACGTGTAATTGACACTTCCTTGATGACACAACGTCCAGTGGCTGACGTGTAATTGACACTTGCTTCATGACACAACGTCCAGTGTATATTTATTTCACACTTCCCTGTTGACACAACGTGCAGTTTATGACGTGCGCTGGACATTAAATTTTTCTTGACACATTCCTTCACTGATCGTTTTAGACGCGTACATAATTTAGAGTACTCATGTACATACCGATCTTTCGATGTTTTACATTTTTTTAATTGATAACTGATGATCTTAGTGTATGCCTGGTGTATGTATGGATTTCTTTTCACTATGTAGGTTTCTGCTTATCTGAAAGTAAAATAACTTTGTTGACACAACTAAGTGTATTTCTTCTATATAAAGCTGACATCGGCAATCCAAATGCTTCACGAGACATCACTGACTGAGGTGCTTTACCTCGCTTTGTCCATAGGCTTTGAGAAGTCAGCTGGTCCGTTTCGAAGCCTCCGTCTTAGTAGAGAACTGGAACTAGGCTTACCCTTGTCACAGACACGACCGCTTGTTGATAAAACGCAGCAAAAGATCAACAATTTCACGTCAAGCGACTGGCAAAGCTCCTTCGTCCCCATTTCTGTACGAAGTCGAACCGCGTCTGTCGTGACGTAAATTATTCTTCAGTCGCTTTTCGCGTCATATCGTGACGTAAATCCTTTAGCCAGACGACACTGCTGGAACACTGCTAGGGGTAGTCAGGGCCGGATCAATCAGTTTTCAGGGATTGGTGCTGATTTTTTTTTTTCTTATTGCCTGGGTCTTGTAAAAGGCCAAACACATATACGGCACTAAAACGCAAGCGTTACAACTCAATTTTAAACAATTATTTACAGTTTGATGCTACTGCAGAAGGGGGGGGGGGGGGGGGCTGTAGTACCAAAGCTAACTCGGGAACCAAGCCAATGATACGTCTTGGCTTGGAGTCCATGCCTCTACAGAACCGGTAGGAAACGGGAAATTTGTGGCGACTCAAAACGTTGTCCTTTGTAAAAGAAAAGAACAGCCTAGAATGGTCAAGAATAACGTAGCGTTTACGACAAGCATACTCTGGCAGCAAAACTGACTGTGAATAAATCGTAGCAAGGGCTTTTGTTCCATTCGAGAGGCTAGCCGACGATTTTTCGTCGCCATGTTTGATTGCGTATTGGTAACGTGACACATCACGTGGTGTACCAGCGGTAAACAAAAGTGAAGCAGACGACATGATCTACGTAGACAGACGTAATACGCTAAGTCTGCTACGGTATAAGCTGCCAGATGTAGCGTCGCCAGCCGAGATCTTACGCGCGGTACACCTTCTGTAGCCATGCTGAAATCTAGAGGTCAAATCGTTGTTTGAACCGACACATACAACTTGAAAGAAAAACTGAGTGATCACCGATTCCACTTGTAGTCAGGCAGTGAGATAGTAGTAAGGTATCATACAATGGAAATGTCGATAATGCTGAGTCACAATCACAGATGCCATTGCTTCTAAAAAAAAGAAAAAAAAAAAGAAAATGTATGCTGTGTTTACGTGGATGCAAGGTGTGATCAGAGTTTTCTCTCCATGTGTAGGGCAGACGCGAAACTTGGAGTCGTAGCGGATCTATAGTCTTTGGTCCGTCGGAGCAGCAAGTAATATCCGTTAGGTTGATTGTTGCTTGCAAAGAAGCTGTGTTAAAGACGAAATTTTTCTGAGTTGAATTTCGAGAATCTTGTATTTATTGTTGCTGTTTGGGTGAGCCTGGGTGTGTTTTGTTTATTTGTTGTGTCAAGTTTCATGTGTATCAGACAATGCAGTTCTATTCAGAGAACACACAATGCACAGAACGTTCTCACACTAAACATTGAAAATGTACGACTGTTGGTAAAACACTCTCCGCCCAGTGTGTTCACCTTGTCACTGAGTACACTTCTGTTGGCTCAATGCTATTACTGTGCAGGTGTCTAGGTGTTGCGATGACTGACACCACAAAAACAGCTCAAAATGATCTGTGATCATTAAAATCACAAAGATTGTCCCTAACTGTGGCTTCCAGTGACACTTCAGTTTTTGGCTAGTTGTTCATACTTCAGCCATGTGCCCAATGCTTTGGTGTGCGTCTGATGGGTGCATTTTCTAAACTATGAACTAATAAAAGCACTCTCTCTCTCTCTCACATACACACACAGAGAGATGCTGAGCCAGAAATTAAAAAGTATATAAAACACTACAACACTTTGCTTGCACAACAAACAATGCATAGTACATGTAGTCATTTTCCCCATCTTTATTGAGAAAGATTGATGTCACAATTCATGCATGCACATTTTCCTACAATGGGTATACTTCCACAATTCATTCAATTATGACAACAGCCCTGGAAGGTAAAAAAAAAAAAAAAAAAAATTCAAACAGAAACAGCAGCAAATAGAACTGCAATTCCTACTGCCTGCACAACAAATATAACTGCCAGATCACAATACAATAAGAATCATACATAGAGGTGGCAACAGACAAATAGGACATGCATTGCTTAGTAATGCTATTTGTATTTGTCATTTTGTTATACTGTCTCCTACAGGCTGTGTATTTGAAAATATGGAATTAAAATTATCTTCCATATTCATCCTTCTGGTATATTCTCCTACTGTGTATTCAACAAAGACACAAGAACCATGTCCCCAGCACATCATACAACTCTTATTAGGCTGACAGGAGCAACTGGTCCTCTTCATCCGAACACATTTGTTTTCCTCATTCTGCTGGTCAAACACTTGAAACAAATACTGTCAATACTATCTGAACATTTTCATCCCCAGAAAGCCAATGAACATCGGTCTCCAAACCACTAGCTGTGCAACAATGGTGTGCTTAAAGTGTACTTTGGCGATTCATTCAGATACACTGTGACATTTTGCTGTAGGTACCCAAACAAAGGAACAATCCCACATGCAAACTAAGTACTAGTAGTCAAAGTTACCCATTCTTTCCGGTAATGACTTCCTTGAATTAATATTTGCATACATGCTGCACATTTCAGTCAGGGCTGTTCTGGACAGTAACCCAAATAATCAGCATTGCACACTTCATGTATCAAAAGATCACACATCTATTTCTATAAAGTTCGCTGTAGGCAATGTGCCTGATGAAAGAGGTAAAAGTTGTGAGATATATGAAAGATGACAGTGTGGGATAACATACAGTCCACCTGCACTGCAACACACTGCACTACAACATAACTTTCACATTTCCAAAAGGAAGGCTAGGATCCCTAATTTGTCTGGACATTGATATAAGTTAAACCAAAGCAGCACAGTTCACCAATTTTTTTTCCTTACATGCTTCCACATGTTTTAGGTTAAATACTTTCATGCTGGTGTGCATGTCGGTGTGAAACTCTCCCATGTTGGCCTACAAATACCGTACATGCATTTAGGACTGCCTAAGGCTTATCTCTTTGCCTCAAAATTTCAAAGTCTCTTTGCAGCCTCTTCAATGCCTTTCCTGAGACTGGTTGTTTCTTGTCTTCCCCTGGGTGCTTCGATAGGTGAATGGTCCAAAGGGTGTTCACATGCTGTTCTAGATGTGATAGCAGCAGGCAGTCATACAGTTCCACATGAACCTGAGCACAGAAAATATAAATTGATCACAGCATGGTGGGGAGTGGGGAGTGGTTGGTGGGGGTGGTTGGTGGTGGGGGGTGTCAGTGCTCCTCGCTAAACACTAGCAACATGGGGTGGGGGGTTGTTTATACATACAACTGTGCACATGTATCATACACATGTAATATGGTACACAAGAGGCCACACTAATGTCAAACAGGCAGTACTTAATAATACTGTTCAAAGTGTTATATATCAGTCAATGTTTACCTCTGCATTTCTTCTTGTTTGTCTGATGTGTGGCAGTTTTTAAATGACTCTACTGAGAAAACATACAAGCACCCTGACAGATCAGATGTTAGATCAGGTTTAGGAGAAAGCATTCCCATGTAAACAAAGCCAACACTAACAGAAAATAACAAAGAGCACCAGAACACACCAGACTCAAATGAGACCAAACCTTCCTTGAGACATCAGTGTCACTGTCACCACACTTTCCCATCATCTTGCTCAGCAGCAGCTCTTTCTTACACTGTCGATGTCATTGTCAGCTATTGTTTCACATTCAGGAGGTGACTGATAACCTAAAGTTGGTAAAAGACAGAAAGTTTTGGTCAACACATTACTTGGGATTCTAAATTACCATTAAAACCAAACATGAACAGAACAATTGTTCAGTGGCTCCACAATCCTAATACTATAATTCCTCAAGAATAACTTCACAAAATCAGAACAAAGGTGTGTTGCTGTTTCTTGTAGAACTAGAAGATGCAGATTGGTGAGCTTTGTTTTCATTAGACTACGTATACAGTTGTGGTTGAGGTTACATTTGCTGTATGTCCAAATGTGTGTATGGAGACTTTTGTAAGTATATATTCACAGAAATTTACACTATTTCATAGGTAACTGAAACTCATGGACAAAAGGAGGCTTTGTGAGTTAACAGGGTATTATAAAACAGCCTACATAAGTCATTATCCTGATAATAATTAGGTATATGAAATGAAGCACTTACTTCTACTTGTGTGTTGGGGCATGGTCCTCATCCTGTAACAGAATGACATCACAATAAACACTGCTTACATCTTTGCATACATCAAATGCAGATCAATACCACTTCAATTCAGGAGAGGGAAAAAATTCTAGTGGATGAGTCTCATGAAAGTTACACTACACATTCACCTACACATTTTTAGCTTGTCTGTCTGATGCATGGCAGTTGTTCTAGATAACTAATGGACAGCAAGTTCCCATTCTGCAGAGAAACAACCAAGTTCAAATGTGGCAGAGTGATGAAAATCTGTATGAATGTGTGCGTGAATGAGTGAAGGCAGAGGTAGAGATATAGTGTGTTTAATATTACAGCAGTCAGTAGCAGTAACCTGACAAGGTAGGCATAATTATTGTTAGCATAATATGATTACTAGTAATATGTTTTTATGAAATTCAATGTTTTTAACCAGAATGGAAGATGTTGTAAATGTGAGTAGTCTTTATAGAATGTCAAAAGCATGTGTTAGACTGTCAGTGTTAACATTGAATTTCATAAAAACATATTACTAGTAATCATATTATGCTAACAATAATTATGCCTACCTTGTCAGGTTACTGCTACTGACTGCTGTAATATTAAACACACTATATCTCTACCTCTGCCTTCACTCATTCACGCACACATTCATACAGATTTTAATCACTCTGCCACACAAAGACCACTAACTGAATGACTTACAAGTGCTCAAGCAATAGTAAATAAATGTGTGTAAATGTACACAAAGCTAACAGTTACTCTAACAGAAAAAAAGCACTGCACCACCAGTACCACACACCATACCTTCCATGAGACATCAGTGTCAGTGAATCCACTTATTCCCATCATCTTCATCCTTGGTCAACAGTTCTCCCCAGTTGTGATGTCATGGTCAGTTTGGGTGCCACTTACTGTGGGTGACTGAGAGCCTAAAGCTGGTAAAAGAAATGATTTTTTAGCTGATTGGTAAACATAACAATAACATTGCCTTAGTAACTCATTAATCATAATGTCTTACAAAATTCATACAAACATGTACCAGTTCTTGTACATAAGCACATCATTAAAAAAAAAACTTCCCACAATTTAAAAACAACAACAACAAACAAAAGAGAAAACCCCTTCCGTGCTTCCGTGGTCCAGATCTATAGTTGATTTCTTACCAAAACAACCAACAACCATCCCTGAGTCCGACCAGCAGTATCAAGTAGTAGTAGTGCTGAATCTTGACTAATCGACTCTAAATCTGTTTTCAATCAGTAGATACCAAATCAGTCACCACCTTTCGGACCCCCTCTCTTTCTGCGCTTATTGTGAAATGGTTCCCGACTGATTCTACATGTTTCTGCGTCAGTTTACGCTGAAAAGCAGTTTGCAAAGTACATGTACTTGAAGTCAAGTTTCAGTTGCGTCACTGACTAGATCTAGTTACACATTACAAGCCGGGAAAGAGCGTTGGAAGTCAGGCGGTACAGCCGTCGATTGCGCCACCATCAAAAGCGAGGAAAATACTTTGTTCTCGTGTGCTAGTTCTACTTCTGATGTGGTGTATCAGTACGTTTCCTACTTTTTAACCGGAGATAATTAGGCCTGGCCTGGCGTAACAGAAGTTTGCCGACACGGAACAGTTCGCGACGTACCCCGGCTCCGCTTCACAGAAAAGAAGTTTATTATCTACTCATGATTACACTAAACAAAGACAGCAATCTTACAGTCACATACCATATCATTGTAGAAAATGCAGACATTTCTTGTAAACGTCACCGATGCAAATATTCCTCAATTTTCACCAAAAAACCGACAAACTGCAGTTTGGTAGCGTTGCAAAACTGCCACCATTTTTATTTTGTCTCGGTCGGCCAGACAGGAAAGGGGCGGGGCCTCCGCTGATAGACTCGAAACCAAGGTCAAATCAGCGAAAACGAATTTTAGCCTCTAGCCATTTTCAGGGCCACTCGCCATCCGCGAAAAGTAATTTGCCCCCAATATTATGGGGTATGAGCATATAACGGTACCAGTTGCTATGCTCTTGCCATCACAGTTTTCACTTGCCCAGAAACACCTAGTTTGGAACTGTGGCTAAAGGTACGACCTCGACCTCTTAGCCACGTGACTGGGGTTATACCAAAGCACCCCCCCCCCCCACCCCTGGATCCGGCCCTGGTAGTACATGTGCACTCTTTAGGTACAGCCATAACTCACGTGTGAGTTGCATAGGTACAATGGTATACCACGCGTGGTGGATTTTAAACCATGACCTGTAATAGTGGTAGAGTGGTATAAATATATGAATACACACACACACACACACACACACACACACACACACACACACACACACACACACACACACACACACACACACACACACACACACACACACACACACATATTATCATGGAACTCTATCTCATATAACTATACCCGGCTTTGGGCAACTGACTGTAGAAATGAGACGCTGAACAACCATTAGGAATCCTGGCTAACATAACTATACCTTTCGGCTATTGACTATACAGATAACTATACTATACAGATAACTATTTCAGATGACAACACAGATAACTATTTAGATGACTATTTAGATGAGACGTACAGGTGGTGGATGCTATCAGCCGGTTATCTCGTGTTGAAGACTGACGCCCGTTATCGCAGAATAGCATCAGTCTTCTGGGCATTTGTGATGGCGGCGTTCTGCATCACTCTAGGCTACACCTGTCAGAAAATAAGATGGAGGCTGTCTATATGACTGTAGGCTGCAGGCTAAACCAGAGACAGTATAAGGTGGAGGCTGTCTGTATGACTGTAGGCTGTAGGCTAAACCTGACACAGTATAAGGTGGAGGCTGTCTGTATGACTGTAGGCTGTAGGCTAAACCTGACACAGTATAAGGTGGAGGCTGTCTGTATGACTGTAGGCTGTAGGCTAAACCTGACACAGTATAAGGTGGAGGCTGTCTGTATGACTGTAGGCTGTAGGCTAAACATGACACAGTATAAGATGGAGGCTGTCTGTATGACTAGCCTGTAGGCTAAACCTGACACAGTATAAGATGGAGGCTGTCTGTATGACTGTAGGCTGTAGACTAAACATGGCACAGTATAAAGTGGAGGCTGTCTGTATGACTGTAGCCTGTAGGCTAAACCAGACACAGTATAAGGTGGAGGCTGTCTGTATGACTGTAGCCTGTAGGCTAAACCAGACACAGTATAAGGTGGAGGCTGTCTGTATGACTGTAGCCTGTAGGGTGAACCTGACAGAATAAGATGGAGGCTGTCTGTATGAGTGTAGGATGACGTTTGGGATAAGCTTGATGTCCGTTGCTCAGGGGCAACACGTGAACAGCCTGGCTACTAGTGGACAACGTGTACACGGGGAATTCTATATAGCTGGCTGTGGCAGATTGTGAACAGTAAGATTAACGAATTTTAACCTAGTGAAAAGTCAGCCATCAGACATACTGATCCGGGTACAAGCACCCGACTGAGGACATACTGTGTTTGGTAAACTGAAGTTGACAGCAGCGGCCATCAGAAAGATCAGGTAAGGAACATTAATCATAATTATACTAATACACCTTTATCAGGGTAGGGACATAATACACCTTTATCAGGGTAGGGACATAATACACCTTTATCAGGGTAGGGACATAATACACCTTTATCAGGGTAGGGACATAATACACCTTTATCAGGGTAGGGACATATTGTTTTTGGTAAACTGAGACTGACAGCAGCGGCCGTCAGAAAGATCAGGTAAGGAGCCATACTCATACTTGTGCAATGCCTCACTGTACCTCCATGATGATACAATGACTCACTATACCTCCATGATGATACAATGCCTCACTGTACCTCCATGATGATACAATGCCTCACTGTACCTCCATGATGATACAATGACTCACTATACCTCTATGATGATACAATGCCTCACTGTACTTCCATGATGATAGAATGCCTCACTGTACCTCCATGATGATACAATGCATCACTGTACCTCCATGATGATACAATGCCTCACTGTACCTCCATGATGATACAATGCCTCACTATACCTCCATGATGATACAATGCCTCACTGTACCTCCATGATGATACAATGCCTCACTATACCTCCATGATGATACAATGCCTCACTGTACCTCCATGATGATACAATGCCTTACTGCATCGCCATGATGATAACAATGCCTCACTGTACCTCCATGATGATACAATGCCTCACTGCATATTCACGCTGATATAGTGCCTCACTGCACCTCCATGATGATACAATGCCTCACTGTACCTCCATGATGATACAATGCCTCACTGTACCTCCATGATGATACAACGACTTACTGTACCTCCAAGCCTGGCTCTGTGTGTGTGTGTGTGTGTGTGTGTGTGTGTGTGTGTGTGTGTGTGTGTGTGTGTGATATTATGCATCGTATTTACGACATTATTTTTACCTCAAGCAGCAAAGGCTGGACCGCGTGTACCGTGTGGCGGGATGATTCCTGGTAACAATATGCTGAAGGTGTGTCTCATTCTCACAGTTCAAGGTCAGTATTCACTGGTATTTTATCAGGACTAGACAACATTTTGTACGTTAGTATTATTTATTAGTAATTATCAGGACCAGAGAAGAAGGTGAGTATTTTTTTTTTATTAGTATTGATCAGGACCAGAGAATAGTTTTAGGTGGGCATTATTGATTAGTAACAATCAGGACCAGAGAACAGTTTAAGGTTAGTATTAGTTACTAGTAATTATCAGGACTAGAGAACAGTTCAAGGTTAGTATTATTTACTAGTAATTATCAGGACTAGAGTACAGTTCAATGTTAGTATTATTTACTAGTAATTATCAGGACTAGAGTACAGTTCAATGTTAGTATTATTTACTAGTAATTATCAGGACTAGAGTACAGTTCAATGTTAGTATTATTTACTAGTAATTATCAGGACTAGAGTACAGTTCAATGTTAGTATTATTTACTAGTAATTATCAGGACTAGAGTACAGTTCAATGTTAGTATTATTTACTAGTAATTATCAGGACTAGAGTACAGTTCAATGTTAGTATTATTTACTAGTAATTATCAGGACTAGAGTACAGTTCAATGTTAGTATTATTTACTAGTAATTATCAGGACTAGAGTACAGTTCAATGTTAGTATTATTTACTAGTAATTATCAGGACCAGAGAACAGTTCAAGGTTAGTATTATTGATTAGTAATTATCAGGACCAGAGAACAGTTCAAGGTTAGTATTATTGATTATTAACTATCAGGACCAGAGAACAGTTCATGGTGAGTATTGATTAGTATGAGGGCTAGGTGACCAGGGAAGAGTTTAAGGTTACATTCTATCCTAAAAATGTTTTAGTCATAGTTGGGCGGGTATATTTTTAATCAGTTATCGTGTAAAAGTAGACAATATCAATAAATAGGAAAGAATCGAGATAACTGAAACTGCACAAACCTTTTACTTAACTTCAAATATTTTTAAACACTTTACATTACTAATTTACACATATCATTCATTTAAATTCAAATATTTGTAAACACTTTACATTACTAATTTACACACATCGTTCATTTTAATTTAAACGTTTTAAAATACGTTCATGATTTACACATGTCATTCATTTGTTTGTATCTTTCGTTTCCGCTGTGCAGAAAACGTAATGTGCATCAGCCAGTTGACCTTGACATTAGTTTTGTCTGATTTCAAGCGGGAATCACTTTAGATGTCGCAACAACCCCCAAGTACCTTCTCCAAAATGTACATAAACGTCTACCAACTTTTAACTTAATGAGAAAGGCCCTTTCAACTGCAATACAAGAAAGATTTGTGTAAGAATGTCAACAATGGAAACTGAACGCTTAGATTGGCTCGATTCCTGACGATAATTGATCTTGTGAATTGTTCCTGTGTTCCCACAGTGCTGACACGGTGTGTGTCAGAAAAAGTCCGTGTGTGTTACTACACTAACTGGTCTCAGTATAGACAGGGTGGAGTCGCCAGGTTCCTACCCGACTCTATCGACCCGTTCCTCTGTACTCACATCGCCTTCGCTTTTGCTCGGGTGGATCCCAACACTGACTCCACTGTTCCTACAGAATGGAACGACTGGCGTGAGGAATTATTATTATTATTATTATTATCACAGTGCCGACTGTATCACAAAGATACCTTTCACGTTGAATAGGCATGTAATGCTGTTTCACAAAGAAACACAAAGAGAGAGAGAGAGAGAGAGAGAGAGAGAGAGAGAGAGAGAGAGAGAGTGTGTGTGAATGCATTGGAAACGTCTCAGTATTACCCTCTCAGTACTTACAAAATGCACCATTACTCAAGCCAAAAAGTTAAGCAACCCTGCCTTGAAATCCACAACAGAACTTTAATAACTCAGAAAACATAATCAAACACACACACAAATTTCATTCTTCCTCAGTATCGATAAGACGAGTCTCTGTCATATACTGAATATAAACACTAACTGAAATGTCAAACCAAAGCACCATATTTCATCCCGGAAAGGTGGCGACTAAGTTCCAGCATTTCATTTCTTCGGGAAAAGTTTCACGTTGAAAGCCCACTGAGAACAAAATACAGATGCGATGCCCATTTTGTCACCGAGAAAAAGGAAAAAAATCCTTGTCTTTCAGTTTCACACACATTTTGTGATTTAAGTTGTGTTATGTGCTGTCAGTACTGGGTGTAACCTCCCCTTGCCTGAATCACCTCTCGGCACCTCCTTGGCACGCTGCGGACCAGCCGTCTGAGCTTTTTCCGATCCAGATTGTTCCACTCCTCTTGAACAGCTCTGGTGAGTTCAGCCACGTTGTTTGGAGGTGGTTGTCTGTCCCTGACAGCTCTCTGTAGCATGTCCCACACATGTTCAGTAACACTGAGATCTGGTGACCGTGCTGGCCAGTCTTCAGTGACGATGTTGGTCGTATTCTTGTATGCCTGGACGATTCTTGCACGATGGCTGGTGGCGTTGTCATCCACCAGAATAAAGTTCTCCACAGGGTGCTGCTGCTTGAAGGGCAAGATGACGTCACGGAGAATGTCATCTCTGTACTTGACAGCAGTCATGTTCCCATCAACGACCTCAAGGGCGATCTTATGATCGTAGGTGAAGCCTGCCCACACCATGATGGACTGGCGAGCCCTTGCCGGAATTTGTCTCACACAGTCATCATTGAATGCTTGTCCACGGGAGCGGCGAACTCGTACGCGGCCATCGTTTGAATACAGGCAGAATCTCTTTTCATCAGTCCACATCAGCCGCCTCAAACGTCGAATGTTCCAGTGCACGTGGACCCTGGCATACTGGAGTCTCGTCTGGCGATGTTGCGGGGTCAGCTCGGGCTTTTTTGGTGGACGGTGTGAGGGCAAGTCTGCAGCGAGAAGACGGTTGTTGATGGTCTGTCTGGACACCCTGCCAATGACGTGTTGAAGGTCGTCTCTAATATGGCGAGCAGGTTTGAATCTGTTGGTTCTGGCATGGTGCACTATCAGTCTGTCTTCTCTGGCCGTTGTGACTCTTGGGCGTCCGCTTCTTGGGTGGTCTTGGACGTTTCCTGTCTGTCTGTGTTTGGCGACAAGACGACTGACTTCCCCCTTTGTGACCCCTGGCAGTGCCCTGAGCGTTACTCACAACATAAATTGCACGTGGATGTGGTGAAAATGCCCACACAGCACGGTAAATGGATAAGCTAAAATTGTATCCATTTACAAAATCCGTGCGAATCAGCAAAAGACATATCTGCATTGTTTTGCAAAAGGTTGCTTAACTTTTTGGCTCGAGTTAGGGTTAGGGTAAAGGTTAGGTAAGTGTAAAGGGTTAGGGTAAGGGTTAGGATCTTCACACTAACTCCACAGTTGCTGCAAGATAGAACGACTGGCGTGTTATTCTTACATAACTTTCATTTCTTTGTCTTTTGCTGTTTGTTTTTAAACAGTACAAACTTCGCATGCAGACCTAAGCGATGGTGACGTTGATAATGATGAGAGTAGGCCAGGTGTGTTTCAGCCAGCAGCTAACTATACTACTTGATATAATTATAAGTCGTTGGTCTCATAGTGAATGAGAAATCACCAACAGAATTGACGTTGGTAATGATGAGAGTAAGCCAGGTGTGTTTCAGCCAGCAGCTAACTATACTACTTGATATAATTATAAGTCGTGTGGTCTCATAGTGAATGAGAAATCACCAACAGAATTGACGTTGGTAATGATGAGAGTAAGCCAGGTGTGTTTCAGCCAGCAGCTAACTATACTACTTGATATAATTATAAGTCGTGTGGTCTCATAGTGAATGAGAAATCACCAACAGAATTGACGTTGATAATGATGAGAGTAGGCCAGGTGTGTTTCAGCCAGCAGCTAACTATACTACTTGATATAATTATAAGTCGTTGGTCTCATAGTGAATGAGAAATCACCAACAGAATTGACGTTGATAATGATGAGAGTAGGCCAGGTGTGTTTCAGCCAGCAGCTAACTATACTACTTGATATAATTATAAGTCGTTGGTCTCATAGTGAATGAGAAATCACCAACAGAATTGACGTTGATAATGATGAGAGTAGGCCAGGTGTGTTTCAGCCAGCAGCTAACTATACTACTTGATATAATTATAAGTCGTTGGTCTCATAGTGAATGAGAAATCACCAACAGAATTGACGTTGATAATGATGAGAGTAGGCCAGGTGTGTTTCAGCCAGCAGCTAACTGTACTACTTGATATAATTATAAGTCGTTGGTCTCATAGTGAATGAGAAATCACCAACAGAATTGACGTTGATAATGATGAGAGTAGGCCAGGTGTGTTTCAGCCAGCAGCTAACTATACTACTTGATATAATTATAAGTCGTTGGTCTCATAGTGAATGAGAAATCACCAACAGAATTGACGTTGATAATGATGAGAGTAGGCCAGGTGTGTTTCAGCCAGCAGCTAACTATACTACTTGATATAATTATAAGTCGTTGGTCTCATAGTGAATGAGAAATCACCAACAGAATTGACGTTGATAATGATGAGAGTAGGCCAGGTGTGTTTCAGCCAGCAGCTAACTATACTACTTGATATAATTATAAGTCGTTGGTCTCATAGTGAATGAGAAATCACCAACAGAATTGACGTTGATAATGATGAGAGTAGGCCAGGTGTGTTTCAGCCAGCAGCTAACTATACTACTTGATATAATTATAAGTCGTTGGTCTCATAGTGAATGAGAAATCACCAACAGAATTGACGTTGATAATGATGAGAGTAGGCCAGGTGTGTTTCAGCCAGCAGCTAACTATACTACTTGATATAATTATAAGTCGTTGGTCTCATAGTGAATGAGAAATCACCAACAGAATTGACGTTGATAATGATGAGAGTAGGCCAGGTGTGTTTCAGCCAGCAGCTAACTATACTACTTGATATAATTATAAGTCGTTGGTCTCATAGTGAATGAGAAATCACCAACAGAATTGACGTTGATAATGATGAGAGTAGGCCAGGTGTGTTTCAGCCAGCAGCTAACTATACTACTTGATATAATTATAAGTCGTTGGTCTCATAGTGAATGAGAAATCACCAACAGAATTGACGTTGATAATGATGAGAGTAGGCCAGGTGTGTTTCAGCCAGCAGCTAACTATACTACTTGATATAATTATAAGTCGTTGGTCTCATAGTGAATGAGAAATCACCAACAGAATTGACGTTGGTAATGATGAGAGTAGGCCAGGTGTGTTTCAGCCAGCAGCTAACTATACTACTTGATATAATTATAAGTCGTTGGTCTCATAGTGAATGAGAAATCACCAACAGAATTGACGTTGATAATGATGAGAGTAGGCCAGGAGTGTTTCAGCCAGCAGCTAACTATACTACTTGATATAATTATAAGTCGTGTGGTCTCATAGTGAATGAGAAATCACCAACAGAATTGAGGACAATGGAAAAGAAGCGTGAATGAAAACAGAAAGAGACGAAGGGAAAGGCTCGTGACGAAGGGAAAGGCTCGTGACGAAGGGAAAGGCTCGTGTCGAAGGGAAAGGCTCGTGACGAAGGGAAAGGCTCGTGACGAAGGGAAAGGCTCGTGTCGAAGGGAAAGGCTCGTGTCGAAGGGAAAGGCTCGTGACGAAGGGAAAGGCTCGTGTCGAAGGGAAAGGCTCGTGTCGAAGGGAAAGGCTCGTGTCGAAGGGAAAGGCTCGTGACGAAGGGAAAGGCTCGTGACGAAGGGAAAGGCTCGTGACGAAGGGAAAGGCTCGTGACGAAGGGAAAGGCTCGTGACGAAGGGAAAGGCTCGTGACGAAGGGAAAGGTTCGTGTCGAAGGGAAAGGCTCGTGACGAAGGGAAAGGCTCGTGACGAAGGGAAAGGCTCGTGACGAAGGGAAAGGCTCGTGACGAAGGGAAAGGCTCGTGTCGAAGGGAAAGGCTCGTGACGAAGGGAAAGGCTCGTGTCGAAGGGAAAGGCTCGTGACGAAGGGAAAGGCTCGTGTCGAAGGGAAAGGCTCGAGACGAAGGGAAAGGCTCGTGACGAAGGGAAAGGCTCGTGTCGAAGGGAAAGGCTCGTGTCGAAGGGAAAGGCTCGTGTCGAAGGGAAAGGCTCGTGTCGAAGGGAAAGGCTCGTGACGAAGGGAAAGGCTCGTGTCGAAGGGAAAGGCTCGTGTCGAAGGGAAAGGCTTGTGTTCAATTTGTTTAAGAAGAACTTGACGGGGGAGGGGGGGGGGGAGGAGGAGAGAAACAAGAAGGAAGTCCGTTTTTGTCTGTTACAGAAAGATATGCTGAACTTGTCAGTCTCAAGAAATCGCAGAATACAAATCTGAAGATCCTTTTAGCGGTGGGAGGTTACAATCACGGTGCTGTTCCATTTAACAACGTGGCCAGCAGTGTTGTCCGCACCGATACTTACGCCAACAACACCATCAGCATGTTGCGTGAGGCGGGATTTGACGGTCTTGATGTGGACTGGGAGTGGCCAGATGAGTCCACCCGCTCTCAGTTTGTTTCTTTTATCCAGGTATCACACTCGGTGTGTGTGTGTGTGTGTGTGTGTGTGTGTGTGTGTGTGTGTGTGTGTGTGCAGGTTTTGTCAACGCTTCACTCACGTTGTGTCTTTTGTCCGCGTGTCACACTCACTTTGTGACTTTTGTCCGCGTGTCACACTCACTTTGTGTCTTTTGTCCGCGTATCAAACTTTGTGACTTTTGTCCACGTATCGCCCTCACTTTGTGTCTTTTGTTCACCTATCGCACTCACTTTGTGTCTTTTGTTCACCTATCGCACTCACTTTGTGTCTTTTGTCAATGTAATATACTCAGTTTGTGTCTTTTGTCCACGTATGACACTCACTTTGTGTCTTTTGTCCACGTATGACACTCACTTTGTGTCTTTTGTCCACGTATGACACTCACTTTGTGTCTTTTGTCCACGTATCACACTTTGTGTCTTTTGTCCACGTATGACACTCACTTTGTGTCTTTTGTCCACGTATGACACTCACTTTGTGTCTTTTGTCCACGTATCACACTCACTTTGTGTCTTTTGTCCACGTATCAAACTTTGTGTCTTTTATCCGCGTATCACACTCACTTTCTGTCTTTTGTCCACGTATGACACTCACTATGTGTCTTTTGTCCACGTATCAAACTTTGTGTCTTTTGTCCGCGTGTCACACTCACTTTGTGTCTTTTGTCCGCGTATCAAACTTTGTGACTATTGTTCACGTATCGCCCTCACTTTGTGTCTTTAGTTCACCTGTCGTGTGTCTGTGTATTTTATGTCTGTGTAGTTTATGTCTGAGAAGTTTATGTCTGTGTAGTTTATGTCTGTGTATTTTATGCCTTTGTAGTTTATGCCTGTGTAGTTTATGTCTGTGTAGTTTATGTCTGTGTAGTTTGTCTGTGTATTTTACAGCGACTTGGTCTGTCTGTGTAGTTTATGTCTGTGTAGTTTATGTCTGTGTAGTTTATGTCTGTGTAGTTTATGTCTGTGTAGTTTATGTCTGTGTATTTTATGCCTTTGTAGTTTATGCCTGTGTAGTTTATGTCTGTGTAGTTTATGTTTGTGTAGTTTATGCCTGTGTATATTATGCCTGTGTAGTTTATGTCTGTGTAGTTTATGCCTGTGTAGTTTATGTCTGTGTAGTTTATGCCTGTGTAGTTTATGCCTGTGTAGTTTATGTCTGTGTAGTTTATGTCTGTGTAGTTTATGTCTGTGTAGTTTATGCCTGTGTAGTTTATGCCTGTGTAGTTTATGCCTGTGTAGTTTATGCCTGTGTAGTTTATGTCTGTGTAGTTTGTGTCTGTGTAGTTTATGTCTGTGTAGTTTATGTCTGTGTAGTTTATGCCTGTGTATATTATGCCTGTGTAGTTTATGTCTGTGTAGTTTATGCCTGTGTAGTTTATGTCTGTGTAGTTTATGCCTGTGTAGTTTATGTCTGTGTAGTTTATGTCTGTGTAGTTTATGTCTGTGTAGTTTATGTCTGTGTAGTTATGCCTGTGTAGTTTATGCCTGTGTAGTTTATGCCTGTGTAGTTTATGCCTGTGTAGTTTATGTCTGTGTAGTTTGTGTCTGTGTAGTTTATGTCTGTGTAGTTTATGTCTGTGTAGTTTATGTGTAGTTTATGCCTGTGTAGTTTATGCCTGTGTAGTTTATGCCTGTGTAGTTTATGCCTGTGTAGTTTATGTCTGTGCATTTTATGCCTGTGTAGTTTATGCCTGTGTAGTTTATGTCTGTGTATTTTATGCCTGTATAGTTTATGTCTGTGTAGTTTATGTCTGTGTAGTTTATGCCTGTGTAGTTTATGCCTGTGTAGTTTATGTCTGTGTAGTTTATGTCTGTGTAGTTTATGCCTGTGTAGTTTATGCCTGTGTAGTTTATGCCTGTGTAGTTTATGCCTGTGTAGTTTATGTCTGTGTAGTTTGTGTCTGTGTAGTTTATGCCTGTGTAGTTTATGCCTGTGTAGTTTATGTCTGTGTAGTTTATGTCTGTGTAGTTTATGTCTGTGTAGTTTATGTCTGTGTAGTTTGTCTGTGTATTTTATGTCTGTGTAGTTTATGTCTGTGTAGTTTATGTCTGTGTATTTAACAGCGACTTGGCCTGGCTTTTGACGAGGAGGCCCGCTCTTCAGGCAGAGAGAGACTGATTCTGACCATCGCTGTGAACGCTGAAGCCAGATACGTGTCGGCCTATGGACCCACAGTTATCGCCCCGTACGTTTTACCTACAGTAAACTTGTACTCTTTAATAGATTCTGTATTCTGGCATGCTCAATATATTCTACATTCAGGCACAGACTCACGGTTATTGCCTTGTACTGCATACCATAAACTGACACTCTTCACTATATTCTGTATTCAGGCACAGACTGACGGTTATTGCCTTGTACTGCATACCATAAACTGACACTCTTCACTATATTCTGTATTCAGGCACAGACTCACGGTTATTGCCTTGTACTGCATACCATAAACTGACACTCTTCAATATATTCTGTATTCAGGCACAGACCCACGGTTATTGCCTTGTACTGCATACCATAAACTGACACTCTTCAATATATTCTGTATTCAGGCACAGACTCACGGTTATTGCCTTGTACTGCATACCATAAACTGACACTCTTCACTATATTCTGTATTCAGGCACAGACCCACGGTTATTGTTTTTGATACATTACCTACACCTGGTATTTATTCTTCAATACGTATTCTATTTATATTCAACAATGGACCCGACCACAATTATTGCCTTGTTTTTATAACCTTCTCTACACATTATGTAACATGTAAACGTACTAATATTGCGTGTTGGTGAACTGCATGACCCGTTTTTACAGGTACGTATATTATTTGCTTGATACCTGTTTCTACAGGTACGTATATTACGTGTTGTATGACCTGTTTATATAGGTATGTATATTACGTGCTGTATGACCTGTTTATATAGGTACGTATATTACGTACTGTATGACCTGTTTATTCAAGTACGCATATGTACGGGCTTTATGACTTGTTCATACACGCACGTGAATTACGTATATTACGTGTTGTATGACCTGTTCATACAGGTACGTATAACAAGTGCTGTATGACCTGTTTTGTAGGTACGTATATTACGTACTGTATGACCTGTTTTGTAGGTACGTATATAACGTGCTGTGTGACCTGTTTCTAGAGGTACGTATATATCACATGCTGTATGACATGTTCATAAAGGTACGTATATTACATGCTGTATGGCCTGTTTATGCAGGTAGGTATATTACGTGCTGTATGACCTATTTCTACAGGTACGTGGATTACGTGCTGGTGATGGCCTATGACCTGTTTGGCACGTGGAACCCGCAGCTCGCCCACCACAGTCCACTCTACATCCGACCACAGGACCGGAATAACATTAACCTGGGCTCCTTCAGCATAGTCAGTCTCTCTCTCTCTCTCTCTCTCTCTCTCATTTATTCACAAAAAATTTCAGCCATTAGAGAAAGAAGGTTTCGCTAAAATCATCATCGTTCTTTATCCTAACCACAAACTTACAAACAGCATCGTTGTCATCCTCACCAACGTTACAAACAGCATCGTCGTCGTCCTCACCAACATTACAAACAGCATCGTCGTTATCCTCACCAACCTTACAAACAGCATCGTCGTCATCCTCACCAAAGTTACAAACAGCATCGTCGTCATCCTCACCAAAGTTACAAACAGCATCGTCGTCATCCTCACCAAAGTTACAAACAGCATCGTCGTCATCCTCACCAACGTTACAAACAGCATCGTCGTCATCCTCACCAACGTTACAAACAGCATCGTCGTCATCCTCACCAACGTTACAAACAGCATCGTCGTCATCCTCACCAACGTTACAAACAGCATCGTCGTCATCCTCACCAACGTTACAAACAGCATCGTCGTCATCCTCACCAACGTTACAAACAGCATCGTCGTCATCCTCACCAACGTTACAAACAGCATCGTCGTCATCCTCACCAACGTTACAAACAGCATCGTCGTCATCCTCACCAACGTTACAAACAGCATCGTCGTCATCCTCACCAACGTTACAAACAGCATCGTCGTCATCCTCACCACCGTTACAAACAGCATCGTCGTTATCCTCACCAACGTTACAAACAGCATCGTCGTCATCCTCACCAACGTTACAAACAGTATCGTCGTTATCCTCAACACCGTTACAAACAGCATCGTCGTTATCCTCAACACCGTTACAAACAGCAGAGTTAGTTGTAAAGTGATCCTGACTGAATAACAACGCTGATATACATATACTCCAATCTCCAATTCTTTAACGGGGTTAGGATTAAACATGTGCCCGTCGGGAAGAAAGAAAACCTTCACAAAAAAAAGTGGATGTGGTCACCGTATACACAGTCAAACTACCCATTCACCCTGGTAACAGTCGCAAGTTAGTTTTTTAGGGCTTTACGCCGCGCAAGCAACAGAGACTATTTCGCGGCTAAGCTAAGACTTTCCCTGCCAGGTCAGTAGAAATAAAAGACGGGAGATAAAACAGGATGTAAATATATATTAAAAATATGCGTGGCTTAAATGAGATTCCGTACAAGGTTGATTTCTTAAGAACTATGTACAATATCACAGACCGTTATAATGAGGGACTAGATTTTAAAAAGGAGGTTGGACTCCTTCAAGAAGCTGAAGATGCTGTCAGGGGGAACATCCCTGAACAACACCTTCAGTGAGTCCGCAGAATAGTGCTTGTCACGAATCTCATTGAGATCCGTGCATGAAATTAGAAGATGCGAAACTGAAAATGGCTCATGGCACGGAATACACCAAGGGGGGTCCTCCCCCTTTAACAGATGTGAATGTGTAATGTGTGTATGCCCAATATGGAGCCTGCTAAGAACAATTTCCTCGCGCCGATTGGATCGACAACGAGGAACCATATCACGGATATTTGGCAAGATATGTTTTAGTTTGTTCTCCGGGAGGGCATCCCATTGGGCCTGCCACTCCTTTTGAACAAACTCTGAAACTAGAGGCTTAAAATCATTAAAAACTAAATGCTTGTCCTGAACAGGGCCATCGCGGGCAGCGTTCGCAGCCCGGTCAGCACACCTGTTGCCACGGATACCAACGTGTCCAGGAATCCAAATAAAAACAATGTCCTTATTGTCGGCAATCAAGGATGCATGCAGTTCATGGATCAACACCAGAAGCGGGTGATCCAATCTTCTGCCATGCAGAGCCTGGAGTGCCGACAGAGAATCTGAAAGTATCAAAAAGTTGGGCTCATTAGACTGGTATACGTGCCGAAGGGCGAGTAAAATGGCTCGCAATTCAGCACTGTATACAGAACTAGCGTCCATTAGACGATGGATAAAAACACGGCCGTCCATGACTGCAGCAGCCCCAACACGACCATCCTCTGACTTGGACCCGTCAGTGAAGATCTGGCGGAAGCCAGGGAAGTCAGCCAGGATCTGCTGCAGACCTTGAAGATAGATAGGGTCGGGGGTCTCGGCCTTCTTATGGGCCGTCAGGTCCAGCCTGACTTCAGGTGTGGGGAGCGTCCACGGAGGGGAAGAGGGGAACAAAGTTTCCTCAACAGTGTCCGTGTCTACTCCGGCCGCTTGTAAAAGGGGGCGGACACGGAGAGACAGAGGGACAATCTCATTGGGGTGAGCCTCGTAAGCTTCAACACACTGAGGTGCGAACACACACTTGTAAGCCGGGTTATCCGGCATAGACTTTAGTTTTAAAATGTAGTTAAGAGTAAGACGGGAACGGCGGATCGCCAAACTTGGTTCACCGGCCTCCACATACAGGCTGTGAACGGGAGAAGTTCTAAACGCACCGAGGCAGATGCGTAGGCCTTGGTGGTGGATAGGGTCCAGCATCTTAAGGTACGATTTTCGGGCTGATCCATAGATGAAAGAAGCATAATCCAGTTTGGATCGGACCAGAGCCCGATAGAGGCGAAGAAGGACTGTGCGATCTGCACCCCAATCGGTATGGCCCACTACTTTAAGGAGATCAAGGGCCTTCTGGCACGACGACTTTAGATATTTGATATGACTTAAGAAACTGAGTTTTTGGTCAAAGATGACCCCAAGGAATTTGGCCTCTTTGACAACTTTGACAGGGTTACCGGCTAAAGAGATGTTGGGGTCAGGGAAAGGGCCTCGCTGCTTGGTGGAGTGCATGCAGACCGTTTTGGATGGTGAAAACTTAAAACCATTTTTGGCGACCCAAGCCTGGACGCTATTAACACATAGCTGTAACTGACGCTCTACCCGGTGGAGGGAGCTACCCCTGACACACAAGGCAAAATCGTCCACAAAAAGAGAGGCGTCTGTGCCCTTAGTCACAGCTTTAACAATGTCATTGATTTTGATGCTAAAAAGGACGGGATAGGATACTGCCTTGCGGGACACCCATCTCCTGCTCAAACGAGTCTGAGAGGGTGGAGCCCACACGCACCTTAAATGAACGACCAGATAAAAATTGACCAATGAACGTCGGAAGCAGACCACGGAAGCCCAGTTCATGTAAATCAGACATGATCCCGTGCTTCCATGTGGTGTCGTACGCCTTCTCAAGGTCAAAGAAAATAGTTAAGACATGTTGTTTGCAGATAAATGCATCCCTAATAAAGGTTTCAAACCTGACTAGATGGTCTAGGGTGCTTCGGCCCTTTCTAAAACCACACTGAAGATCAGTGAGGAGTCCCTTGGATTCAAGAACCCAGACTAAACGGGAGTTGACTAGCCTCTCCATAGTTTTACAAAGGCAACTGGTTAAAGCTATGGGGCGATAGTTGCCCGGGTCTGAAGGGTCCCTCCCAGGTTTGGGAATAGGAACGACAGCGGCTTCACGCCAAGAGGGCGGAAACTCGCCTGACGTCCAGATATGGTTATAAATTGACAAAAGAAGGTTGAGACAATCATCTGGAAGGTGTGTTAAGAGCTGGTAGTGGATACCATCCAATCCAGCAGCGGAGTCATTACTTTTTTGAAGGGCCTCGCAAAGCTCGGCCATGGTGAACGGTTGATTATAAGGTTCTGAGTTGTCAGTCTGGAAGTTAAGGTGGACTGATTCCTTGGCATTCTTTATAACTTGAAATGCTTCGGAATAATGATCTGAAGAAGAGTTATATGAGATAGTGGAAGCCAGAAGATTAGCGACTGCATGTTTGTCTGTGACAGTGTTGTTACCATCTTGGAGATGGCGAACAGAAGTTGTACCACCTTTACCTTTAATTCTACGGATAGCCTTCCAGACTTTTTGTGCTGGAGTCCCGGAAGACAGGGAAGATACAAACTGTCTCCAAGACACCTTCCTAGACTGTTTGTAGACAAAACGGGCTTTAGCTCGAGCACGTTTAAACTGTAGGATATTTTCCTGGGAGGGACACCTAAACGCATGCCTCTGGGCTCGTTTCCGGTTCTTCTGAGCGAGCTTGCACTCCTCAGTAAACCAAGGAACTTTGGGGCCCTTTGGAATTGCCGAGGATTTGGGGATAGCCTTTTCAGCTACTTCAGTTAAAATACGTGTAAAGGACGCGATAGGGTCATCAGAGTTAAAAACAGCCTCCTCAGTGAGCTGAGAAGGACACAAGTAACTAAACAAGGGCCAGTTGGCCTTCTTAAAGTTCCACCTAGTAAGCGGGGGGTCTTCAGCTGTACTGCAAGGGGACAACAGTATAGGGAAGTGGTCGCTACCACATAAATCTTTGTGGACACTCCACTCATACTCCAGAGACAGAGCAGGGTGGCACAGAGTCAGGTCCAACACTGAAGAAGAACCTGAGGCGGGGTGCATATAGGTGCAAGAGCCGTCATTGAGGAGGCAGGTGTCAAGGGACATAAATAAGTCCTCCAGCATCTGACCTCTCTCGTTGTGGTTATCACTCCCCCAGAGCGGAGAGTGGCCGTTAAAATCACCCATCAGGATGAATGGGGCTGGCAGCTGATCAATCAACTGAATTAGATCTGAGCGGGAAACACGTTCAGGTGGTGGAAGATAAATAGAACATAGAGTAATAGTTTTATGTAGGGAGACCCGGGCAGCGACAGCATAAAGACGAGTAGTTAAGGGAACGTGACTGTAGAGAAGGTTCCTGCGAATTAAGAGGGCGACACCCCCGTGGGGACGTTCCGCAGGGGAGCCCTTGTGGACAACATTAAAACCATTAAAAGAGACCTCACCTGACTCCCGCAGGAAGGTTTCCTGGAGAGCCAAGACATCCAGCTTTAAATCCCGTGCTAGGAGTTTAAGCTCCTCAAAACTGGACCGGAATCCACGGCAATTCCACTGTAAAATAGACATAAATTAAAAGATAAAAGAAGAAAGACAGATTCAGGTCTTTGAAGGAGACGAGCGGGGCGTCGACTTGCAAGACGACGAACCCGAACGTGGAAGAGGGAAAGAGGGAGCATTGGAGACCTCCATCTCCTCTTCTCCCAGTGCTGAAAACCTGTTTTCTAATAAAATTTCCCTCCCATCCCCCTTCTGCTTGCGTGCTGAAAGGGGACCAAGAAGCCTCTTTTTGGGCTTTGGTGCTTTGTCTGGTGGTTTTGCTGGTGGTTTTACTGGCTTAGGTGGGGTTGGTGGTTTTTTGGAGGGGATCCCACCGCTCCCCTGGCGCTGCGTTGCGTCCCCCGACCCCGCGCCCTGGGCCGAAGAACCGGTGGCGGTGCCGGAGCTCTCTCCACCGGCCTGGCACCCTGAGCCGGGAGAGGAATTTTCGACGACCACAACAGCGGTGGACGTCGTCTTTTGCTGCTGAGGTTTTCGCTTCCCCTGGAAAGTGAAGGTCTCCACGATGGGATCCGTCTGACACGCAGACGACACCATCTTCGGCTGCTTCTTCTGCACGGCAGATGAATAAGACAAAGAGGTTGAGGAAGAAGAGGCCGAGGAGCCAGTCGCGATCCGGCGAGCTTCAGGGAATGAGACCCCTTGCTCCGCTCGGATACGCTGGATTGCACACTCCTCCTTCCACCTCGGGCACTCCCTAGAGGACGCCATGTGGTCCCCACTGCAATTGACACACTTGGGGGGAGCCGAGCAGTTCGCCCCCTCGTGACCCTGAACACCACACCGGAAGCAACACTGACCGTTCTTACAGTTATCCTTTCCGTGGCCATACTGACCACACTTGAAACAGCGAAGTGGCAGGGGAACAAACTGTTTGACTCTGAGCCAATAGAAGCCGGCCCAAATACGGTCAGGTCGAGATGGAACACCGAACGTCAGAATGACAGTGCCTGTCGGTTTTTGGTCCCTCTTGCTGATGATGCGTCTCGCGTGAATCACGCCCTGTGATTTAAGGCACCTGACCAGTTCTTCATCGGACAAGTAGGCCAGGGCCTCATCTCTCACAACCCCCTTGCTGGAATTCAGGGAGCGGTGGGGTGATACATGCACCTCAACTTCACCAATTTTAGTGAGCATCAGGAGAGCATCTGAATGCTTCTTCTGCTCACAACAAACGAGCAGATCACCTGAAGGCAAACGTTTGCCCTCAGGTCGGCCAACGGTCGCCTGCAGAACTTTGCCTACTAGGAAAGGGTGAATTCGGGCAGCTGTCTTGCCTTCTTGAAGAGAATGAACAACCAGATAGCGGGGCCAGGTTTCCTGCCGGGGAGCAGGGCCTGAGTCCTCACAGTCACTGTCGCTGTCAACTTCGAAAGGAACGTCTCTCTTGCGTTTCTCGGAAGGTCGTTTTGTTTTGTTTGCCATTTGTGTTTGTGATTTATTCGTTCTCCGGGCTCCCCACCCACCACGGAGCCCAACAGGGGGATGCATATGTGTTGGTGGGTCTCCGACCAACGTGCACCAGGGCTACCCAAAGAATATACTCGGAGATTAAAAAAACCCCAATTGACCCGTTCAGCCACCGCCTTCTGCTGGATCAGCAGGGCAAGACATGACCAGAGCCGGTTGACTAGGCCGGGCCGCCTAGCCTCCTGTCTAGAAGAACTAAAGGCCAAAGTAGCGTGTTGGCCCCTACAGGACGACACCCATAGGAAGCCTCAACTACCAGGATCCTCTCATCCTCCGACACAGGTCGCGGAGCACGGCAAACACTCCGGTCCCTGAAGGAACACAGTAAAAATAAAGGAACTACAGGACTAAAATGGGCCCTGTAGAGTTTGAGGGGATGGAAAAAAAACGGACCCGACTAGAAAACCATAGGATATCTCCTACCAGAAGATTTCTAGAAGCTGGACAAGTAGTGACAAGAATGCACAACATATCTGCCGCCTGCATTCCTGAAAGGCAAAGAATACTGTACACTATATCTAGTGCCAACAGTCTCCATCAGCAAAGACATGGCAACTCTTAGCTGGACCCTCTCCTGTGGCCTGTCTGGTATGGGTAACCCTATCCAGCATAGCCCACAGGGTCAACGGGCCACATACGCCCCCCACCACGAGAAGGTGGTTGCCCCCGGGGGGCGGTAACAGTCGCAAAAACCGCTGTGTTCGTGCATCTGTCTTCCGTTTGAAACACACTTTTTGAGGAGCGGTCCAGAATTGAGGATCCTATTCTCGAACGGTACAGAAAACGTCCACAGTTTACAAAGAATGTTGATAAGTCTGGATAGTTCAAACATTTCACGCTGTCTTTGGAGAACACCAAGCGAAACAGCTCAACTGAACGCCTGTTCGTGCGAAACTTAGTCAGTGAAATCAATCATAGCTTCATATGTGGTACAGGTCACAGGCGATCCTGGATGACTTATAACTGTTCTCCGTGTTGTACGTTACAGAACAAAGCGATCCTGTTCTCCGTGTTGTACGTGTTACGGGGGTGTGTGTCAGGGGTATACATGTCGAACACCACACTACACCACCGGGGGTTCTCTCTGACCATGCAGTCTTTCAACCAGTAAAACGAGGCAGCGTGTTGCTTGGTACTGGCTCTTTATTGCGCTGTACAATTATGTCTCCGTACTGGGACACGTACGCATGTAGGTAGTAGGTACAGCTATACAGCTAGTTAGGTAGATAGTTATGTAGCAGTAGTAGTACAGTACACACCGAAACAGCAATAAAGCTAAAATTAGGACTATCAAAGAGAAATATTAACTACTAAGACAATATACGGTATTTCCTCACACTGAACAACCAACTAATTACAACTCTCCACCACTGATTACAACTCCCAACTGAACAAATACCATTTACAATTGTGGGAAAACAATGAAACCATACAAAAATAATCGTTACAAAAGAGTAGAAAAATATCCTGACAATTGCAACACTAGAGAATACAAAATATGCAGTCTGTACCTTATCAGTGTGATAAAGGTGCAATCTCAATCTCAGGCAACTCTGGACAGCATGTACTAGCAGGTTGACAGTCGGTGAAAAAGTGGCTGAATACACAGCTCATGGTACTGACAACAATAGGTGAACAAGGCTCATGCGCTTACTCACTAAAAACAGTTGCGGTTACTATTGCCTGCACACAAGGGCAGACAATACTACAAATACAAAAGGTATAAATACTATACAGGAAATTATAAATTATCTCTAAATACTAACAATTACTTTATTTGACAATATCATAATAATTATCAAATGAAGGATGTACATAGTCACCTAAAAGTACTTTTCTTTTATCTGAAATTTTACATGCAACAACATCACAAAAATATTATTCAGTATGTAAATTACTACACCCTGTCAGAAAACAACTCTGCCTCTGGTTATGTGCAGCTTGGCTTCAGACTAACACTATTACGTACAACTCCTACATAAAATCCAGACCAAACCTACATAACAAAACGGTCTCGTGCTCTCTCTCTCTCTCTCTCTCTTTGTCTGTCTGTCTGTGTGTCTCTCTCTCTCTCTCTCTTTGTCTGTCTGTCTGTCCGTCTGTCTGTCTGTTTCTCTCTCTCTCTCTCTCGCGCGCACACACACACTCTCTGCTACAGAACAAAGCGATCCTGGATGACTTATAACTGTTCTCCGTGTTGTACGTTACAGAACAAAGCGATCCTGTTCTCCGTGTTGTACGTTACAGAACAAAGCGATCCTGGAAGACTTATAACTGTTCTCCGTGTTGTACGTTACAGAACAAAGCGATCCTGGATGACTTATAACTGTTCTCCGTATTGTACGTTACAGAACAAAGCGATCCTGGATGACTTATAGCTGTTCTCCGTGTTGTACGTTACAAAACAAAGCGATCCTGGATGACTTATAACTGTTCTCCGTGTTGTACGTTACAGAACAAAGCGATCCTGGATGACTTATAACTGTTCTCCGTGTTGTACGTTACAAAACAAAGCGATCCTGTTCTCCGTGTTGTACGTTACAGAACAAAGCGATCCTGGATGACTTATAACTGTTCTCCGTGTTGTACGTTACAGAACAAAGCGATCCTGTTCTCCGTGTTGTACGTTACAGAACAAAGCGATCCTGGATGACTTATAATGTTCTCCGTGTTGTACGTTACAGAACAAAGCGATCCTGGATGACTTATAACTGTTCTCCGTGTTGTACGTTACAGAACAAAGCGATCCTGTTCTCCGTGTTGTACGTTACAGAACAAAGCGATCCTGTTCTCCGTGTTGTACGTTACAGAACAAAGCGATCCTGGATGACTTATAACTGTTCTCCGTGTTCTCCGTGTTGTACGTTACAAAACAAAGCGATCCTGTTCTCCGTGACTTATAACTGTTCTCCGTGTTGTACGTTACAGAACAAAGCGATCCTGGATGACTTATAACTGTTCTCCGTGTTGTACGTTACAGAACAAAGCGATCCTGGATGACTTATAACTGTTCTCCGTGTTGTACGTTACAGAACAAAGCGATCCTGTTCTCCGTGTTGTACGTTACAGAACAAAGCGATCCTGGATGACTTATAACTGTTCTCCGTGTTGTACGTTACAGAACAAAGCGATCCTGGATGACTTATAACTGTTCTCCGTGATGTAAGTTACAGAACAAAGCGATCCTGTTCTCCGTGTTGTACGTTACAGAACAAAGCGATCCTGTTCTCCGTGATGTAAGTTACAGAACAAAGCGATCCTGTTCTCCGTGTTGTACGTTACAGAACAAAGCGATCCTGGATGACTTATAACTGTTCACCGTGTTGTACGTTACAGAACAAAGCGATCCTGTTCTCCGTGTTGTACGTTACAGAACAAAGCGATCCTGTTCTCCGTGTTGTACGTTACAGAACAAAGCGATCCTGTTCTCCGTGTTGTACATTACAGAACAAAGCGATCCTGTTCTCCGTGTTGTACGTCACAGAACAAAGCGATCCTGTTGTCCGTGTTGTACGTTACAGAACAAAGCGATCCTGTTCTCTGTGTTGTACGTTACAGAACAAAGCGATCCTGTTCTCCGTGTTGTACGTTACAGAACAAAGCGATCCTGTTCTCCGTGTTGTACGTTACAGAACAAAGCGATCCTGTTCTCCGTGTTGTACGTTACAGAACAAAGCGATCCTGTTCTCCGTGTTGTACATTACAGAACAAAGCGATCCTGTTCTCCGTGTTGTACATTACAGAACAAAGCGATCCTGTTCTCCGTGTTGTACATTACAGAACAAAGCGATCCTGTTCTCCGTGTTGTACATTACAGAACAAAGCGATCCTGTTCTCCGTGTTGTACATTACAAAACAAAGCGATCCTGTTCTGCGTGTTGTACATTACAGAACAAAGCGATCCTGTCTGAATGATAACTGTTCTCCCTGCTGTACGTTACAGAACAAAGCTATACAAGCGTGGCTGACTGCTGGTATCCCTAAAGATAAGCTTGTTGTGGGACTAGCCACGTACGGACGAGGAGTGCGACTGAACAGCGCTCAGTTTCACAACATCGGTGATTTCTACTCCCGACAACTGGCGTCTGCTGGACCGTACACGGGCATTGATGGAGTGATGGCCTATTATGAGGTCAGTATTACACTTAAACTACAGCTAATTGTCTACAATCCTATTAGTCAGTATTACACATTAAATACAGTCATACAGTCTGAAGGTGCATTATGAGGTCAGTATTATCTGTTATCATAAAGAACGTGCACAATATCAAGATTTATGGAAGCATCGAGAAAATTGTTATTTGAACGATAACGCTTGTATTGCAAATGAATTACTTTTTTCCCCAAGCTAAAAACTGCTCCGTGATCTTGTTTGGCAGCCGTGAGTGTAGATGTAGACTATGTTTAGCAACAACTCGCTTGCAACCAATCTGAACGCAGTGAAATATTTGGAAATGGAAGAACTCACAATACAAGACGAAAAACGCTAAAACTGACTTAAAAGAAAAACAAACTGGAGCCGCGTTTGATCATGACACCAATGACACAGAACACTATAATGGAGAGTTTCATCGTCACTTTTAATGTTTCAGATCTGTCATCACCACTTTTAATGTTTCAGATCTGCCATCGTCACTGTAATGTTTCAGATCTGTCATCACCACTTTTAATGTTTCCGATCTGCCATCGTCACTGTAATGTTTCAGATCTGTCATCACCACTTTTAATGTTTCAGATCTGCCATCGTCACTGTAATGTTTCAGATCTGCCATCACCACTTTTAATGTTTCAGATCTGTCATCACCACTTTTAATGTTTCAGATCTGCCATCGTCACTGTAATGTTTCAGATCTGTCATCACCACTTTTAATGTTTCAGATCTGTCATCACCACTTTTAATGTTTCAGATCTGCCATCACCACTTTTAATGTTTCAGATCTGTCAGAAGCTGAGTGGTGGCTGGAGCAGGGTGTATGTGTCGGAATCAGAAGTTCCTCTTGCTTACAGTAACTACACGCTGGACTGGATGTGCTACGATGATCCACAGAGTTTTAGAGCCAAGGTCTGTAAAGTGCTCCCCCCCCTCCCCCCTCTCCCTTTACTGATGAGTGCATGTTATGTTTACAGTCCCTCTCCCTATCTCCCTTTACTGATGAGTGCATGTTATGTTTACAGTCCCTCTCCCTATCTCCCTTTACTGATGAGTGCATGTTATGTTTACAGTCCCTCTCCCTATCTCCCTTTACTGATGAGTGCATGTTATGTTTACAGTCCCTCTCCCTATCTCCCTTTACTGATGAGTGCATGTTATGTTTACAGTCCCTCTCCCTATCTCCCTTTACTGATGAGTGCATGTTATGTTTACAGTCCCTCTCCCTATCTCCCTTTACTGATGAGTGCATGTTATGTTTACAGTCTCTCTCCCTATCTCCCTTTACTGATGAGTGCATGTTATGTTTACAGTCTCTCTCCCTATCTCCCTTTACTGATGAGTGCATGTTATGTTTACAGTCTCTCTCCCTATCTCCCTTTACTGATGAGTGCATGTTATGTTTACAGTCTCTCTCCCTTTACTGATGAGTGCATGTTATGTTTACAGCCTCTCTCCCTATCTCCCTTTACTGATGAGTGCATGTTATGTTTACAGTCTCTCTTCCTATCTCCCTTTACTGATGAGTGCATGTTATGTTTACAGTCTCTCTCCCTATCTCCCTTTACTGATGAGTGCATGTTATGTTTACAGTCTCTCTCCCTATCTCCCTTTACTGATGAGTGCATGTTATGTTTACAGTCTCTCTCCCTATCTCCCTTTACTGATGAGTGCATGTTATGTTTACAGTCTCTCTCCCTATCTCCCTTTACTGATGAGTGCATGTTATGTTTACAGCCTCTCTCCCTATCTCCCTTTACTGATGAGTGCATGTTATGTTTACAGTCTCTCTCCCTATCTCCCTTTACTGATGAGTGCATGTTATGTTTACAGTCTCTCTCCCTATCTCCCTTTACTGATGAGTGCATGTTATGTTTACAGTCTCTCTCCCTATCTCCCTTTACTGATGAGTGCATGTTATGTTTACAGTCTCTCTCCCTATCTCCCTTTACTGATGAGTGCATGTTATGTTTACACGTCATGTACATGTTGTAGCAGGACTTGGATGGAGTCACGATGTGGCGGCTAGATTTAGATAATATATGATTACGAGATTCGTGGGAAATGTAGTGAATATGACGACACGTGTGTCGATTTCTGAAGTAGATATAACAAGAAGTGTATTTCGTGTGTAGGTGTGAGTGTAAGTGTAGGTCATGTATATTGTGAAGTAGATATAACAAGAAGTCTACAGGTCATGTTTATTGTGAAGCAAGAACAAGAACAAGAACCTTTATTTTACAACGGTAGAAGTTACAGGCATATTCATACCAATTTTAAAACTTGCCGTTGCTACACTACATGAGCTAATACTAATAAAAAACCTAGGTAAGGACAGCACACACACACACACACACACACACACACACACACACACACACACACACACACATCATACCCCATCACCCATACACAAACATCACGCATGAATTATTCGCACGCACCTATGCAGAACATAATCGTAAGCGGAAATAATGTGAAAATTTCAGTGCAGTAGATATAACAAGTAGTGTCTGTTGGTCTACAAGCCATGTACATTGTGCAGTCGATATAACAAGAAGTGTCTGTTGGTCTACAAGCCATGTACATTGTGCAGTCGATATAACAAGAAGTGTATGTTGGTCTACAGGCCATGTATATTGTGGAGTCGATATAACAAGAAGTGTCTGTTGGTCTACAAGCCATGTATATTGTGCAGTCGATATAACAAGAAGTGTCTGTTGGTCTACAGGCCATGTACATTGTGCAGTAGATATAACAAGAAGTGTCTGTTGGTCTACAAGCCATTTATATTGTGCAGTCGATATAACAAAAAGTGTATGTTGGTCTACAGGCCATGTACATTGTGCAGTAGATATAACAAGAAGTGTCTGTTGGTCTACAAGCCATGTATATTGTGCAGTCGATATAACAAGAAGTGTCTGTTGGTCTACAAGCCATGTACATTGTGCAGTCGATATAACAAGAAGTGTATGTTGGTCTACAAGCCATGTATATTGTGCAGTAGATATAACAAGAAGTGTCTGTTGGTCTACAAGCCATGTATATTGTGCAGTAGATATAACAAGAAGTGTCTGTTGGTCTACAAGCCATGTATATTGTGCAGTAGATATAACAAGAAGTGTCTGTTGGTCTACAAGCCATGTATATTGTGGAGTCGATATAACAAAAAGTGTATGTTGGTCTACAGGCCATGTACATTGTGCAGTAGATATAACAAGAAGTGTCTGTTGGTCTACAAGCCATGTATATTGTGCAGTCGATATAACAAGAAGTGTATGTTGGTCTACAAGCCATGTATATTGTGCAGTAGATATAACAAGAAGTGTATGTTGGTCTACAGGCCATGTATATTGTGCAGTAGATATAACAAGAAGTGTATGTTGGTCTACAAGCCATGTATATTGTGCAGTCGATATAACAAAAAGTGTATGTTGGTCTACAGGCCATGTACATTGTGCAGTCGATATAACAAGAAGTGTATGTTGGTCTACAAGCCATGTATATTGTGCAGTAGATATAACAAGAAGTGTATGTTGGTCTACAGGCCATGTACATTGTGCAGTAGATATAACAAGAAGTGTCTGTTGGTCTACAAGCCATGTATATTGTGCAGTAGATATAACAAGTAGTGTCTGTTGGTCTACAGGCCATGTACATTGTGGAGTCGATATAACAAGAGGTGTCTGTTGGTCTACAAGCCATGTATATTGTGCAGTCGATATAACAAAAAGTGTATGTTGGTCTACAGGCCATGTACATTGTGCAGTAGATATAACAAGAAGTGTCTGTTGGTCTACAAGCCATGTATATTGTGCAGTCGATATAACAAAAAGTGTATGTTGGTCTACAGGCCATGTACATTGTGCAGTAGATATAACAAGAAGTGTCTGTTGGTCTACAAGCCATGTATATTGTGCAGTCGATATAACAAAAAGTGTATGTTGGTCTACAAGCCATGTACATTGTGCAGTCGATATAACAAGAAGTGTATGTTGGTCTACAAGCCATGTATATTGTGCAGTAGATATAACAAGAAGTGTATGTTGGTCTACAAGCCATGTATATTGTGCAGTAGATATAACAAGAAGTGTCTGTTGGTCTACAAGCCATGTATATTGTGCAGTCGATATAACAAAAAGTGTATGTTGGTCTACAGGCCATGTACATTGTGCAGTAGATATAACAAGAAGTGTCTGTTGGTCTACAAGCCATGTACATTGTGGAGTCGATATAACAAGAAGTGTATGTTGGTCTACAAGCCATGTATATTGTGCAGTAGATATAACAAGAAGTGTATGTTGGTCTACAGGCCATGTATATTGTGCAGTAGATATAACAAGAAGTGTCTGTTGGTCTACAAGCCATGTATATTGTGCAGTAGATATAACAAGAAGTGTCTGTTGGTCTACAGGCCATGTACATTGTGCAGTAGATATAACAAGTAGTGTCTGTTGGTCTACAAGCCATGTATATTGTGCAGTAGATATAACAAGAAGTGTCTGTTGGTCTACAGGCCATGTACATTGTGGAGTCGATATAACAAGAAGTGTCTGTTGGTCTACAAGCCATGTACATTGTGCAGTAGATATAACAAGAAGTGTCTGTTGGTCTACAAGCCATGTATATTGTGCAGTCGATATAACAAGAAGTGTCTGTTGGTCTACAGGCCATGTACATTGTGGAGCAGGATCTTGCCGGCGCCATGATCTGGTCGCTTGATTTTGACGACTTTACGTCACAGGCTTGTAACAACGGCAAGTACCCGCTTATTTCACAGGTCAAGGACGTCTTCCGGCTTGCCGGTAAGTGAGCAGGTGACATTATGTAGACTGTTGATTATTTTTACACACTACAGAATCTGATCATTAAGCACAAAATATAAATATAAAATGCACCGGCCCCCGTAGTGTAGTGGTTAGCACTTCGGATCATGGACCGGGAGACTCGGGTTCGAATCCCAGCCGAGGCAAGCGGGATTTTTCCTACCTAGGTCGGCTCCTACCCAGAGCGGGTGTGCTATGGGCCCAATGGGGAGGCTGTTGCCACACAGCCGAGCTTCACCCACTTCACGGGTGCGACTTTGGGGGTGCTTCCCTTGGTATGACACGTCTTATGATGTGGATGATTACACGGCCGGCACCGCAGGTGCCGTAGTTCCCGGGCCTGGTTCATGCCGGGATATTTATGACAGGAAGCGTGGAATGCGGCCCTGTCCCGCAGTCCCAAACCACATGGACCTCCATAGCATCATCTTACTATCATCCTCATCTCCATCATCATGCATAATAAAAATTGTCCCAGCTTCCGAGTCCTCCGTGGGTTCCACCCATGACCTGGAGGAACACCACTGGAGCTGGCAAAGAGTTGGGGCAGCCAAAAAAAAAAAATAAATAAATAAATAAAATAAAATAAAATAAAATAAAATGCAATCATTGTATATAAACTTTGGAACCTGCCGGTAGGTGAGCTGATAACATGATGTAGACTGTCTCTACAATCTGATCATTACGTACAAAGTATATAGACCGTCTAAACAATCTGATCAGTTTTGCAAATCTTTCACAGCATTTTGTTGAGTGTGTTGGGGCACGTGGAAATGAAATGATTGCCGTTACATGTAGGCTACTAAAAGACACCGGCTTGATAACGTTGCCTTCGATAAAACAACAAAAAGGTTGCTGACTGCCACTATTTTCTCTCTGTCCAAGCTACAAAATGGGATTTGTTCAGATCGATGAGAATTTTTTAACTGTGACAGTCTCCTACACTTTTCATAACATGTTCTGTCATGTGTTTTCCAGTGACGTAAGTGTAAAAAGTGCGACACATCTCATGTTTACTATGTATAAAGTGTGACCTTGACGTACTTGACAAGCACTGTGTATAAAGTGTGACAGTGACGTTTACACACCAAACGGTTACAGTGTATATAGTGTGATATTGACCTGCATATACCAAACATGTTTACTATGTATAAAATGTGACAGTGACGTTTACACACCAAACATGTTTACTATGGTCTTTTTTTATGTTGTTTCCATAGTAATGGAATCATAGGACGGGCTAAATTTTCCACGTTCATAGGGAAGCATCTGTGATACAAACGCACGTCACTGCCGATCTTCCGCAGAGACGATTTTGTAAGTGTAACTCTGACAATGACGTAAGAAAAAGTGCGTCATCGATGCTGGCATGTATGCTGTTCCGAACGCGCTTCTCCTCCTCACTGAGTGCCGTCTGTGTGTATGCCGTCTGTGTGTCACCGATGCTGACGTGTATGGTGCGCCGAACGCACTTCTCCTCAGTGAGTGCCGTCTGTGTGTATGTGCGTGCGGATGTGTGTGATTTGTGTCCAGGCCTCTTTGTCACACACGCACTCACACAGCACGCTCCCGGATGGAAAACATTCACTCAAACAGCGATTGATCTAATTACTAATTTATAAAACAGACAAGCACAACAATAAACAATACAAACACTGCAACGCGCAAACAGAAGTGACAGTTCGTCCACACGGCGAGAGAGAGAGAGAGAGAGAGAGAGGGAGAGAGTCCTAACACGAGGCTAGCTAGGAGCCTGGCAGCGACGTAACACAGACACAAGGGCACGGGGGGGGGGGGGGGGGGGGGGGGGGGGGGGGGGGGGGGGGGGGGGGGGGGGGGCAAGGAACGTCACCGCCCTGGTAAAGTGCCGGGAGTCGGCGTAGCGCTGCTGTCCTCTGGACGTCTCGCTAGGCTGGGAACGGTGTAGCCTCTGAAGCCACGGACGAAGGTCAGCCGGAGCCTGCGTTGCCCTGGCGTCCACGGGATGGTCGCGCTCCAGCAGTCAGTCTCGCCCACAGATCGAGGTGCGCAGGAAGGCAGCACAAACAGAAAGAGAAGAGAAGAGGCCTGGGTGGCCAACTTCAGTCCAGCGGTCACCACACTAGGTCGCAACCTACCCCGCCCCATAGTGCTAGGCTTTTGCCAGTCCCGTAACATAGCCGCGGACGTAACATTACCCAGTTACTGAAATAGGTCCTAGCGACAATACAGCTTAACTAAGCAAACTAATTAGACAATACGACAGGACAAGACAAAAACCTTATATACTTCCCTAAACATATAAGACGAGACAAACACGCTACACACATCAGTGCACATATCAGCGGGTAAGGCAGCCCAACCTCCCTCAGACCACCGGTCAGCCCCACTCGGACGCCCACCCTCCCCACGCTCAACCAACGCGGAATGAATACGACCGACCTAGGAGTAAGCGGTACCAACTTACCTGTTTGGCCTCACGAAACCCAGCAAGCAGTGGTCCAACTGCACTATGCTGCAACAACCGGGCGACGGTCAACAACAGTTGCCAGCGAAGGCAACGTTAGAGCGACGAGCTCTTACAAGTACGTCTTTCAAGACCCAAGGGTGGATGGCGAATGCGCTCGGTAGCGAACCGGGATTACGGGCTAGGTGCACGGAACATACGGGACGGTATGACCCCACTAAAGACACGAGATACTGGAGCAACTCGCAGGACAAGCACACGTGCAAACGGCATAAACAACACAACACAGGTTCAACGTACAGCAGACTCCGCCGCAGCGGAACTTTATTCACTGGGAACAAAAGGGAAAATAGACGGGTCGTGACACTGTTTCTCCGGAAATACTCAACCGAACTGCTTCAAATTTGGGGTATCCGAATATATCAAAATTTTAGATTAGAGGAACCGAGCGTGGTGGCGATTGCTTAAGTGATTTGGGAGTTATCGCCCTTTTGAGACAAGTTGGTTGTCTGGCGTTAACAGGCGTAAAATTTATTTATATCACTCAGTTTTTTGGAAGTAGATAGCATAAATACGGATTCTGAACAGGCTGACTAATAGGAAATGGTGACTGTTATAGTTTTCACGTAAACCGTACCTTAGTTGACACTGCATGTGAACCCAGTTCAGATGCCTGTATCTCCGAAAATACTGAACCGATCGATTTCAAATTTGGGGTTTCTTAATAAATCAAGATTTTTGAATAGAAGGCTCGATCCAGGTGCGATTGCACTCATGATTTGCGAGTTATCCCCCTTTTTAGAAAAGTTGGCTTTCTGGCGTTTAAAGGCATAATATTTATCTAAATCACCACATTTTTGGGAAATGGATAGCATGAATACGGACTCTAAAGAGAGTTAATTTTGAAGGTAGTCGCTCTCATACTTTTGACGTAAACCGTACCTCATGAAAGTGCTGGAGAACCCATTTTAGATCTCAAAATCGCTCCTACTATATATAGATAATGTGTCTGGGGTGCCCAAAAACATATACAAAAAAACAACAACAAAAAAAAAAAATTCACTGCAGCCGTTATCGGCAGTTGACTCGAAACTTTTTACTTAAAGCACATATAAATTGCTCTACACACACGCCTCACTGACAAACATCGAAGAAGAGACGCCGCACGCGCACTGACGCAGAGTATGAGCGTCATGTCTGATTGACGAGAGAGAGAGAGAGAGAGATTTCACGCGTACACACACATAGAGACAAGCGCGCGTCTAAGAGAGAGATAGAGAGAGGGAGAGAGAGTGGGTCACTGTTTCTCTTTTTCAATACCAGTAGTAAGCAGTTGTCCGTCACCTGTCAATCAGGCCTGCGGGAAGTAACTCTGTCAAAGGGGAATCACTTGGCTAACAAGAATTCATTCACCCATGTAGAACCTCGCATACGGCAAAAAGTTAGTGACGTCAACCAGCTAGGCGAGCTAACATGACCTCTGGGGTTTGCGATCTCAAAGAGGCACGGAAAGGGTTTCCAGTACTTTCTTTATGCCAGCATGCTTGATGTCAGAGAGCTTGCATACGTGTGCGCGCGGGCTGCATACATGACACAACGACCACGACGACAGCAGGTCACTGAATGGAAACAACATATTGGGCTGGTGGCCATCTTGTTTCAGGTACATCGCCAACAACGAGCATGTCACTTACATCAACTACAACGGCTACAACACCATCAACGTCGACTACAACACCACCAACATCGACTACCACGGTTACGTCACCGCCAGCAACAGGGACGACGACACCAACGACGTCGTCTACAAAAACCACCCGGCCCTTAACGACCACGACGACACCTCCAACAACCACACCACCACCAACCTCTACTACAATTACTACAACACCACCAACATCGCCTACAACGACTATAACACCTCTAACATCGTCTACAACGACGACAGCACCAACTTCACTCATTACAAACACTTCACCACCACCTCCTCCACCACCACCACCAACAACAGAGGAAGCTCCCGTTGCACAAACGTCAGGCATTGCAAGTGTACGAAAATCCGCTTTTATATCTTATGTATGACGTAATACTTTCCGGTAAAGATTAAGGGTAGACAATGAAGTGCAATGTACTTTTTCATCAAAATTTAAGAAATACTTCGGGTAAAGAGTTAGGATAGACAATGCAGTGCGTTGTACTTTTTATCTAAAGACGAATAATACTTCGGATAATGAGTTAGGATAGACAATGAAGTGCATTGTACTTTTTATCTAAAGACGAATAATACTTCGGATAATGAGTTAGGATAGACAATGAAGTGCATTGTACTTTTTATCTAAAGACGAATAATACTTCGGATAAAGAGTTAGGATAGACAATGAAGTGTTTTTTTTGTTTTTTTTTTATATAAAGACGAATATTTCTTCGGATAAAGAGTCAGGGTAGACAATGAAGTGTTTTTTTTTTTTTGTTTTTTTTTTAATCTAAAGACGAATAATACTTCGGATAAAGAGTCAGGGTAGACAATGAAGTGCATTGTACTTTTTATCTAAAGACGAATAATACTTCGGATAAAGAGTCAGGGTACACAATGAAGTGCAATGTATTTTGAATTGCATTGAACTGAACTACACTTCTCTACAGAACCATGCAGCATGTTCGAAGTTCTTCTGCTGGTTCCCAGCGCATGAACCGCTTCTGATATCTTGTAACAATGAACCCAAACCCTAACCCAAAAAAACTAACAGTCTGAAACAGACGAGCCTATCCACAACCTGTCGGCTGGAACCGTGACCCAGACAACTACTTTTGCGGTGTGTTTACAAATAATGAATGTTAACTTTAATAACAAAGTATTTGATTATGTGTATCTTTCTACAGAACCAGCTTGTGCACAGCCATTCGCCTGGTACCGCGATCCAAACGACTGCTCCGCTTTCATCAGCTGTGTCTGGTCCAGGTAGTATCGCAAGCACTGCCCGACCGGTCTCAGGTTCAGTCCCACACTCCTCGTCTGTGACTGGAGCTGGAATGTCCACTGCAACTGAGTCCTTTCATCGTCGCCGTCGTCAGGTGCTTCACGTCATCTTTATGATTATCTCCACTCTCATCACTACTTACTTGTCTGGTTCACGAACTTGTGTCATCTTCTCAGTTGGTCTAAACGGTTGATGAATCGCGTGACGTCATTATAAGAAGAGCGGTTGAATGTAGTGACGTCATTCCAGATCACTATCACAAATGCGGCTGAATGTTCTGACGTCATTCCCGTTGTTGTCTGGGTGAGGATGGTCCAGTGTGAGTGTGATCCAGTTGTTGTTCTTGTTCACGTCTAGTTACATTTCACCGTGTGATTTGTGCGTGCAGAACACTGTCCTCTTGATATCCAAACGTACACCTTGAATCTCAAATTCGATTACACTGTGTGACCCTGGGATCCGTGCACGCACAATACTCTCCTCTCAACAGATGAACGTATGTCTTGAATCAAATTGTAATGACACGTCAACTCTCATCCTTTGGCTCAGAAGATGAGCATCGTGAACATACAACACTCTTCTCTCGACATAACGTAGATCTTGAATTAAAGTGTAATGACACTTCAACTCTCACCTTTTGCCTCAGAAGATGAGCATCGAAAACGTGCAGCATAACGGGCTATTTTCATTGGAAACTGAAGTGTACAAAGTGCAGTGTGGACAATCCTCTGTACAATTCCGTCAGTGATGTCGAGATTGAGGATGGGGGTGGGTGTTTGGGAGTTTAACGTCCTTTTCCACCACGTATTGTCGAGATAGAACTCGTGTGAGTAATAACATGTGTGTAGTTATAGCTATCCAGTTCTGGAACGAAGATGTCAAGTCCACCTCCGTCGGGAGTCACCAGCGCACTGTGCTGTACGGGGAAAAGCACGTTGTGGTCCGGCTTAGTGCCAACGCTGTAAGAGTGATGTCTTTTGCCTGGATGCTGCTGGTCTGTGGAGCCTTGAGGTGTACACACTGTCATACATAACATCACTGTCACGTGTCGTAGGTGGTTAGGTGTAATCATTCTTCGTGTAGTTAATCATGGCAATCAAAACACCTCCCTATTTTGCACATTTTGCTGTAAGCGACGACCACTCTCAGTACACATTAAATTTATGTACGGCAATGCTGGTCGCGATCGATTTGTTATAGAAAGAGTGAGTCAAGTGCCAATGTTTATTTTAGAGAGACTAACCAAGCTTCCTCTATTTCTTGTATTGTGGGCTAGGGTTATGTCCCTATGTTGCTAGCATGGATATGAACTTTTCTTCCCATGTTTGTGACCTTGATCTTTGTATCCTATTGATAGCGTGGCCTCTCCATCATACCTGATGCCTTGACCTTCGTATCATAGCTGTGGCCTTGACCTTTCTTGCATGTTTAGTCTGCCGAAGTGATTACGTCCACCAACAGAAGTGAATAACACCATAAGGTTGAAATTGATGGTGTTACATGAGAATGAGATAGTAACGAAGAGACCTGTCTTGTAAATGTTTGAATGTCGATTGGTGTTATCACGACATCATTGTGTACCATAAGCCATCTTTGTTATTCATAATGCTTATGTTATAGATAGTTTGAAAGGAACAAAGGTATACTGTAAGCGAATGTTGACGGTTATTACGACTATCGAATAAAATTATTTGGTGTCTACCGTGTGATTTTGTTAACTAAAAACACTTGGATTACACATTGTGTGGATGACTGTACACACACACACACACGCACACCCCTTAGGGTTAGGAGTTAGGGTTAGGGTTGGGGTTAGGGTTAGGGTTAGGGTTAGGGTTAGGGTTAGGGTTAGGGTTAGGGTTAGGGTTAGGGTTAGGGTTAGGGTTAGGGTTAGGGTTAGGGTTAGGGTTAGGGTTAGGGTTAGGGTTAGGGTTAGGGTTTAGGGTTAGGGGGGTTAGGGGGGTTAGGGGTTAGGGTTAGGGTTAGGGTTAGGGTTAGGGTTAGGGTTAGGGTTAGGGTTAGGGTTAGGGTTAGGGTTAGGGTTAGGGTTAGGGTTAGGGTTAGGGTTAGGGTTAGGGTTAGGGTTAGGGTTAGGGTTAGGGTTAGGGTTAGGGTTAGGGTTAGGGTTAGGGTTAGGGTTAGGGTTAGGGTTAGGGTTAGGGTTAGGGTTAGGGTTAGGGTTAGGGTTAGGGTTAGGGTTAGGGTTAGGGTTAGGGTTAGGGTTAGGGTTAGGGTTAGGGTTAGGGTTAGGGTTAGGGTTAGGGTTAGGGTTAGGGTTAGGGTTAGGGTTAGGGTTAGGGTTAGGGTTAGGGTTAGGGTTAGGGTTAGGGTTAGGGTTAGGGTTAGGGTTAGGGTTAGGGTTAGGGTTAGGGTTAGGGTTAGGGTTAGGGTTAGGGTTAGGGTTAGGGTTAGGGTTAGGGTTAGGGTTAGGGTTAGGGTTAGGGTTAGGGTTAGGGTTAGGGTTAGGGTTAGGGTTAGGGTTAGGGTTAGGGTTAGGGTTAGGGTTAGGGTTAGGGTTAGGGTTAGGGTTAGGGTTAGGGTTAGGGTTAGGGTTAGGGTTAGGGTTAGGGTTAGGGTTAGGGTTAGGGTTAGGGTTAGGGTTAGGGTTAGGGTTAGGGTTAGGGTTAGGGTTAGGGTTAGGGTTAGGGTTAGGGTTAGGTTAGGGTTAGGGTTAGGGTTAGGGTTAGGGTTAGGGTTAGGGTTAGGGTTAGGGT